>JAAFCE010008833.1:35415707-35824781 GCA_013389805.1 Trigoniulus corallinus | reverse complement strand
TCTCCCTCTCTCTCTCTCACTCCATCTCCCTGTGACTCCCTCTCTCTGTGACTCCCTCTCTCGCTCCCTCGCACCCTCACCCTATCTCTCGCTAATTCCCTCTCCCATCTCTCCCTCTATGAATTGTTTTCCTCTTCTCGTGTAACAATTTTAACAGTTGTGTTAAATTATGTTTGTTTTCTGGTAGCCATTTATTACTAAAATGCATCATATGGCGCATATTTGCATAATTGAGAATATCGACTTTTGCGCTTTGCTGAATTAAAAAACGCTTCACATAAAGCTCTCAATTGACAATATTGTTAGGATTCAATGGCTGTGAGCAGTGTTACAGGTTTTTATTCCTTAGGGATTTTGAAATGATAATCTTATTTGCTAACATCTCTCCCTTTCTCTTGCCTCATCCTCCTTTTCCACTTCTCTGATATAATCTCGTGAATATAATCTCTTGTGTTGCTCAAGATGGCGGAAATGAATTCATCAACAGTCACTATCATTAAAACTTCTCTTCATCTAATGTTTTTCTGCTAAGAAAAGTAAGAAAAGCGTTTAATAAGAGAGAACGGGGTTAACTCGTATGCAGTAGTAAGAAATCATACTGACGCATGTCGTCATTGACGTCATTTCTGGTCCTCTGGAGACGCAGCGTGTCAATCTCATGATTTCACTTAGATGAGATGCCGCAACGCTGGTGGGGATGAGGGAATGGGACGATGACGACCAGAGGAGGACGATACTCAACCGCAGAGCTTCTTCGTGGCACTTTTAGCAAGAATACTGATGTTGATTACAATAGTCATAAACCCATCATAACCAATTTATTTATGCGTTTTATAAAATCCGTTAGGGATACACATGAGTGCAATGGCAGATTTAAAATCAGGACCCAACTTTTGACATTCACAAATGGCTACATATTTCACAGGGCCCAATTTAAAATGGAAGTTTGAAATCTCTCGTTCACGAATGGCAACAAGCATTGTACAGTTATTTTAAAACCTAACTGCATACTCTGGTGCAAAGCAACTACTAACCCTTTTTGTTGACTATAGCAGGGATGGGTACCCATCTTCGTCCCTCTGGAAGGATACCTGGGGGATCTGTTGGACGGCATTTTTACGCAACCGGCTGTCAACCAAAGCCGCAACTACTCTGCTTATTTATCGGCGGTCTACTGTTCGTTGGGGCACTCCACTGACGCCAGGGGACAAATTTCTACACCCGGGACTTTTGCCTCATCTACCCGTTTTATAATACAGCGGGTTTTTTTACGATCACCACCGCTTTATTTCCCATCCGACGGAAGGCACATTCGGGACCTCTCTCTCGCCCAAAAGAAGCCACTCTATCTCAATCCAGTATCGAACCTGGAACCATTGACGCAGTAATCGAGTAATCTACCTCCTAAGCATGCTAACACCGAGGCGGGTCGAACTGTTTTCGCCATTGACATTCACTCACAAATTCAAAGATATAAATGAAATTATGCGCCAGGTCCTTTGTTCCTGCAAGGCCTGCTAATCATTTCTCCACATTGTTCCTTGCACCTAAAGTGCACACTAGTTCTCGTCCAATCATTGAACTTAAGCAACGCAAGCCATGGTAGTACTAGAACGGCTGACCGCTTGGGAATACTAGGTACTGCTGATACCCAATCGTTGTAACAGTGTGGTATCTAACAGGCTCCACATTACTACTATTCCATTCTGGGCCCTAATGATCAATATAGTCATGGACCCTAAAACACAACAAAACTCGAAAAAAGTCAATCGACCTTGACCACCCTGAAGAGAGAGAGTGAGAGAGAGAAAATCCCCAAGGACCCCAACTCTATACCTGGCTTAGAAGGGGAATAACGTCGGAATGTGTTTATCGCTGGTGAAATTACAGTCCTGGATAAGAACCAAAAACGTAGTCCTGGTCCTGTAAGGCTATTACGATGTCACCTGCATGTATAAGAACCTTTTCAACGCGGAACCAACACGTGGAGAGCGGCTGTATTGCTTTGGACATACCAGTTCTCGTCCGATCACTGAAGTTAAGCAACGCAACCCCAGCTAGTACTAGCATGGGTGACCGCTTGGGAACACTGGGCACTGCTAATACCCAAATCGTCGTAGCATAGGGTTGCCAAAAAAAAAAAAGAAAAAAAAAAACGTTAGGATCAATCAGTGGCGGATCTGGGTGGGGGTAGAACTTCAAAAAAATGTGCGCCCCAAATATTTTTAAATATTCATAATCCCTGACTATACATCTAGCTAGCAATTACAAAAAGGTCCTCTCCTGGCCCTTTGACAATTACCTATCTTCAGTGGTTTAGCCAACTACAGATTGGACTGCAACTGTTGGACAGGCAGTATAGAAGTGGGGATAGCAATGCAAAAATGCTTCATCCGTTGCGCCCCTTTCAGCATTGCTGCATTGCCCCTCGTCTGGATCCGCCCCCGGGATCAATGGTGGATCATTCCCGAACAGTCAGTTTCACTGGCAAAATGTGATGTGCTTTCATGGACGAATCTGTACCAAATCTCTAAGCATGTACTGTATATGCGCAGTACTGAATGCAATGATATTATCAGAAAATAATTGTTTAACATGCGAAAATTTTAAATCGACCGGGACAAATGACTGTCGGACCGGGACACTGGGTTGTTGTTGTTTGTTGGAGTTTAAGGTCCCATCAACTACAAGGTCATTAGAGACCCGTCCACTGTATAGTTCTAATGCATATACTGCACAGACACTACACTAATGCGACGATTATTGGGTATTAGCAGTACCCAGCTTTCCCGAGCGACCACCCATGTCAGTACTAACTGGGCTTGCGTTGCTTAACTTCAGTGATCAAACGAGAACTGGTGGGGACACTGGGACACAGACCTCAAAACTGGGACATGTCCCGGTGTACCGGGACGTATGGCAACCCTATCGTAGCCGCGTAGTGTCTGTGCAGACTCTGCATTAGAACTACGCAGTAGATGGGGCTCTAATGACCATTGCAGTTGAAGGGCCCTAAAACACCAGCAAAATAAACGAAACCAAAACGTGTAGATCGGCAAAAAAAAATCTTAATTTAGCAGCTCTCTCTATTTAGTGTCAGTAAATGGACTCCACAGTTAAAACATTGATGTCAAATGTGGTCAAATAAACCAATTAATAAATTAGTACCATGTTTAATTTCGGGTATGATACTAAATAATTGGCTTACACGTAATTAACTAACGAAGATTTAATGATATTCATTTTCAGGAGGTTTGTGAAGGCGTATCTATCATCCTTCACTATTTATATCTGGTGTCTAGTTTCTGGCTTCTTTCACACGGAATCCATGTTTATTTGAGCATAAAGAGTACAAAGGAAATGTCGTGTAGTTCTCACATGAGAGATTATTGTTTGCTTTCTTGGGTTGTTCCTATCGCCTTAGTCGTCATTACTTTTGCAGTAAATCCACATGGATACGAAATAAGAAAATAGTAAGTACTTTCACTATTTCTTATTTCATGTACACTAATAATATGAAGTTGCTTGCTATATGTGCTAATGGTGTTTTTTTTTTGTATACATTGCTAGATATGTAGATATATTTTAATATAATTAAATCAGTACAGTAATCTCAGATAAATTGTTTTTATATAGCATATGTATAGGAAAAATGAACATTTTAAATTAATCTGATTTTCAAAAAGGAAAAAAAGAGACGCAGTGTGCCACAAGTAGACTTAAGAGAAGAAAACACGATTTCTACTCACATAGGCACTTTAGGCATATTGGTTGTCATGGTAAAGGTACTTAGGGCATTTATTACAACTTAGACCGTTTTAAATAATCTAGTTATCGCTAAATGTCAACTTGGTATTTCTTAAATGAAGACCGGCATATCTATAGAGAATATTTTTGAAGAAAATAGATGAAAAGATATTTAGATGCATATGGAGAGACTTCCTTTAAGATAACTTAAATATTACAATATGTTTACTTCTGAATCAGATATTATTATTATTAATTCAACAGACTCCATTTGCATGGATTAAATTTAGAATCGAGAGTGAAAAAAAACTACACCGTGTTTACGTGTGAATTTTTTTCTGCCTAAGATTTATGATAATTATTCGAGATCAAAACTTATAAATAAAACTGCCTTAGATTGTTAGTTGTAAAGATGTGCCACTCATGGTAAGCACCAGACTTGAAAACAGTGCTTGCCCGAAATGCTTCCCTCTCATCGATTCGAGTTAATATTCATGTATCAAATTTCCTCCTGCAAGATATGATTATCAGTTAATACTGAATGAAATGTTTGTTAATTTTGCACGTAGCTGGCAACTAATTGTCTGCATAATTTGTTAAGTCTGTTGTTGGTTGCAGGTTTTTTTTGGTGAAACTTCTGGCATTCACTAAAATGCTGAAAGAGAAACTGACACGTGTTACTTTCTCTCTGATTTTTAGCTGTTGGTTATCCATTGAAAGAGGAATGCTACTATCATATATCGTACCGATATTTTGCCTAATAACGGTAGGTGTTACAGCACCGCTTTTAAACCTCTTTTAAAATCCGACGATCACATTTCAAGCACAACAAAACCTTAGATAAAAACCCTTCTGCCACTTTAAATTAATACAACATTGTAATTAAACCCTTTCATGTTGACAAGGGTGCATGAAGTAAAGTACTTAGGATCAGTATTTCAGCGCAGATGTTACCCATAGAATCAATGGGGGATGGTCGAAGTGGAGACAGGAAAGTGGTGGGGAGCGGCGAATTGCATTGGACACACTAGTTCTTGTCTGATCACTGAAGTTAAGCAGCGCAACCCCAACTAGTACTGACATGGGTGGCCGCTTGGGAAAACTGGGCACTGCTAAGACCCAAAAAACGTCGCATTAGTGAAGTGTCTGTGCAGTGTCTGCATAAGAACTATGCTGTGGACGGGGCTCTAATGACCTTTGTAGTTGAAGGGCCCTAAAACACCAACAAACAATAACAAGCAAGTGGTGTCCTGTGTGATAGGAGGGTCCCAATCAAGTTGAAATAGAAGTTTTACAGGGCGATGGTTAGACCAGCTATGCTATATGGAGCAGAGTGTTGGGCAGTGAGAAAGAGCCACGTAAATAGAGTACAAGTACCCGAGATGCAAATGCTGCGATACATGTGTGAGGTGTCGAGAGCTGATAGAATTAGGAACGAGTATATTAGGGGTAGCTTGTGAGTGGGGGACATCGCAAAAAATGAGGATGAGTAGATTGAGATGGTATGGACATGTGATGAGAGGAGCTCGTTAGGTCCATTTCAAGAATTTAGGTGGTTGGAAGTACCCGGGTCAGGGGGAAACGAATGCAGGCGAAGGAGACCTTTGTGGGAGATAGGCTGGAGTGGAGGGCTAGAATCCTCAGACCCGACCCTGTCGCAGGCGGGATGAGGGTGTGATGATGATGATGATGATAAATCCCTTTCATACATTTCCTCCACTAAAATCCCTCAACTCTTTAATCTACCTTCATAAATCGCACCGGGAGCTCTTAAGATCTTGTAACGACCTTGCACTTTAAAAAGACTAATATGATGGGCTATTTGCTCTTTTGCAGGTGAATACAACTCTAATGGTACTGGTATTAAAGCACTTATTTGAAAATCAAGGTGATATGATGAAAGTTGACATCGATAAAGCTAGGTACACATTTTTCATATTAATCTAAAGGATTCTTCACCTGGACAGGTGAATCGTTAATATAGGAATTTGTTCCTGTCTTTGACAGAACTCTCGCTTTGACTTTCTGTTTATTACTGCTGGCATTCGAGTGTACCAATTTCAAAACTGTCCTTCACTATGATTGTAATTTGGCCTTGAAATAGGAGTGGCATAGCAAGATTAAACGCATGTAACCATGGTTTCCTGGTAGTGAAAACAGGCTCCACAATCATGACCCCGTTGGCTCTTAGTCATGTATTCACATTATCAGAGCTATGCGGAAAACCATCAAAAGTCATAATCAAAAAGTTAACCCGACCTTTTAGTTTTTAACCTGAAGCAAGGGCCTTACCTCGATTATGTCAGTTAATTGCGTTTAAACTTATTTTTTTGTTTTTTGGTTTAGGATTTCAGTGCGTGCAGGAGTGGTCCTACTACCATATTTTGGAGTAAATTGGTTCTTAGGCGTTTTGGCACTGGAAGATAGATCAACTGAAATATTTGAAACTATTTTTGCCATGTCCACTACAATACAGGTAATGAAAATCCTTATCACAGTCATACCATTGTCCCGCCTGCGGCAGGGTCGGGTCTCGGCCATCCACTCCCGCCACAGGGAGCGGTTTATTGTGTTGGACACAACAGTTCTCGTTTGATCACTGAAGTTAAGCAACGCAACCCCAGCTAGTACTGGTGTGTGACCGTTTAGGGCCACTGGAAACTAGTAATACCCAAAAATCGTCGTAGTAGTGTAGCGTCTGTGCAGACTCTGAATTAGAACAACGCAGTGAACGGGGCTTTAATGACCTTTGTAGTTGAAGGGCCCTAAAACACCAACGAAACAAACACTCCCGCCACTTCCTGTTTTTATGACATTATTTTAGTCTGCGGATCAGTAAGCGGAATTCACGTAAATGGAATGCAAGTAGCCGAAGTACGAATACTGCGGTACATGAGTGGGGTGTCGCGACCTGATAGAATTAGGAATGAGTATATTAGAGGTAGCTTGGGGGTGGAGGAAATGGCGGAAAAAGGGTAGAGTAGCTCGTTAGGTCCATTACAAGAATGCAATGGGTTGGAAGCACCCGGGGCAGGGGAAGACCAAAGCAGGTCGTCCGTAAGGATAAGGTAGTGTGTGGGGTGGCCGGGTACCTGGGGGAGATAGGTCGGAGTGGAGGGCTAGAACTTGCAGACCTGACCCTACCACTGACGGGATAATGGTATAATGATGATAATATCAGTAAGCGTAATTATTTTAATGAAATTTTTTTCTCCACTTTCAAGGGCCTACTTATCTTCATATTCTTTAGTCTTCTTCAGAGTGAAGTAAGTCATAATAATTTTTCAGAGGTCGTTACATGACATGAAATTAAATATGTAAATTGGAAGGTAGATTTATATATCACATTTGATAACCACTTTCCAGTTTGTCTCATACTTACTGCAGAATGTGTCACGGAGATTCCCAGGACTTTCACATTAATATTTGTTTTTGTTGTCACCTCGACAAATTTACAGGTGCGTAAAGCTTTCAAGCAGTTCACTTCCAAGGTATTAAGACGTCGTAAATCATCTGAATTGAAACTACGTCGCAACAGAAGAAAACGTTCAAAAGTCGATGCTGAACCTTTATTAGTTGGGTCAGAAATAAGTGAAATTCGCGTGGAAACCAACAACAATCCTTCAAATACAAATTTAGCAGCTCAGTGTTTACCTTCAACAGAAGAGCCATTTGTGATGGTTGACGAAGAGAATACGACTGTCAAAGCTTAAATAATTTCACGCATATATATATTTTTTATTTTTCGTCTGACTGTCAATTTTTCTTGCATTTGAAGAATTTTCAAACAATCTTCCATTTTCGTCGTCTATTGTATATGTTCCTGTCCTTTAAATGTCGAGAGAAATTGAAGTTTGACCATCAATCCCTCCCCACCAATATCCATCATCAAAGGAAACTATAATTTGATTGAAGTAAAGGCCACTAGTCAAATGATGGGAAAAAAATGAAATTAGGACATAGAGAACATAGACTATTCTTGCCATCCTTACACCCCCTTCTCTTGTCCTACAATGAATCTGTATCTGCAACAATCTGAGACAGAGGGGGAAAAAAATAGTACGTAACACTAGTTTGAGATGCAATTTTATATTAGCCTATAAATATTGTTTTTCAAATACATTTTCAATTCTTATACGTGGTGTTAAAGGCACTCTGTAATGAGAAGGCAAAGCACATTCCCAAAATACCTTATTGTGATGACCATATACAAGATTTTCATCCATGGACCAAATAAGGTGAGTAAGAGTGATAAAGGGGTTAGAATTACTATTAGGACATTAGTTTTAATTATGGTAGAGTCCTGATTCACCGAGATCCATATATGTAGAAGTTTTCTGCATTGGTCGAGGTAGGATCAGGTGCCCTAGAGTTTCGTATATCCCAACAATGAAAATAAAGGACCAAAAATATTAAAAACGAAAGTACAGTGTAAGTAGAGGAAGGAACCATGCCGGATTTCCGTAGTGGGACACCTGGCGTTATTTAAGTTTGCCATTTTAATCTTAGTTTTTCAGACCTGAATCTGTCATGTACCCATACCATCTTCAGGTCCTCTGGTCCTTTGGCGTAGGCAGGGCCGTAACTAGGGCGTGGCGAAGAAGGCGGCCGCCACGGGCGCAACTGGGTTTGGGGCGCAAAATGTTTAAGTTTTTTGTCATTATTGGGTTACGGGCAAGCGAAAGTTACCCCCGTTACGGCTCTGAGCGCAGGATCCATAAGGAGAGGCTTATTGCGTTGGACATACCAGTTCTCGTCTGATCACTGAAGTTAAGCAATGCACCCCCAGCTAATACTGACATGGGTGGCCGCTTGAGAAAACTGGGTACCGCTAATACCCCAAAATCGTCTCATTAGTGTAGTGTCTGTGCAGTCTCTGCATTAGAACTACGTAGTGGACGGGGCTCTAATGACCTTGTAGTGGAAGGGCCCTAAAACACCAACGAACAATCAACAAGTAGGGTTCATAAAAATTTTCAATTCGGGACTGAGTAGAAGCAGAGACAGAAAACAGATGGCATCAGATGAATTTTGACGTAATTAGTGGTCGATGTGACGTCGTCACCTTTTTCGGACCTTGATATAACCTGCAAGGATACACAGGACCTTAATATTCCATTTCTGGATCTATTAGGAAAGCATTCACCTGTAGCTTGCTCCATATTATGCATTCAGCCTGGAGGGTTATCCGAGGTTTTGATTATCGGACATCATCACACCCTCGATTAATCGTGACTCTACTGCAATATTTTAACTTGCGTCACCCTCTAGATTGAATGCAATTATGGGTTACGATAATTATTTATTGCTTCAAACCTTTTTTTTTTGATGAAATTGTTGTTATTGGTGCCCATGATTTTTTTTTCCACTAAATGTAGATATGCCAACAAAAGTCATTGGTTATCAACATCTACTGTTTTATTTTTCCATCTCTTATTTCGCAGTAGATAATAGACATGAAATACGAGATTAGATTTCTGAAATTAAAGTTGATCAATCGATTCTAAAACTTCTCCTAAATGTATGTATTTATATTATTCTTACTACTATTATTATTATATAAAATTTTAGTAGCCATTTTTATCTAGAGTGAAATATGTGAAGTCTAATATCTCTTCCTTGCAAACATTTTTTACTTTCTATGAATGAATATTTTTCAAAATTCTTTTAATGTTCGGTAGCAGAATTTAGCTTTGTATGAAAATCATTTTTTAAAAATTCTAGAAGTGATTTATACTAAAAAACCACACACCTATGTTTAATATTAAAACGTATATGTATATATTTAAAAAAAGTGATGGTGTACAGTACATGCAGTGTACTAATGATAACATAGGTGACATCAACATTATATTTATATATCAAAAAGGTAATCGTATTAATTTATACAAAAATAACTTTAGAAATATTTCCTGATTACTAATTCGTCACTTTGACTTCAACTAATATACAGTAGTACAGCTGTCTATTTCACATCTGGGGTATATTACTTTTTGACTTAGGTCTTTCAATTTATAAATGAAGTAGGTTGATATATTTCATCTCCTCAAACTTCCATTTCATAGAAACACTGAATTTTCTAAAATACAATAGTTAGGCAAGGCGCAAAATGAGAGGCAGGTGGCGAAGGTGACGCAGGGTGTAGCACCCCTGCGAAATTCTGCTAGCAGGCAATCACCGCACATTGAATCGCAGTTTTTCACCATACTTGCATCAAATAACAAGAGAACTTCCCTGCTTCGCACCGCTTTTTGTTATTGCCACGCCAACTTCATGCAGGAAACTGCGGCATTGGCACTGCGCTCCGCAGGGTCACGTGGCGCAGGCACTGAGTCACGTCACCCTGCGACTTAACATGCGCAACTACATACTATTATGTGAGCCACAGAAATGTATAGTGAGTCATCCTGCGTCACCTGAGGAGACTGCGTCTCATTTTGCGCTGGGCTTAATATTCGTAGGCAGGCCCGGTTGGTGAGTTTCAGGCGCCCTAGGCAAGGGAGTCCATCGCACCCCTCATTAAATTTAATGCAGTTTTAAATTGTCCGAGCACCCCTCACTCTCTTGGCATTTCTCCCATCGCCAATGGCTCTGCAACAAGGCGCCTCGAGAAAGCCAACATTTAGAAAAGGCCCCACCAATCAGAAAAGTTTGGGAACCCCAGAAGTAAGAACATTTTAAATGACGGATAGACTGCATGGCACGGAAGTACCTCGGAAATTTGCCGCCTAGGTTTGTCTGCCCCATGAGCCGACTGTGTTCGTCAGGGTGGAATATTTTATTCAAATTTCAGACTTGGATAGTTAAGTGCTGCACAAGTCATGTGGTATTTCATACCTCTTTAAGCGGAATTCTTACCATCTTATATTCAAAAATTGCAATATTAATTCATGTGTCTATTTTTAGGATGGCTTAGGGAGTCAGTTCGTCTGGTCTATTTCCTGAATCGTATCATGATCAGAATATTCAGAGAAGTGTGTGTATAACATCATCCCTCATCAATAATTATTACTTTCAAACAGAAATGAAAGAGTACGGCATCTCGATTAGTTTTACATTTCTTTTGGAAGGGTACATTTTCGGTCTCTCCCCCTTATCAGAGTCATTAAGACCTCAAATCAGGGGCGGCAAACCTGCGTACTTTAGGAGACATGCACGTCCGACAATTGACCAACCGAGATTAGTTAGCGTTGTAATTACCGTGGAGAGAGAAGGAGGCATTGGCGAGGTGGATAGTACAGGCAATTCATGAGGAAAACATCCAGCACTGGGATGTAGGTAATGGACGGCAGACAAGGTAGAGGTTGGACAATGCAAACTTGGGTTATGCAGTTGGAGATAGAAGGGAATGGAGGCCCCCAATGAATGGAGGGTCCCAGGACATGTGAAAAAATCAATTTCACCATTGGCGCAGGATAAGGGTGTGATAATGATAACTTCTGGTCCGCAAAGCTTAAAGATATCCGGCCCTCTCCGAAAACACTGTCGAGTTCTGTTATAGATTGAGAAAAGGGGTCAGTTTATAGCTCCTTGACTATTCTTAGTCCACTTTTCACCATTTGGGAAGCCGCGACAGCTGGATGTTGTCCGACAAACATGTCATACACACGTTTAAACCTCCTTCTCCTGCCAAAATTCCATCATCAGGGTATAACTGCTCGGAATAATATTTGGGATGGGTCTTTCCATCAACACACTAATATTGTATTCTGAAAGATAAACATCGGATTTAATTTTCATATGAACTTAATTCATTATGATAGTAATAAATGAGTGACAGGTGATGAAGATATCATCGACCATTAATCGCAACCTTATGAAACTGGAAAATTTGGCAACTATATTTTATTGCTATGATCCATTTCATTTGTATCTCATATTTGTTTCAGTTTTCCCCGTGATCTGTTGAAATAATACGTTTGATAATTACGAATGACATCATAATGTAGATAAAGTTGAAACTTGAACATGGCTTGTCAGAGAGCGACGATAGTGATTTGAACGAAATAACTCATGAATTGACTTATTTGTAAATACTGTCTACTAACGTTGTGAAAAGTAGGTAAATAAATAGTTTTATCGTGAAGATAACTCGAAGATGAATTACCCGTAGTCGACAATTTGATGTCATTCATAAAGCAAACTTCATAATCAATTCTATATCGAAAGATATACTGCGTCAAACCTCTACAACCTGTTTACTGCAATATGTAAAAGGTAGCATTTCTCAATCGTCAGCGTGGTTATGATCTCGTACTCCAGGAAATTTGAACTAGAAATATCTTACTGCTTCACTAAAAGTCACCCTGACTTTATTAGAAGCCAGGGACATTCCACACACCCCATTTCGCCGGTATTGAAGGTAATTTATGGACGCCAGGGAGTGGCTGTGTTGTGTTGGACAAAACAGTTCTCTTCTGATCACTGAAGTTAAGCAACGCAACCCCAGCTAATACTAGAATGGGTAACCGCTTAGGAACACTAGGTAATGCTAAGACCCAAAATTAACCTGAACAGCGTAGAGTTTGTGCCGACTGTGTTAACACTATGCAGTGGACGGGGCGGAGCGGCTTATTGCGTTGGACACACCAGTTCTACTCTTATCACCAAAGTTAAGCATCGCAACCCCAGCTAGTATAACATGGGTGGCCGCTTGGGAAAACTGGGTACCGCTAATACCAAAAAAAATCGTCACATTGGTGGTGTCTGTGTAGTGTCTGCATAAGAACTATGCAGTGGACCTAATGACCGTTGTAGTTGAAGGACCCTAAAACACCAACGAAACAAACAGACGCCGGGGGTTGGCAGAGGAGGTGTTTTACTCCTGCACCCGTGGTTACTGGTTCGATCTGCGCGGAAAAACAGGAGCTCGCACCTTGCCCGCTTCAGTAAACCGACCGACGTTAAATTACCTAAAAAACCAAAGTAGGAGGTAAAGCTCTTACACCACAGAACTTTACCGATCGACATGTATATTTTATTCCATGTAAAAAAAAGGTTTGTAAATGCAGTTTTAATTCCCAACTGATGGAAGGTACACTTTAGGCTTCTTTCTCTCTCTTTCATCACCTCAGTTAGGACTAAACCTCCCCCTTCAATAGGCCAACGGCGATGCCACCCTAAATGACACCAATGATGGGAAGTGAAAGTGAGTCATCGTCACACAATGTCAAACTCCAAACCATTAACCTGTCATCTACACCTGAGAGCAGAATATAATGAGACGTGTGACGCAGTCCTACTTCCTGCATAAGAGGTGACAATGTCATCAATGCATCCATGGGCGTCTGAAGACGGGGACTTGCTCCCGACCAGGATCGAAGAAAATGCAATCAGACGTAAAATAGAAATTTAGCAGGTTGATCCGATTCCTGACTCATTAATGCTCTTCCTGCACACCGCTCCCTGACATACCCCCGCACAAAACGATAAGAGAATGCAGCATCTTCGTCGCGGAAAAAATAAGACCATTATCCTCAGTCAGGGTTAAACCTTGGCTCCCGGAAGTCAAGCACGTGAACCATTCATGTGTCTTAGTGAGAAACAATACAGCATGCGCCAACCATATGCTGAACAATCGTAACAAACTTCCTAGATAGCTCAAAGCCCGACACAATCAATCAGTGTCGGATCAGGGGGGCAAGCACTTCATAAAAAGTACTCCTCAAATAGTCCTCTACTGCCCCTCAGACAATGTCCTATCTTCAGGGATTTGGCCAACTGCAGATTGGACTGGCAGTAAGAAATGGGGACAACAATGCAAAAATGCCTCATCAGTTGCACAGTTGAATCATGCATCAGTTGAAATATGCGCCCCATTGAGGCTCTGGGAGGGGAGCAATTGCAATCAATCCGCCCTTGCTATCAATCTACTAACCCTTTTCTCATCGAATCTGGAGCCACTGCGCCACTAAGGCGGGTTACTCCGTACCCTGAACATTCTTAAATTTCTTGTCTCTGTGTAGGCGGCTTTGTTGGCCGAGTGGTTGACCCATAAGTTCATGGATATGGGTTTCATCCCGGCTAAAGCAGCGTAAAAGCCGCCCATCAAGTTCGCCTGTGTGTTACTGCTACCGATGTGAAATGAATACTCAATCCTGCCATAGGCAGAAGGAAAGGATTAGGAATGATGACAATAATTATGTTTAACGTTTTAGTCAACACCATTTATTATTTTTACTGTGTTGGATGCAGCAGTATGTTAGAAGTGGACCGCCGCGAGATGGTGACTGACTGTACGTGCCAGGCCCAAGTCATTAATAGAGAGAGAGAATCTTTTGGGATTAATTCTTACTGCTACTGTACTTCCTCGTGGGGGAAACAATACTTTCTTGTGAACGTTTACAGGCGGCTGATATCCACAAGGGAGATCCTGTCATCGATTATATAGAGTCGTTTTCTCTCCAACGCGACGTACAGTATTTCCTAACCTTGTACCAAATTTAAGACTTGGCAAACTCTACTGCCTAGAACTAACTACAACAAAATGAGATGCTTTGACCGATAATTTGTTCCAAAAGAAAATGACAGACTAGTGTACTATCCTTCTTGGCGCCGCCGCTGGTAAAATCGCACAACCATAACTTACCAGCTGTGTTGGACCTTTAAGCGTGAAATGATCAACATAATCTGGTCTTCATGAGTCAGAAAAGTCGAAAAGTTGACACACTGAATCATTAAAGCCTGACGCTGAAGTATTCCTGTTTCCATAAATATCTCATAGCTGTTCCACTACTAAGATTTTCAAGTAAATTAGGAAAATGTTTCAAAAGAATGAGCGATGAGAGACAGCAGTCAAGTAATTTTTATAATTGACCATGCAGTTAATTTTGAAATAACCTTGAAGTCGTCATTTGCGCTCCGTCAATTTCGCTTTTTCAGAACCCAATATTTTTTGGGATGAATCCAAATACTGTAATTTTAGTCATACGCAATTGAATGCAAATTGACTGCTGTTACACCAAAACATTTAGGAAATTCAGCTCAATACTCGAGAATATCCTTACCCGAGATCACATGATTAAAAAAGTTAGTAAATATCCCCGTGATAGTTAACATGATAAAGAATTACGCATAAACACGAGATAAACAAAAGATATGATAGATAAAAGTTGAAAATACCACTTATGATTTTAATTAATACGCTATTGCTTAACATTGCGCAGCAATTAATTTTTTTCCAACACTTGGAATTGTACACATTTAATTAACGAAAGAGTTCGAGTCGCCATGTGCAGTTCATTACAAGTTTAGATAGGCATACGATTTACAAATTCACAGAGTATTATCAGTTGTAAATGGAAACTAATCTTACTTGTTTCAAATTCAGCTCACCGCCATTAAACGCCAAGAGAAACGTCGTCATGGAAACGACTATAAATTTCTTTATATATAACGTTGGAAGTTCCGTAGGTGGCGCTTCATCGAATTTTTGCGAGCAATAATAACTGTCAGCCAAACACACTCGTGAGTGTTGGTTTGTTGTCAAGTCGGTGTTGACGTTTAAGCACAATGGTTCAGGATCCAGCTTTTGAAAATGCAGGTCAGGCTCCAGGACTGACAATTTGGAGAATTGAGGTAAGAAATATCCCACAGGTATTTAGCGGAATTTTGTCACACTCCGCTTTTGATGCAGAAGAGAATTCATCGAGTTCACAGCTGACATTTTCGAATGATGCTCTCAGGTAGCAGATAATTCTTTTTGGTAGATCTTACCGTAAACCACCTGACAGTCAGACCTCTGGTTTGGTAATTATTTAAAAAATATCTGCCTTGGAAATACAAAAAAAATCATTCTACATTGACTGTTGTACTAGTTACAAATGTGTTGTCAGCTTGAATGATTAGAGGTCAGCCGAGTCCTCATAAATTATCCATCATTTAGAACGATCCATAAATGCGCTACACTGATGTACGCATGATGTTTTATTTCAATTTCTGAAACTGGTATAAAAATTTCTCACTTAAAATTTAATACCTGGCAGTATCTCAGTGGGTATGTTAAATGGTGCAAATAATAATTTTTAGTCGCCTTATAGCAATGATTTTAATTTTAAATGGTTTACATGTAGCGCGTTCAAGAAGAGTATCGCATCATACAGAAGTTAGTTTTTATGTTCATCCGTTATGAAATTATCCTAACTACAGAAAACTTTGTAAACAGGAAGAAATGCTTCTCGGTAAACCACTGGAAAGGCGGTAATAATTTAGTAATAGCATTAGGAAGTACGAGATTGGATTTTGAAGGTCGTTACAGTAGACTTCATTTACATAATGAACAGCGAAAAACGGAATTTCACATTTCACCTTATTACAGTACATGACAAAGAAATAATTGGCGAGAAGTATTAATTGTATGTTCACAAATTGAATTTCGGTACTGTGATTCAACTCTGCAATAAAAAAAGATAACTATTATATTTCAAAAAAAAGGAGACAAGAAAAGTAGCAGGGTGTGCACACATAGTCTCAATGATGAGTCACGAAATCTTTTAAGGCCATGCAGTATTTTACATTGGCATGTGTTGTGACAAGCAATATTTTATAACCTTAGTAATATTATACCATGCCGTCTACTTTTAATCTCGGATATTTGTTTCGCTGACATTTTCATGTGTTGAAAGAAGATAACCAGACCTGGTAAATAATGGGATGATGGCGATGAAGACCATTTACCATCCTACTAGATTATAGATTTAAAATTTCTTCTGTTAAAAATTTTTCCCATCGTAGACCTTCAACACGTTACTTAATATTTATATTTAACTGCTACGTAATCCTATCGTTTGTAAACCCATCATCCCTTCTTTTTGTCGAGCTACTCAAAACAAAAAGGGTATTTGTAACTTGCCTAACAACTAAGTCTGGCATTCATTTTGATGAAAGAGACAACTGTGTTTTTTTTTGCCTTTTTTTTCAAAAGCAAACTCTCCAAACAAAAAAAAAGGAGCCTTCAAATCAAAAATGGATATTTAGCTTGGCGTAAACATGTTCAAATGCTATCAATATTATATACTACTAAGGTATACCGATGCCAAAAGATACAGTCGCCTTTAAAAAAAAATTTGAAAGTACGTACAGTATTTATTTTGAGGGGTAAATCTTATCAAAATATCGGGAAACGCCCGTTTCTAGGGTTATTAAATGTGTAGACATTGTTTTTCATGGTTGCTGACCAGATTATCAATATATCAAACACCTAACAGTTTGAGTTCATCTCATAACTTGGATTTCAGTTCAGTGGAGAAGTCTGGGATGGTTGGGGAGGGGGAATGTGAATTCCGCTTGAAAGCCCATGCCGCATCTCGGACAACTTCGTAAGTTCTATTTGGGACCTCTAAAGGTCTCTTTTTGTGGTTGTCATCTTTGTTTCATCACTACCCACACCGCTTTTGAAAGGCAGTAGGAATGGATGAAGCATTGATTATTTTAACATGTAGAGTTGACATTTAAAGGGCTTGAGAGACCCCTGGGTCTAACCGGAAACAGTCTGTAAAAAGCGAGATCAAAAGATATTTGCATAGGATGAGATCATTTGTTAAACTTGGATACTGTATTTACGACATCCAAAATAACTTTGTATCTTTTAAAGGGGTTTTTGAAAGTCTTAATGTAAATATTTTAGACTTGCAATTTATTCTAATAAAGAAAAAAGGTTGAGGGATTTTAGCCTTTTTTTTTTACACAGTTAATTAAGACTATTTCAATATCCATAGAGATGCATTTCATTGAGTATACAATGAATGATAGAATTTAGCTGAGTTTTCAAGCGGCATGAAATGTTTTTAATGCTGGTGTTATGATCTATTACATGCCTTGTATTTTGATGGCATTTTTGCCACTTCTCAATTCTACTGAACTGCCGTCATCTAATTTTAGCCTTCAAGACTTGTTTGAATTATGTTCGCGTCCTCGAAAGTGCCATTCACAGACAAAGTCTGTAAATTTTACTAAAATTAACATTGAGATGAATGGTAACTCGAGTTGAATCTCCCCCTGTCCTTAGCCTAACCTTTAGGATTGAAAAAAAAAAAACGCCTGACCTGAAAATATCTTTGCTGAACAGTCTTTACAAGCAAATCCTACTGCTATATACTGTTGGAGGCCACACGAGATTTGTGATGGAACTTTTCAAGTTCATCCATATTTGTCTCAGAAAAGTCGTGTCACTTGAGACTTTATTGTACTGTATATTTACATTTGGTGAAAGGTAGGGGCGCCAGGAACTAATGAAGGTATTAGTTAATTTTTGTTGGAGATGGCATGTGATAAGGGGGTGGAGGCACTAGTTAGGTCCATCTTGGGACTGCAGGTAGTTGGGAACACTAGGGGGAGGGGAAGACCAAAGCGCACGTGGGAGCCGGTGGTACAAAAGGACATGGGAGTGTGCGGGGTGGATGCGGGCCTGGTTGGGGATCGGAGGATTGGAACTCGCAGACCCGACCCAGTTTTGAGCTGGAGAAGGGTATGATGATGATGATGACTTCTATTAATCTTAATCGATCTGAACTAGGAGATATTGGTCGCAGTATGTGACATTCTTATACAGTACACATTTTCACAAGACTAGCCCCTTCCCTCTGTCCTCCTTCCATACTAGAGTGGTAACAAGCCTGTGGCACACAAGGTTCCCGTCCATCCCACACTACCATATCCTTACGGACAACCTGCTCCCACGTCTTTGGTAACGATTATGCAGGGCCCAACCTACCACTTTTTCCATCGACCCTGATTAATTTTGAAGGTCTAGGTCAATGGTGGCGAACCTTTTTTTAGAGACGGGTCACATTAACACGAAAAAAATAACAAAAAGTTGTCCGTGGGTCAGGTGCAAGCACTATTTAATTTTATGAAAAAAAATAAATTATTATTATTAATGAATAAAGTTTATTAAAGTACCAAATAGGGACCATCATCATAATACCTTTATCCGCCTGTGGCAGGGTCGGGTCTTCGTACAGATAACTTGCTCTCACGTCTGTTGTTTATGAGACTATAAACTATATATGATTGATTCATGCTCGGGTCACTTAAAATTGCACGGTGGGTCACTTTGTAACCCGCGGGTCACACTGGTCTAGGTCATGTCACTTAGTTTCTTTTATGGCCTGTCGAGGACGGAATTGTTTGAGTCATTAATGCACGTTTTCTTTGTATTTTCAGCATCTGAAAGTGGTCCCCTATGATAAGAATAGTTATGGGAAATTCTATTCCGGCGACTCTTACATTGTCTTATATGTAAGTTCATTATTATTTTTAACAACTGTATCTAAACGTCAAAAATACTTTCACGTTAACCATGAGCAAGAGGTTTGTTTTTCTTTGCAATTTTGATGCAAATATCAAAATATTTTCTAGACGAAACAAACAAATGGACATTTTGACTGGAACATTCACTTTTGGCTTGGAAAAAATACATCACAGGTAAGGAAACCATCGATAATCATTGTCTGTATATCTAACCCGTTTCATGCCTATATACCCTTGCGGTCCATCGGGGTCCACTCTAGAACTTACGTCGCCCGCGTTACGATTGTACATCAGTTTTTCTCACACTTACAGCCAAAATGGCGCGCCGGACTAATGTCCGGGTTGCACCCCCCATAGAGCGGGCCCTGCGGTTCATATATCCAGTCAGTAAAAAAAAGTAGCCTAGAAATAATCTGTAGAAATGCGCTTTAGACAATACCACGTTACAAACGTAGTCACCCTGTTCAACTTTAATCTCGGACTCACCACTTCATTTTGTATTTCGTCACTAAAGTACCTTCGCAATAACAATGATAAGATGGAAATTGTAAAAGACACACTCTTGACCTGATAACGCTGGCGGTACTAAGGTGTACTATTGCTCTTTAGGATTAGCAATCTTTGCGACTAGCTTTGCTCCACTAAGAGCATTACACAGAAAAATGTTTTCAAGGACCTGAAAACCTCTCTCTATTCAAAACATTTAGGATGAATCTGGTTGTGCTGCCATCAAATCTGTGGAACTAGACGACTCTCTGGGAGGAGTGCCTGTTCAATACCGAGAGGTTCAGGAACACGAATCCAAACTTTTCCTATCTTACTTTAAAAATGGCGTTAGGTGATAATAGTTGAGGAGGGTGTCGTGTTTACAGTTAAGAGGTGATTTCAATTAAATGTCAAAATGAAATTCTTTTAGGTATGTTGAAGGAGGTGTGGCGTCCGGATTTCGGCACGTTGATCCCAACCACTTTGAAAAGCGTTTGCTCCAAGTTAAAGGGAAGCGAAATGTCCGCGTTAAACAAGTAAGTTTCAATTCCGAGACATCCCAGACATGCGCTCAGCTCGGTAATAAACCAATTTGTAATATCAGGTTGAACTCAACGTTAAAAGTATGAATAAGGGCGACTGTTTCATTTTGGATGCTGGGCCTAATATATATGTGTGGGTAGGAGTAAAAAGTGGAAGAGTTGAAAGGTTGAAAGCCATTCAAGCCGCTACATCTGTTCGGGATCAAGATCACGGAGGGAGATCCAAAGTTCATATATTAGGTAATCACTTCTCTGACTTGGACACAACTCTTGAAATTTTAATACACCACCGTATTAATAAAAAGATTAATGACAGACGAGGGAAGAACACCAGCAGAAGTTGCACAATATTTTCAAGAATTGGGATCTGGATCGGTTGCGGAAATTCGCCCAGCCGAAGAAGGCGGTGATGACGCTGAACACGAGAGAAGTGAACAATCTGTAGTCAGTTTACACAGGTAGGAGGAATATAATGATGTAGTGGACACGTTTTTTGTTGGCTAGTTAGCGGTGGTAATAAAAGAAATCTATCTTTAGAGTCTCTGATGAGTACGGTGAAATCCAGGCAACCAAAGTTGCAGAAAGACCATTGCAGCAACAGCTTCTAGAATCAAAGGTATAAGACTTTAATACTTTTCAAGTCCCTTGCACTTATTTTATAAGTGTTAAATAATCGCGGACTCTATTTGATAGGACTGCTTCATTCTCGATGGAGGAGAAAGTGGCATATTTGTTTGGATTGGCAAGCAGTGTACCAAGAATGAAAAAGTCCACTCGATGCACTTAGCAACGGTATGAGTAACATTTTTTAAGTATGTCATGGAGGTCAAACCAATGTTAAAATATAATTGCATATTTCAGAAATATTTAAATATTAAAAACTACAAGCCATGGACTCCAGTTACTAGAGTAGTTGATGGTGGGGAACCTCCGCTGTTTAAGCAATATTTCGCTACTTGGAAGGAGCCAGAACAACACATAGGTTTAGGCAGAATTTATACACAAGAGCAAATCGCTGGTTCTAATACGTCTTCTCGCTTGCTGCATGTCTTGGCATTGAAAATCATATTATCAGTGATTACTAATAACCATGTTTTGATAATAAAAAATTGCAGCTGCGGCTAAAGTGCCAGAAGAAACATTCAATGTCGGTTCCCTGCACAGAGAAAAGAGACGATTGTTGGCCAAAAATTTGGGAAAAGCTTTTGGATTTATGCCTGATGATGGCTCAGGAAAAGTGGAGGTATGTATGTCTACGTGCAATTTCCTTTTCATAATGGGAATGACTTGTAACGCATGTTATATTTTAAAGATTTGGCGAATTGAAAACTTTGAAATGGCACCGATCAATCCAGGAATTTATGGGATGTTCTTTGGAGGCGACAGTTACATTATAAGATATACGTACAGGACTAGCTTTAGGGAGAATTACATTATATATTATTGGCAGGTGAGTTATTAGATTGACTACATCGCACTGCCTATATTTTATGAATGATTGTAAATTCAAACATAAAAACAGGGCTTGGAGAGCACTCAGGACGAGCGTGCTTGTTCTGCTTTATGGGCCGTCAAATTAGACGATGAAGTAGGTGGTCGAGCGATACAAGTTCGTGTTGTGCAAGGTCTGGAACCGCAGCATTTTCTCAAGATATTCAAGGGCAAAATGGTGATTTTTATGGTAAGGTGCAATAGGTGTACTGTATGTGCGTGCACTCTCCCACCTCGTACATAAGAGAATATAATCTTTGAATTTCAAATATAACTAAGGGTGGCCATGCCAGTGGGTTTAGGAATCTCAAAGATACGGACTCCTATGACGTGGATGGCACTCGTCTTTTCCATATTAGAGGGACATGTGCTGATGATGTTAGAGCCGTTCAAGTTCCAGAAGTGGCAGGTTCCTTAAATTCTGATGATGTGTTTGTACTTGAAACTCCAGAAGCCACCTATCTATGGTTCGGACAGGTAAAGTTGAATGTAATACTTAAGTTATATCTACACTCAATTTAACTGATAACTTAAAATGTATAGGGTGCGAGTGAAGATGAAAAAAATATGGGTCGTAATGTAGTAAACTTAGTGTCACCTGGGAGGTAAGCTATTCAGGATATTTCCATCAAAGATCAAAAAACCCAAGTTACGTAACCTGTTTGCTCTTTCTTTTCCTTTGTAGAACCCCTGTTTTAGTTAATGAAGGCGAGGAACCAAACAAATTTTGGTCTTCTATTGGAGGAAAGGCACCTTATGAAAAAGGTTTTAACTTGGTAAGACATAAATGGACTGATAGCAGCTATATAGGAAAGCGTTAAATATTGTTTAACTTGATTTTTGACAGCCTGATTCACCATTGTTGGCCCCAAGGCTTTTCCACTGTTCTGATGAAACGGGTAAATTTAAAGTAGAAGAAATAAGCAACTTTGTTCAAGAAGTATGTAAAGTTTCGGAATTGGATACTAATGTCATTTTTATTTTGTCAACGAGTGACATAGTATTCAAATGAAGGTCGTGTTTTTTTTCTTTCCAAAAATAGGATTTGGATGACGACGATATTATGATTCTTGACACTGGAGCAGAAGTGTACGTATGGATTGGAAATGGCGCCAATGATCAAGAAAAGGAGAAGTCAATGAAATTAGCAGAGGTGCACATGAAGCACAATTATTTAAGGTGAAATTGAAATCTTGATTCCTCTGCTAAAATATCTTCTTGTACAACCAACTAGGATTATATAAGAACGGATCCCACTGAGAGAAATCTTAATAACACTGTGATACTGAAAGTTAAACAAGGAAATGAGCCAGATGGTTTCACTTCCATTTTCAAGTCCTGGGACCCCAACATGTGGAACGTGAGTAGCCAAAGGTTTTCAATTAGTAGGTGTATGCTAGTTGTTTGTAACGTCGAACCAATCCTGAATCCTTTTAAGTTACTGGCCTCGTTTTAGGATTCTTTGATTTCATAGTTGACGTATATTTTTTTTCTTTCTTTGATGTTTCTTTAGGCATGTAAAAAATAAGAAATGAATGGGCTTTTCTTGCTTGAGGTAATTCTCACTTGCTTTCAAAAATCTTTTCTTTCTGCCTTGGGGTTTTTGTTTGGCTTATTTAAATTTCTGAACCCTCCTCTTACCCTTCTGATTTGTATAAATATCACTTCCAAATGTTCCATCTTAGAATTTTTAAGCATTTAAAGTAGCGTCTCCAACTTTAGCACACTTATTCTATATTTGGTGTCTGAGGTCTGCCTGCTGCTTCCTCCTGATCCTCTACCATTAGTTCCTGATATCGCTTTTCAGCCAACCTGCAAATGCATTACGCGATCTTCAGTGTAATAAATACGCAGAAATTGCTAAAATAAACCTGCAGGAGCGTGGTAGGCTACATGCTTTAGTTTTAACTTTGTGATGACTGAAATGGACTCATAAGTGAGAGGTTATAGTCTCACTCTTCTATATGAACTTCGGCTTGGACCTAAAGTCTTCCGACAAATAGGAAGTAAAAGCCATTATAGACTAAGTACGCGCGATGCCACCAGGTCGTCTAGGGCCCAGATCAAGATCTTACAATAACAATTTCTTAAAGGGTTTCTGAAGTATGTCTCGTGCTGTCAACATTGTTGCTTTGCACACGAGTGTATAACAGGGTGACATTTTCCGCATTTCACACTTTTCAGAACATGCCAACCCTGGAGGACATCAAAAAACGAATTAATGAAGAAAACTTAAAAGTTTAAGAAAGTTCGGAATGTTCGCAATCGTGCCCAGTAATTTCATAACTTATACGCGCATTGTTTATGTATTTACTAAGACTTTTTAACGCTTTTAAAATGAAGTTTTTTAATAATATAATCGTTGAGTATTGTAAGCAAAACATAATAAGCTATAAAGTTAATCTTTGTTTATAACGTTCAATGACTCGCTTATTTTCATCAACGCAGTTCGGCGCAAAAAATTCATCATGGAAAATGTTCATCACAGGACTTGCCATAGGAATATTCATTACCAGGGAAAGTACAACAGCAGAAAAACTGCTCGCCACGTTTTTTGTTTGCTTAACGGTCAGTCGGTTATCCTGCTACCACCTTATGCCCCCCCATGGCTTACAGATGGTTTTGTGGCAGGCATAGTGGAAAGTATGCCAAAAAACAATGTATAACTAAAAAGGGTAAAAGATTACACTGGTGAACTAAAGACTTACCTAATACACAAACACTCTTTGATCCTATCCAACTTGTTCCACGAGGCAACAATTCATAATTATGGTTTGCACATTCAAATTTCCTTCGAGAATTTGTCACCCCTGTTGCAATGCATTTGATGCATTGTCGTTTTTAAAAGTCCGACTTCGCATTCCATTCTACAACTGCTCTGAAAGATTAATTCCTTGGCAATTCTGCAACGAAATATACTTCTTAAGAAATACTTTGTCAATCATAATACAAGTTTACAAATCATCCCAGTGCAAACGCTAAAGATCGGTGATGCTGACTTACAGGTGAGGATCGAAGGAAATGCAAGAGATGATATAGCAACACCTACAGCTCTACAAACATCACAGAAATTAGCAGAGGCATGAGTATGACACGGGTGAACCATGACTCAAGGAAATCCCTAGTCCGAAAATCTTAGCGTACAGTTTGAAGACTCAAAAATTAAACTCCAAAAAAGTACATTCCCTTTAAAAATTGTGAAAGTATGAAGAGGATATAAATCATGTGACGTTCCAAACTGAACTGTCTGCAGGACCCACGAATTCCCATTGATGGACAACAGCGTTGTGTGCATATGTACTGTATATGCCATTAGCAATGTGGTCAATGCTTGTGGGTACCTAAAATCATCTCCTCAAATAATCCAAAATATAGCCCAAGTGTAGTCCACGCCCATCACTACTTTGTATAATACTGAAGGTGCATTTCCTTGCTGATCTTACCTAGCTCCAGCTTTAAGATGAATCGCAGATATTTGAGCTGCAGCCCACAGAAGCAGCTCCTAACATTTTCCCTGCCTATGGCGGAGTCGGGTGCCCAACTTGTCCCTCTGATAGGACATATGACGATATGTTTGACAACGGTTTTTCACAGCCAGTTGCCGACCAAAGCTGCAACCCCTATGCTTATTTATCGTCAGTCTACTGTTCGTTGGGGCGAGCTCCTACACCTGGAAATTTTGCCATATCTGCCCATTGCATAGTAGAGGGGGACCGTTTACGTGCAAATGCCATTATGCACACACAAGACCTCGTTTTTACCTCTCATCCAAAAGAAGGCGATCTCGTGCCCTCTCTCCATTATATCAACAGAATACTAGTAATTTAAAATGTCTTTTAAGTTATTGATGATGAATAACAGTAGGTGACAAACACCTCGCTTGCAAGCGAATTGGCGAACAATAGCACCCGAGATAAACGTTCATAAACATCTTTCCACCTTTACAGTTCAACCCAGCAAAACTCCTATCTGCAACATTAGTAGGGAGAAAATAACAAATATTGATATTTAGTATACAGCATACCTTTCGCATTGCGATTTGAGGTTTCTCCCTTTCTCACGATGGTGTGGAGCATTAAGACATGGGAATGCAGTAATGATTCACACTATCACCTCCTACCCCAATCCTAGTTTTGATCCCGTTCTCAACCTCCATTTAAGATTATCCTGTCAGGTTGAGTCCCTATTTTTAAATAGAAATAAAATCTCAAAGGCACTGCAAAGATAGGCCAACTACGCCTTCCTTGCATTTCAAAGACAAGTTCTGTTTCATGACAAAAACTTTACTTAAATATGCAGTACATAATTCCCAGATGTTAGTCAAATTTTAAAATCTCTTTAATCCTTGGCCAACTTGATCCAGGAGGCAAAACTTCATATTTATCACTTAAACCTCCATGTAATAATGCATGTCTTTTCAGTTTGTCTGGAGACACATGACGAATTGTTAAATACCTGGATCCCTTTTTATCATTACCACGGCTGGAACCATGAAGACGAAATCTCTTGCAAATGCTGAAAGACATTAAGACGACATTATATTCACAAAGAGAACTAAATAAATTTGTATAAATGTTACTAATAGGTAAATTTACCTGTGAATTATCGCCCTTTCTTCTTTACTGAATTCTGCTGAAAATACAAGTGCATTGTCAATACCTGTAGAAGAGAACTCTCTGAGAACTGTAGTGATTCTTTGTCTAAATTGTTTTAAGGCAAATTGATTTCCACTACCCGATTCTGGTAGACCGAGACCTTTGCGACTCCATTTTTGAGTCGCAGCCCTAGAAGTAAATATAAAATTATAAAAATAGCACAGTCTAGGTGATTTCATTAGCACCACTAATCACACAAACTTGATTGGTTCAGTAATTCCTTCATTTCCAATTCGTCCTAAGCCACCACCTGACCATCCCATTAAACGCAACAGTTTGTGCCCAACATTGCTTTCGGATATAGAATCATCAGCAATACAGTTTCCTTCTTCTTCTTCTGGTACTACTCCTAAAGACAGTTTTGTTAGCCTTTTATTGGGATCAGCTACTTTCACCTTAAAGGATAAATCTATCAGTCCCATTACACTAACAAGTGTAAGTCATAACGGACGTTGAAATTTGTCATAAAGAGTGCTATGGAACATGAATATGGGTGATGAACTCGTTATTACAATTTCAAATTCTTAATCATGAAGTGATGCTGATAATAATTCTCCAAAACGACTATCTTCTCCTAGGGATGGTTTTATGCACTTGAGGGTAACAACACGCAACTTCATATGCTACCTTGGTGTATGGATTTGCTAGTACAGCTTGCAGATTCCCTTTCATGTTTTTGGAGACCTTTTTTGATTAATGAGGACCTTATTTGATTATAAGAGGTACACTTCTAGACTTCATTTATATTTATTTGGATAATTTCTAGTTTTGATGTTTAAGACGTATTTTCCATGTGTGAAATAATAGAAGTGCTGGTGTCTTCATTGAAAAACATGGCTGCCTCACAATGATTATAGAGCTTCTCTGAGCATATGTGGGAGTGTGGCCTGTTCAGGACATTCCAAATCATAACTGAGGAAAAGGTACAGTTATGAAGGCTTCGAATGGTTGCCAACGTGGGGTAAAGGTTGAGTGGGAAGCACGAGTATGCTCAACACACCCATAATCGTAGTGGGAACGCCCATTTTACAAATAATTTCAACGTCGCTATTATCTAGTATGTTAAAAGAATTCCTACAATTAATGTATACGCCACTTGGCTTAATTTCATAAAAGCAGATTTTGCGGCCAGTCGTTTCGCTTCTTGCATTTTGAAGCTTGTACCTTCTCCAAAAACAACACCATCAAATTCAATAGCGTATCTGAAACTATACACATAAAAATATCATCAGGATGGATGTTACAAAAAATTTTCATCTTAACGAATTACAGAATAAGTCAGAATTAAGGCAACAGAATAGAACTTCCTACCGCTTGTCTGTACTGCAATTATTCACGTTCTTGTTGGTAAAACAACAATACAGTTTATTAAATGCTGCACACTGTTGAAGTATTGATTCGATCCCATTATTCAAATTATTTTCGTCAATCATTATAACAAAGTTATTAAACTGAGTCATATCCTGCTTACTATCCTTATCATAACTCCCTGAGGGGGTTACATCTTGCTGGAAGCAAAAAGCATGATTATTGGCTATTACAAAGCAAGTTCAAATCAACTTTTATGTGGTCCAAAACTAGCTAAACCTCCGAATACTAAAGGTATTACTTGACCTGACTTTACTTTCTGACTACCGTATTTATTCTAATAAACGCCACACCATCACCACACGCCGCCCTCCAATTATCGCCGCAGCGATTTTGCTCATGGTTAAAAATTGTTGGACGAAAAAAACATGAAATTTTGCACGTAGTGTTTATAAAGAGCCCCAAATTCCTCACTATTCCGGATTCAGTTTTGAACAAGTCAGATGAAAATATTTGTACATTGTTTAGTGATTGTGAAATTGAATGAGATGAAGAAGTGATCACTGTTGAAATTCCTTGAATAAAATTCATACGATGCTAAGATTCACGTCCCAATTATCCGAAATTTATAATCTTTCAATTGTAAACATTGATGTTTCTTGTTTGTCTACTGCCAATATCGTCTATTCCACGCGCAATCTGGAATATCCCTGTTGCTTATTGTTATTGTGTAATAGGTCAGATAACCATGCAATATTATAACCAACATATCTATGCCAAAATATCTATTTTGGTTGCATAATGCGGTGTTAGAACAGTGGGGTAGGCCGGCATTCCCCCACAGACAGCCTTAATCAATATTCCTGCAGGTTTCCAGACACCTGACTGGTGTGCCCCCAGTCAGAGAATGTTCAGTGGGTCCCCAGACCCAACCGTGCCACAGGCGGGATAGGGTATGATGATGACTGCAAATATCGTCTAAAAAATGCTCACGTAATTAATAAACGCCGCCTTCTAACAAACACCACTCTCTAATAAACGCTGCACCAAAAACGCCACAGCGTTTATTGGAATAAATATGGTAATTTATGTTCATAACCTTGAAAACTCTCTACCTGATAATTCCGATGTAGTTTATGGTCAAATTGATTGGACAAATTCATTCCACTATTTAAGTATTTCGTATTGCAAACATCTTGTCCTGAAATCACAATAATAGAAGAATTGTCAAGTTCAAGAACTGCGTTTTATTTTCAACTACTTGTAAAATTCTACATAAAGTGAAACTTGTCAAACCTGTTTTTAATGGTTTAATGTCATCTTCGGTTAATTCTACAAGAACATTTTGTGATGTCTTATTGTTTGTCATACTTTCGTAAAGATTAATCATCATCATACCCTTATCCCGCCTGTGGCAAGGTCGGGTCTGTGGGTTTTAGCCCTCCACTCCCGCCTATCTCCCACCAAGTTCCCGTCCACTCCAAACTGCCATATCCTTACGAACAACCTGCTCCCACGTCTGCATTGGTCTCCCCCTTGCCCGGGTGCTTCAAACCACCTGCATTCCTGTAATGGACATAACGAGCTCCTCCTCCCCTGTTCGCATAACGTGCCACTTCAATCTACTCACCCTCCTTCTTTCCGTGATGTCCGTCAGCCCCAGGTTTCCTATAATATGCTCACTTCTAATTTTATCAACTCTCGACACTCCTCTCATATGCCGCAGCATTCACATCTTGGCTACTCGCATTCTATTTATATGGCTTTTCCTCACTGCCCAACACTCTGACCCACATAACATAGCGGGCCTAACCACTGCCCTGTAAAACTTTCCTTTCAACTTGATTGGGACCCACCTATCACACATGACTCCACTTGCCTATCTCCACTTTAACCATCCCCCATTGATTATACGGGTCACATCCCAGTAACTCCCATCTGCTCTGGAATACTGATCCTAAGTACTTTACCTCTTGCACATTTCATAATGATTAATAATGTTCTGAAATTTTACTTCTTAAACTGTATACACCCATGGTTCCCAACGTTGGGCACACGCCTACACATTTGGAATTAAACTTTGTAAGGCACAATTTAAGAATGAGTTATATATTACTGTTACTCTAGCGAATTGGGGATTAAGCCAAGCAACCATAACAGGCCTAGCCCTAAGGAGGCTGCTCGCAGTTGAGGAGGAGGTAGGTGTAGAGGATGCAGGATGGGAAATCTGCAGCACCCAACGTTCACTACCAAGCACCCATGTTGGTACTAACGTGGGTTTGCGTTGCTTAAAAAAAATATGGCATTTCACCAGTCAAATCACCAGTACTATAACAGCAGGTCATATCTAATATCTGTTACTGCAATTAAGTCTAAACAAGCTAGACAAAAACCTTCTTCGTAAATCCACCACGGGATGACTGGTTTGAAAATTGTGAACTGATAGAGAATCGAGCAGCCCTTAACGCCGTCGCATTTAGGGGAATGTCGATGAACTGTCATACTGACATTGGTCATAACAGCTCAAAATCCATTAAAAATGGTATAGGTACATTATATTAAAAAGTGTGTCCTTAAAATATAGTACCTGTATTATTTCTTGAAGCTACTGTAGCATTACTTCCCTCCTTTTGAAACACAATACGACTTTTGGGTCCTTTTACATGTGGCAGACGCCCTGCATCTACCGGTAAATTCGCAGACAATTTCTCGATTTGGTCCATCACTTCCACTGGGTACCTGTAGTAGAGTAATTAATATCACTTATATCATCGATTTCAAGGTCTCAGCCTGCCTACAAACAAAGAACAGAATTATGGCTGATAGCAGCCAGAAGTCGGCCGAGAGATAAATCAATAATGTTTTAAAAGTAATACACAGGAGTGACCCCTGTATTAATTACAGTAGAACTTCGGTATATCGAACACGCTTATATCGAAGCATGAGCGCCGGTCCCGCCCGATGTAAATTTTAGCTTTACATATAATTCCGGATTTGGATATATCGAATCTCGGATACATCGAACTATTTTTCACGGTCCCCTGAGGTTCGATATAACGAGATTCTACTGTAGTAATTTTAACTACCTGAAATGACTGAATTCCCAGCAATCTAAGAACTTCTATTAATACTTAAACATATTGTAATGTATTCCACACAAGTGGAAGATCCCCAAGTTGATATTCAGAGTTATAGTGTTGTGTCTTGCAGCCAGGTTGCGTTCGACACACCAGTTTTCGTGAGATCACTGAAGTTAAGCAGCGCAAGCCCACGTTAGTACCAACCTGGGTGGTTTGTAGAGAACGTTGGGTGCTGCAAATTTCCCCTCTCCTTCTTCCTCTCATCTTCCGCGAGCAGCCTCTTAAGGGTTCATCCTGTTATGGCTGCTTGGCTAAATCCCCAACCCATGAAATCAATCCAGCCTTTACGTACAGTACGTACGAACGTTACGTACTTCATAAATATAGGGTCCTTTGACCTCTGATCACATACCTGCATTGGTACGCCTGAATGTTGCCATATACCTGGGCCCAGCATACCAATTTGTCTTCAGGTATGGCGTCTTTGTAGGCCAGCATGAACTGTTTTCGAAGATTCCATTGGGCATCATTTTCCCACTCATTTCGATACTGCTCCACATCCCAATCGTTTGATACTAGGTGTTTCGTGGCCATATTTACAGTTGTGACACATCCCAGGTGGTTCTTAATAACCACAACTCAATATTTGTCAAAAAAACTTCTCTTAATACCACGTATATACAGTAGATAATTCACAACACAAACTCATACCGCGGCAAAGCAAACCCTCACAGTCAAACAGGAAAGCAACATTCGATCATTTCCGTTTTAACATGCACGAAACACGAATACGAGTGATCACCACCTAGGGATGGTTTTAAGCAATTGAAGGTAATAAAAACACGCAGACATCATATGCTGCCTTGATGTATGCATTTTGCTAGTGTAGCAGGTTGTCCATATGGTAGCTGCATTTCTGGTTGCTATTAATATATATAGAATTAATAGAAGCGGTCTTCAAAGGGGACGTCCATAAAGGACGTCACACTTTTAGGGGGGGGAGAGGGGGAAATGCAATGTTGGACAAGAAGAGACATAGGAGTGGGGGGGAGTCATGACTAGAGGACGTCACATTTCTTTTATTATAGATGTTAACCTTCAGTGCAGTGTTTTGTAAAATATTGGTTGAAAAATATTTCTTTTTGTCTCCGGTTGACATCTAAGATAATGCCGTTGAGAAAATAAAACTGTTTACTGAACTCATATTAATATGAAGTGCTTGAGAAAGGAGCGGGGGGGCCACGTTCTTCTGTAGGTGGGGGCTTACCCAAGTGGGACAAAAAGTGACAGGGGAGGGGGAGTAAAATTTTGGCAAAAATAGTGACGTCCTTTATGGATACTCCCAAACTGTGTTCCGCGGAACCCCAGGGTTCCGCATGACATTCTGGGGGTTCCGCGAGTCAAAAAAAAATTAAGAAGTACTCACACTAGTTGACTAGTGTTTATTAACTAAAAAAATATAATACAGACGGAGCATTTCCTTGCTGATCTTACTGAATTCCACCTTTAAGATGAATAATAAATATTTGAGCTGCAGCCCATAGGAGGCTCTAGACTCATAATTGAAAAAAAAAAACCCTGCAGTAAGGTACATTCAAGCCAAAACAAACTTTTAGCTTCATGCAGGCGTTTTCGACAGCAAACATACAGTAACTTGTCTCCGAATATGGGTTATCCCATTGATTAAAATGTTCCCGCTCATTCTGATACCGCTCTAAGTTGTAGTCAGCACTTGCTGTTATAACAACTGAAGTGAGCAACTCCCAACCCCTTTCCCGTCTATGGTAGGGGCGGATACCCATCTTGTCCCTCTTAATGAGCACAAGGGCAAAATATTGGACCAATGTTTTTCCACAGACCATTGCCGAACAAAGCTTCAACCCCTATGCTTATTTATCGTCGGTCTACTGTTCATTGGGGGATTCCACGCAGCTTCTACACCTGGAAATTTTGCCTCATCTACCCGTTGCATAGTAGAGTGCGTTCTTTAACAAGCCAATGTCATCGTACATTCACCAGGAACTTGGTTTTCTTATCCCAAAGAAGGTGCATTCGTATTGTGACTGTATTGCGGGTGAGGGGGAGCTAAGAGTGGGAGATGTAGGAGCGGGGAAATTAGCAGCACCCAACGTTCCCAATTAACCACCCATACCGGTACTAACTTAGGCTGCGTTGCTTAACTTTATTGATCTTACGAGAACTGGTGTGTCCAATGCAATTCAGCCACCCAACGCAGTTCTTTAATTTCAAATGTCAACGCACACCACATGGGACCTCCGTTTTACTTGTTATCTGAAGGAAGGCCCACTTGGGGCCTCTCTCCCGCTCGAACGGAGTTCAGTCTTCATGATCCAGTATCGAACCGGAGGCCACTGGAACAGTAAATTGAGTGCACTACCTATTGCAATACCAAGGCGGGATTTAGCAGAATAGGAGTCCTGCATTTTTGACATGCTGACTCTCGCTCGCATTCTCGCCCACAATGTGAGCCGAGACTCACTCTTGGCTCGTTTGCTTAAAAATACTATGCTAACTCGCTCGTTACACCGACAGCGAGCGAGCGAGACCGAACATGTTTGCTTTTTCGAGACTCGTTGCACAAATCTACAGTAAAGCTAGCAGAAAACCTATTTGCGAAATTAGTAGGGAGAAAATAAGAAACTGACATTTAGTATATCCTATACCTTTCTCATCACGATTTGAGAGTTCCTCCCTTTCTCATGATGGTGTGAATCACGAATTCGTTGGAACACGTTCAACTGAAAGGCCATGCAAAGACAGACAAACTACACCTTCCTTGCATTTGTGACAAATAATTTACTTAACAATGTAGTACATAACTCCAAGATGTTAGTCCAATTTGAAAATCTCTTTAATCCTTGGCCAGCTTGATCCAGGAGGCAAAACTTCATATTTATCGCTTAAACCACCGTGTAATAATGCATGCCACTTCAGTTCGTCTGGAGACATATGACGAATTGTTAAATAATGGTCTCCCTTTACATAATCCCCACCGCTGGTAATGTGAAGGTTAAAACTCTTGCAAATGCTAAAAGAGATTAAAACGACATTATATTCATAATGTGAAATAAATGTAGTTTTCTATAAATGCCAATAATTGGTAAATTTACCCGTGAATTATGAGATTTTCTTTTTTAGTGAATTCTGTGGAAAATACAAGTACATTGTCAATACTTGTAGATGAGAACTCTTTAACAACTGCAGTGATTTTTTCTCTAAATTGTTTTAAGGCAAATTTGTTTGCGCCATCAGAGTCTGGCAGGCCCGGCTCTCTGTGACTCTGTTTTTGAGTAGTATCCCTAAACGTAAATATAAAAAGATGAAAATAGCATCATAAAGATCATGTTATATGCACCACTAATCATACAAACTCGATTGGTTTAGTAATTCCTCCATTTCCAATTCGTCCTAAGCCACCATCTGACCATCCCACAAAACACAACATTTTGTATCCAACATTATTTTCTGATATAGCATTATCAGTTGTACAGTTTCCTTCCTCTTCTTCTGGTACTAGTCCTAAAGACATTTTTGTTACCCTTTTATAGGGTTCATCTATATTGGCTTTCACCTTTAAAGAATAAATCTATCAGTTCCATTACACTAATAGGTGCGAGTCATTATCTAGTATGTTAAAAAAATTTCCTACAATTAATGTATACGCCACTAGGCTTAATTTCATAAGAGTAGATTTTGCGACCTGTCGTTTTGCTTCTTTCATTGCGAAGCTTGAACATTCTCCAAAAACAACACCATCAAATTCAATAGCGTATCTGAAACTATACACATAAAAATATCATCAGGATGGTTGTTACAAGTTATTTTCAACTTAACGAGCTGAAGAACGCCAATAAGTCGCAAGCAACACAGCAGAATAGAACATCCTACCGCTTGTCACTACCGCAATTATTGATGACTTCGTTTTTAAAACAACAACGCAGTTTATTGAATTTTCCACATTGTTTAAGCATTGGTTCGATCCCCCTATGGGAATCATTTTCGTCAATCACTATAACAAAGTTATTGAACTGAGTCATATTCGGCTTAATATCCTCATCATAACTCCCTGCGGAGGTTAAGTCTTCCTGGAAGCAAAAAAGCATGATTTTTCGCTATACAAAACAACTAAAACTAGCTAAACCTGGAATACTAAAGGTATTACTTTTTGTTCTGTATAACATGTTGTCGAAGGCGGAAGGTCTGACTTTATAGGTAAAACCTCTCCGCTCATGAGGTGAAATCTCTCCGCTTTCGGACTTAATTTATGTACACAAGCTTGAAATCTCTGTAACTGATTTTCGCTAGGTTGGTTATGGGCAAAATGATCGGACAAATGCATTCCACTATTTAAGTATTCCGTATTGCAAACACCTTGTGCTGAAATTATAATAATAGAAGAATTGTCATGTCCAAAAACTGTTTTATTTACAACTACTTGTAAAATTCTACACAAAGTAATGCTTGCCTAACCTGTTTTTAACGGTGTAATGCCATCTTTGGTTGTTTCTGTAAGATTGCTGTCAAATTTTAAAATCTCATTAATTCTTGGCCAACTTGACCCAGGAGGTAAAACTTCATATTTATCACTTAAACCGCCATGTAATAATGCACGCCGCATCAGTTGGTCTGGAGACATATGACGAATTGTTAAACACCTGTTTCCCGTTTTACTATTCCCACGGCTGGCACCATAAAGATTAAATCTCCTGCAAACGCTGAGAGACATCAACACGACATTATATTGACAAAGTGAAATGTAGTTTTCTTTAAATGCCACTCAACGGTAAATTTACTCGTGAATTAGCACCCTTTCTTCTGTATTGAATTCTGTTGAAAATACAAGTACATTGTCAATACTTGTAGATGAGAAGTCTCTAAGAACTGCAGTGATTCTTTGTTCAAATTTTGTTACGGGAAATTTGTTGGCATCATCCGAGTCTTGTAGACAAAGACCGTTGAGACTCCACTTTTGGGTCGTATCCCTAAAGGTAATTATAAAATGATCAAAATAACACTATATGGATGATTTTATGTGCGCCACTAATCACACAAACTTGATTGGTTCAGTAATTCTTTCATTTCCAATTGGTCCTAGGCCACCTTCTGACCATTCCATTAAACGCAACATTTTGTCTCCAACATTGCTGTCTGATAAAGGTTTATTGGTAATACAGTTTCCTTCTTCTTCTTCTGGTACTAGTCCTAAAGACATTTTTGTTAGCCTTTTATTGCGATCCTCTATATTGACTTTCACCTTAAAGAATACATCTATCAGTTCAATTACACTAACAAGTGGAAGCCATTATCTAGTACAGCGATTCTCAACCTCTGCTTTCTTCAAGGTACACTTTTAATATTTTAAAAATTTGGCGGCACACTAACAAACATATATTTTGGGGCATACACACGCCAAAGAAAATATATAAGTTGTAACCTAGCCCTATGCAAAACCCCGCCTGGGGGTTCAGTGGATCGAACGTTCGGTATCTGCATCAGTAGTTCCAGGTTCGATACTGGATCAAGGTGGGTTGGCTTCTTCTGAACGATAGAAGCCCTGGGTGCACCATCTTTCGGATGCACGTGGAAGAACCCTCTCTATTATGCAACGGGTAGATAAGGCAAAATTTTCAGGTACCCCCCCCCCCCAACCCTATGCACACTTCAAGCAGGTGACTAGTACACTAAACTAGTACATAGCTTTGTTAGCCAGTAGTCAAAACTGTAATATTCATGTCCTCCCTACTAGGAAGGTAGGTGGAAGGAAGGTAGAACCGAATGAACTACTTATGTCAATGAGTGACGTCGCTTATGCATGACTATTCGCAGTGGCAGTACTTTTCAAGAATCTCGTGGCACAGTGGTTCTGAATCGCTGATCTAGTATGTTAAAACAATTCTTACAATTAATGTAAACGCCACTAAGCTTAAATTCATAAGAGCAGATTTTGCGGCCTGTCGTTTTGCGTCTTCCAATTTACCGCTTACACCTTCACCAACAACGACTTTATCAAATTCAACAACGTATCTGAAACTATACACATAAAAATAACATCAGGGTGAATGTTATAAAATATTTTCAGCTTAAGAAATTACAGAATACCAATAAGTCACAAACAAGACAACAGAATAGAACTTCCTACCGCTTGTCGCTACCACATTTATTGATGACTTCGTTCTTCAAACGACAACGGAGTTTATTAAATTTTCCACATTGTTTAAACATTGGTTCGATCCCCCTATGCAAAACATTTTCGTCAATCACTATAACAAAGTTATTAAACTGAGTCATATTCTGCTTGATATCCTTATCATAATTCCCTGCAGAGGTTACGTCTTCCTGGAGGCATAAAACATGATTTATAGCTATCAAAACACGTGCAAATCAACTTTCAGGTGCTCCAAAACTAACTCAACGTGGAATGCTAAAGGTATTACTTTTTGTTCTGTATAGCATGGTGCTGTCAACGGTAGAGATTCTGACTTTTTCGGTGAAACTTCTCCGCTCATGAGGTGACAATTCTCCGCATACCGACTTAATTTATGTTCATAACCTTGAAAACCTTGTAACTGTTGGACTAACTGATCGGACAAATTAATTCCACTATGTAAGAATTCCGTATTGCCAACATCTTGTCCTGAAATTACAATAATAGAAGAACTGTGTTTTATTTTCAAATACTTGTAAAATTCTAGATAAACATAAACTTGTCAAACCTTTTTTTACTGGCTTAATGTCTTCTTTGGTTGTCTCTGCAAAATTCTTGTCTAATTTTAAAATCTTTGTAATCCTTGGCCAACTTGATCCAGGAGGCAAAACTTCATATTTATCACTTAAACCTCCATTTAATAACGCATGCCTCTTCAGTTTGTTTGGAGACATATGACGAATTGTTAAATAAATGCCTCCCTTTTCCTTTGAATGACGGCTGGTACAATGAAGGTTAAATCTCCAGCACACCCTGAAAGACATTAAGACATTATAGTGACAAAATGTTACATTGACCAAGTGAAATAAATATAGCTTTCCATAAATGTCACTAATAGGTAAATTTACCCATGAATTAGCGCCCTTTCTTCTTTATTGAATTCTGTCGAAACTACAAGTACATTGTCAATGCTGGTAGATGAGAACTCTCTAAGAACTGTAGTGATTCTTTGTCTAAATTTTTTTAAGGCTAATTTGTTTGCGCCATTCATTTGCGGTAGACCAAGACCTTTGCGACTCCACTGATGAGCCGCTGCCCTAAAAATAAATATAAAATGATGAAAATAACACTATACAGATGTTGTTATGTGCACCACTAATCACACAAACTTAATTGGTTCAGTAATTCCTTCATTTCCAATTCGTCCTAGGCCACCACCTGTCCATCCCATTAAACGCAACATTCTGTGTCCAACATTGCTTTCTGATATAGCACCATCGGTACTACAGTTTCTTTCTTGTTCTGGTGCTACTCCTAAAGACATCTTTGTTAACCAATTATTGGGATCAGCTATATTGGCTTTCACCTAAAAGAATAAATCTATCAGTTCCTTTACACTAACAAGTGTAAGTTATTATCTAGCAGGTGAAAAATTCCCTACAATTAATGTATTCGCCACTTGGCTTAAATTCATAAGAGCAGAATTTGCGGCCAGTCGTTTTGCTTCTTTCATTTTAAAGCTAGAACCTTCACCAACAGGGACTCCTTCAAATTCAACAATGTATCTGAAACTATATACATTAAAATATCATCAGGATGAATGATATAAAAAATTTTCACCTCACCGAATTACAGAATGTCAATTAGTCACAAACAATACAGGAGAACATAACTTCCTACCGCTTGCCGCTATCACAATTCTTCACTCTTGTGTTCTTAAAACGACAACGTAGTTTATTAAATGCTCCACATTCTTGAAGCATTTGTTCGGTTCCCATATTCACATTTTCGTCAATCACTATAACAAAGTTATTAAAGTGAGTCATATTCTGCTTGATATCCTCATCATAATTGCCTGCGGAGGTTACGTCTTGCTGGAAGCAAAATACATTATTATTGGCCATTAGAAAATAAGTTCAAATCAACTTTCAGGCGGTCCTAAACTAGCTAAACCTCGAATACTAAAGGTATTACTTTTTGTCCCGTATAACTTGATGTTCCGAAAAGTGAAGGATCTGACTTATCCGATTTTTGGCTTAATTTATGTTCATGACCTTGAAAACTCTGTAACTGATATTCCCTAGGTAGCTTATGGACAAATTGATTGGACGAAGTCATTCCACTTTTTAAGTGTTGTGTATTGCAAACATCATGTCCTGAAATTACAACAGTAGAAGAATTGTCAAACCTGTTATTAATGATCTAATGCCATCTTCGGTTGTTTCTGTAAGAAAATTTTGTGATGTATTATTGTTTGTTATACTTTCATAATGATTAATGATCATCATACCCTTATTTCGCCTATGGCAAGATAGGGTTTACGGGTTCTGGCCCACCACTAACGCCTATCTCCCTCCAGGTCCTCGTCCACCTACGCTACCATATCCTTACAAACAACCTGCACCCACGTCTGCTTTGGTCTCCCCCTGCCCTGGGTGTTTAGAACCACCTACATTCCTGAATTTGACCTTAAGAGCTCCTCCCCTCTTCGCATTTCACGCATATTCCATCTCCAATCCACTCTCCCTCCTTCTTTCCGTGATGTTCTTCACCTGCAGGCTACCTCTAATATACTCATTTCTAATTCTATCAGCTCTCGACACTCCACTCATGCACCAAAGCCTTTGCATCTCGGCTACTTGCATTCTAGTGACGTGGCTCTTCCTCACGGTGCAACACTGCTTGGTACGATAAGAGCCAAACCAATATAGGTGGCTGTAACAAAGGAAAGAATAACTGATGCAATATCTCCAGTAACAGGAGTCATAGGAGATATTGCGGGGCTCTAATGACCTTTGAAGTTGAAGGGCCCTAAAACACCAACAAACAACAACAGGAGATATTGCATCAATTATTCTTTCCTTTAATGTGTTAATGTCAGCGACAGGTGTAACAAACACTTTATCCTTCGCATATCCCTACAGAAAAAAGTTTAAGGGGGTTATGTCTGAAGAACGTGAGGTCATGCTGTAGGAGCATCGGTTCGGAAATGTTGAAAAACATTACAGATAGCTTACATTGCGTCGGCACTCCCATTAGGCAGGCCACTTCTAGGATGATAAACAACGCTGCCTGTCTCTAAAAACCTCTCATACCAATGCTTGATGCTCTTAACATCTGGAAGGTCCAGTCCATACACATTTTTAAATCTTCTCTGCATGCTAATTGGTGATTTACTCTCATGAAACCATAGAATCGATGACTTATTCAAAACCAATGTTACCACCACCTACATCAGTTTGGCTCTTACCATACCTAGGTGAAAAAAAACTTCCGGAATTGAGGATCATAATAAAAAAACCCACATGCACCTATCTTGCATACTTTTTTAATTAATTTTCTTTATCAGGGCAGGACTTTATGATCACCCTGTATATTATTTTATATTTAAGAATGTTAGTTCTCTATTAATTGCTTTCAAAATTGATATGCTTTTTTCGGCTTTTTCTATATCACTTACTATTAATAATTTTTTTAATTTCTTATTAATTTCTCCATTTCCTTAGTACTTCACCTGTCCTTTCATAGTATTTTCTCTTTGTAAAGGATCCCATGTCCTTTAAAATTTGCTATTGAGCAAGCTAATGGCCATTTACACTTCCTAACGGTGTGCTATGGCCAACAAAAGGTTGAGAACCACTGATAACATGGTACATTACCGCTTCCTTCATCCAAAGATGTTCCTTTCCTCTTTCTGTTTTCAAGTCGTTCTTCGCTTCCTATTACAGGATAAAAAGAGAAATGACATTACCCGGCTAAAAACCAAAATGAATTTAGGTTGCTTATACTCCATGGTAATTCAAGAAAAGTAATTTCATTATTATTATAAAGAAATATGGCATTTTATTCGCGCCAGTACTATGACCGCGGGACATCAAATATAAGCAACCTACAGTAGACAGAAACCTTCCTCGTAAATCCATCACGGGGATGACTGATTTGAAAATTGTGAACTTAAAAGGAATGCAGCAGCCCTTTACTCTCGTCGTTTTTAGGGGAGACATGTTCAAGTAAATGCATCGTTGGTCATTTTATTTCTTCCTATGTCGATGAAATGTCATACTGGCATTGGTCATAGCAGCCCAAAATACATTAAAAATTAATCATTAAAATTCAGTACCTGTATTATTGTTTGAAGATACTGTAGCATTACTTCCCTCCTTTACAAACACAATACGACTTTTGGGTCCTGTTACATACTGCTGACGCCCTGCATCTACCGGTAAACTCACAGCCAATTTCTCGACTTGGTCCATTACTTCCACTGAGTACCTGTAGTAGAGCGATTAATAATCATCGATTTCAAGATCACACCCTGCCTACAAAGTACGGAATTAATGCTGACTGCAGCCAGAAGGGTAAACCATAGTGCATTTATTGCACTATACCCGCCAGAAGGCGGTCAAAAGATAAATCACTAACGTTTTAAAAGCATTACACAGGAATAACCCCTAAACTAATTGTTACTTTTACAACTTAAAATGACTGAATTCCCGCAATCTAAGAACTTCTATTAGGAGTTAAACATGTTTTCCACAAAAGTGGAAGATCTCAAAGTTGATATTCAGCGTTATGGTGTTAGCCTTTACGTACAGATAGGAAACTGGATGACATGTTTAATTAGGATGTAAATCTACTTCATAAATATAGCCCTTTGACCTTTGATCCCATACCTGCGTTGGTACGTCTCAATGTTTTCATATACCCGTGTCCTGCGTACCAATTCGTCTTCAGGTATGGTGTCTGGTTTGTAAGCCAGCATGAACTGTTGTCGAAGATACCATTGCCTCCATTCGGTATACATTGATACTGGTTGTTTCGTGATTCGTAATAACCACAACTCAATATTTTTCAAAAACGTTTCTCAATATCGTGTGTATAGACAATTCGCAACACAAATTCATACCTCGGCAAAGCCAAGGAATCTTGACAAGGCGAACCCACACCAACTGTCAAATAGTGCGAGTGTCATGCGTGCATTTCACTGGTTTAAACAAGCGCTTAAAACGACTAAGGAGCGCTACGAAATGTGACCGAACCGTGTTAAAATTACACTTGACGAAAATTGTTCAGTAGTGAAATTGAATCACGCTTGTTTTTCCTTCCTTTCAGGAATTTGGTGACAGACGATTGGATTTTTATTAAAGTATTAAGGATTAGATTTCTCTTACTGTTGTCTTTTTTATTACTTTTTTATTTTTGGTATTTGTGGGGGAGTAAGTGTAAATGTCGCATTGTTGGTTTGCCATGTATACTCAGGTGTATTGCAGGGAATTGTGTTATGGGTATGCTAATGTTTCTGTATTGTTGTTAGGTATGGCGGTCTAACATTTCCACAGCCATTTTCTGACCAAAACTTCAACCCCTATGCTTATTTATCATCAGTCTACTGTTCGTTGGGGGACTCCACCAAGCTCCTACACCTGGAAATTTTGCCTCATCTACCCCTTGCATAGTAAAGAGCGTTCTCATTGGTGTGCAAATGCCATCGTCCACCAAAAGGGGACTTCGGTTTTATTTCTCATCAGAAAGAAGGCGCACTTGGGGCCTCTCTATTATGGCAACAGTAGGCCGCGAACACCCCACTTGAATGTTATAACTGTGTAACGAACACTGCCATCGCCTCTTTAACAATGGGGCAAACATGTTTTAAACTTTCCCTTCCCTGGACAATTACAGTACGTCAAAAACATGAACAAACTAAACAAAGCATTCTACCTCTCCTGTAGGCAATTGGCGAAACAACGGCACCCGAGGTAAACGTTCATAAACTTTTCAGCTCATCAGCAAAACTAGCAGAATTCCTATCTGCGATATTAGTAGGGAGAAAATAAAAAACACTGACATTTAGTATACAGCATACATTTCTCATCACGAGTTGGAGTTTCCTCCCTTTCTCGCGATGGTGATAATCATTAATTTGTGGGAACGCGTTCATCGTAAAGGTACTGAGAAGACAGGCCAACTACACCTTCCTCACATTTGAAAGACAAGTTCTGTTTCGTGACAAAAACTTTTAACATTGTAAGACATACAGTAACTGATAGGTGTTAGTCCAATTTTAATATCTCTTTAATCCTTGGCCAACATGATCGAGGAGAAAAAACTTCCTAATTACCTTTTAAACCTCCATGTAATAAATGCATGCCACTTTTGTTTGTCAGGAGATATATGACGAATTGTTAAATACCTGCCTTCCTTTTTATCATTACTGCAGCTGGTAGTGTGAAGGTTAAATGTCTTTCAAGTGCTGAAAAATCGACATTAAATTCACTAATAAGTAAATTTACTTGTGAATTATCGCACTTTCTTCTTTATTGAATTCTGTGGAAAACACAAGTACATTGTCAATACTTGTACATAAGAACTCTTTAAAACTTCAGTGATTTTTTTGTCTAAATAGTTTGAGGGCAAATTTGTCTCCATCTTCCAATTCTGGACCAACGACTCCGTTGTTGAGTTGCAGCTCGAAAGTGAATATAAAATGATGAAAACAGCACTATACAGATGATGTTAAATTAATGAGATTAAATTGAGTCATATTCTGCTTGAAATCCAGATCATAACTCCTAGCAGAGGTTGTCTTCCTGGAAGTAAAAAAGCATGACTAATGGCTATTAAAAAACGCATTCAAATCAACTTTCTAGTGGTCCAAAACTAGCTAAGCCTGGAATATTGAAGGTACAGTAAAACCTGTCTAAAACGGAACCTGATCGTTCCCATATTTTTTTTCCGTTTTCACAGGTTTCCGTTTTACAAAGGGCTGTGTTTTAATGAAACAAAGTACAAAAAATATGATCACCTTTTATTAGGATGATGAAATTTAAAATAAAAGTCCATAAACTAAAAAATTACTCTGCCCCCACACAGGGGCTGATCCAGAGGAGGATCAGGGGGAGCACTTCAAAAAATTGCACCCCAAATACTTTTAAATATTTAGAATCCCTTAGTATAAATTTAGCTAGCAATTACAATAGGTCCTCCACTGCCCCTTAGACAATGCCCTATGTTCAGTGGTTTAGCCAACTGCAGATTGGACTGGCAGAATAGAAACGGGAATAGCAAATGCAAAAATGCCTCATCAGTTGCAGAATTGAACCATGCATCAGTTGACGGATGCGCAGTGGGGCACTAAGAGGGGAGCAATGGCTGCATTGCCCCCTCCCCCGGATCCACCCCTGCCACCACATGTCTTTTAAAGTACATTGTCGTTGCTTCACTATTGGGTAGCTCTGTGTGTATATGGCTGTAATGGTCCCTAGAACTTTGGTGCATGTACTACAGTCCCACTCAAAATTAATGCCTGCATTGTAGTGTTATGCATAATATACCGTAAAATCTCACGTAGTGCCCGCGGATTATACGCGAAACATAGGGTCATTTATTGCGGACTATAAATGAAACTCAGGGTTCTCAATGAAAACTGCTCTTCATTTTCTGAACATTTTATTGCACTTAACAACACGATTTTACACAGTTCGTTCTTATTTATATGATAATGCAATATAAAATCTTTCACATTTCAATTTCATCGTCAGGGCAATCTGACATTTCATGTTCAAATTCATTTAATCCCATTCCCCAGTAGGAATTTGAAAGTGCGGACTATATTTGAGGTGCGGACTTTACGTGAGATTTTATGGTAATCCGTCTTAGTCAGGTTATTTATGCAAACGGTTCCCAAAACTTATTCCGTTTCCGCGTTAGGTAGTTTTCTGGTTTAGGGTAGTACTTTAAATGGGAAATCATTCCGTTCCGAAATTTATTTTCCGTTTGGCCAGGTTTCCGGTTTATACAAGGTCCGGTTTAGGCAGGTTTTACTGTATTAACTTTTGTTCTGTATAACGTGGTGTTGTCAGAGGTGGAGGGTCTCACTTTATAGGTGAAACATCTCCGCTCATCAGGTGAAGCTCCTCCGCTTTCTCACTTAATTTATGTTCATAACGTTGATCAGACAAATTCATTCCACTAGTTCCGTTTTCCGTCCTGACGTCTTGTCCTAAAATTACAATAATAGAAGAATTATCAACTTCAAGAACTATATTTATTTTCAAATACTTGTAAAATTCTACGTAACATAAAACTTGTCAAACCTGTTTTTAGTGGTTTAATGCCGTCTTTGGTTGTTTCTGTAACATTTTCGTCAAATTTTAAAATATCTTTAATCCTTGACCAACTTGATCCAGGAGGCAAAACTTCATATTTATCACTTAGACCTCCATGTAATAATGCATGCCGCTTGAGATCGTCTGGAGACATATGACGGATTGTTAAATAAATGCCTTTCTTGTTATCACTACGACGGCTAGAAGTGTGAAGTTTAAATTTACTGCAAATCCTGAAAGACATTAAGAGGATATTACATTGACAAAGTGAAATAAATAGTTTTATATAAATGTAAATAATAGGTAAATTTACTCGTAAATTATAAGCCTTTCTTCATTGTTGAATTCTGTCGAAACTATAAGTACATTGTCAATATTTGTAGATGAGAACTCTTTGAGAACTGCAATGATTCTTTGTCTAAAACTTTTAACAGGAAATTTGGATGCGAGGAAATTTGCATCATCGGTAAAACAATTTCCTTCTTCTTCTGGTGCTAATCCTAAAGACATTCTTGTTAGCCATTTATTGCGATCAACTATATTGACTTTCACCTTAAAGAATAACTTTATCAGCTCCATTACAACAGAGAAGCATAAATCATTATGTAGTATGTTAAAAGAATCATTACAATTAATGTATACGCCACTTGGCTTAATTTCATAAGAGTAGATTTTGCGGCCTGTCGTTTTGCTTCTTCCAATTCAACGCTTGAACCTTCACCAACAATGACGTTATCAAATTCAACAACGTATCTGAAACTATACACATAAAAATAACATTACGATGAATGTTATAAAATACTTTTGGCCTAAAGAATTACACAATACCAAAAAGTCACAAACAAGAAAACTGAATAGAACCTCCTACCGCTTTTCACTACCGCAATCATTGATAACTTCCTTCCTCAAACGACAACACACATTATTAAATGCTCCCCATTGCTGAAACATTGGTTCGATCCTCCTACGCAAAATATTTTCGTCAATCACAATAACGAAGTTATTAAACGGTGTGATATTCTGCTTGATATCCTTATCATAACTCCCTGCAGAGGTTACATCTTCCTGGAAAAAAGCATGTCTATAAGTTATTACAAAACACGTTCATATTAATTTTCAGGTGTTCCAAAACTAGCTAAACCTGGAATACTAAAGGCATTACTTTTTGTTCTGTATAACATGGTGTTGTCAAAGGTGGAGAGTCTGACTTTATAGATAAAACTTCTACGTTCATCAGGTGAAGCTTCTCCGCTTTCTGACTTAATTTATGTTCATAACCTTGAAAACTCTGTAATTGATATTCCGTAGGTAGTTTATGGACTAACTGATCGGACAAATTCATTCCACTAGTTACGTTTTCCGTCCTGACATCTTGTCCTGATATACAATAATAGAAGAATTATCAAGTTCAAGAACTGTTTTTTTAACTACTTGTAAAATTCTACTTAAACTTGTCAAACCTGATGTTAATGGCTTAATGTCTTCTTTGATTGTTTCTGCAAGATTATCGTCCAATTTTAAAATCTCTTTAATCCTTGGCCAACTTAATCCAGGAGGCAAAACTTCATATTTATCACTTAAACCTCCGTGTAATAATGCATGCCGCTTGAGATTGTCTGGAGACATATGACGAATTGTTATAAAAATGCCTTCATTTTTATCCTTACGACTTCTGGTACCGTGAAGTTTAAATTTCCTGGAAACTCTGAAAGACATTAAGACAATACATTCACAAAGTGAAATAAATATAGTTTTGTATAAATGTCACTAATAGGTAAATTTACTCATGAATTAGCGCCTTTTGTTCCTGATTGAAGTCTGTCGAAACTAAAAGTACGTTGTCAATGCTTGTAGATGAGAACTCTCTAAAAACTGCAGTGAGTCTTTGCTTAAATTTTTTTAAGGCAAATTTCTTTGCACCACTCGATTCTGGTAGACCAAGACCTTTGCGACTCCACTTTTGAGTCGTCACCCTAGAAGTAAATATAAAATTATAAAAATAGCACAGTACAGATGATGTTATATGCACCACTAATCACACAAACTTAATTGGTTCAGTAATTCCTTCATTTCCAATTCGTCCTAGGCCACCACCTGACCATCCCATTATACGCAACATTTTGTGTCCAACATTGCTCTCGGATATAGCATCATTAGTAATACAGTTTCCTTCTTCTTCTACTGGTACTACTCCTAAAGACATTTTTGTCAGCATTTTATTGGGATCAGGTATGTTGGCTTTCACCTTAAAGGATAAATCTATCAGACCCATTACACTAACAAGTGTAAGTCATTATCTAGAGTATGTTAAACGAATTCCTACAATTAATGTAGACGCCACTTGGCTTAAATTTATAAGAGCAGATTTTGAGGCCAGTCGTCTTGCTTCTTCGTTTATCAAGCTTGAACCTTCACCAACAATGACTCGATTAAATCTAACAACGACTGTGAAACTATATAAATTAAAATATTATCAGGATGAATTTTACAAAATATTTTCACCATACCGAATTACAGAATGCCAATAAGTCAAAAACAAGACAACAAAATAGAACTTCCTACCGCTTGTCGCTACCACAATGCTTCAAGTTTTTCATTATCTTAAAATTGCAAAACATTTTATTAAATTTTCCACATTCTTTAAGCATATGTTCGACTCCTCTATTGAGAAAATTTTCGTCAATCAATATAACAAAGTTGTTAAACTGATTTGGATTGTGTTTGATATGCTGAAGATAACTGTATGAGGAGGTTAAGTCTTCCTGGAAGGAAAATGCATTGGTATTGGCTATTACAAAACAAGTTCAAATCAACTTTCAGACGGTCCTAAACTAGCTATACCTGGAATACTAAAGGTATTATTACTCTTTTTTCTGTATAACATGATGTTTCCAAAGGTGGAGAGTGTGACCTGTCCTCTTCCTGACTTAAGTTATGCTCGCAACCTTGAAAACTCTGCAACTGATATTCCCTAGGTAGTTTATGAACAAATTGATCGGACAAATTTATTTCACCATTTAAGTATTTCGTATTGCAAACATCTTGTCCTGAAATTACAATAATAGAAGAATTGTCAAGTTTAAGAACTGTTTTTTTCACCTACCAAATTCTACATAAAAGTTAAAATTGTGAACCCCGTTTTTAATGGTTTAATGCCATCTTCGGTTGTTTCTGTAGGAAAATTTTATGTTGTTTTATTGTTTGTTATACTTTCATAATGATTAATCATCATCATAACCTTATACCGCCTGCGGAAAGGTCGGGTCTGCGGGTTCTACTCCTCTACTCCCGCCTATCTAACACCAGGTCCCCGTCCGCCCCACACCTGCATATCCTTACGGACAACCTTCTCCCACGTCTGTTTTAGTCTCCCCTACCCCGGGTGCTTCCAACCACCCGCAGTTCTGTGATGGACCTAACGAGCTCCTCCTCCCGTCTTCGCATTACGTGCACATACCACCTCAATCTACTCTTCCCCCTTAGTTCCTTTTTACCGTATCACTTACTTTTATTAATTTTTTTTAACAATTTCTCAATAATGCCTGTATTTCCTTAGTACTTCACCTGCCTTTCCATACTATTTTCTCTTTCATGGAGCTAATGTCCTTTAAAATTTGTTTAGAGCAAGCTAATGGCCTTTTAGACGTATTAACAGTGTGCCATTGTCAACAAAAGGTTGAGAACCACTGAAATAACGCTACATTACCGCTTTCTTCATCCAAAGGTGTCCCTTTCCTCTTTCTGTTTTCAAGTCGTTCTTCGCTTCCTATTATAACATAATAAAGAGGATTTACATTATCCAGTTCATCATCAATATACCCTTATATTCCGCCTGTGGCGGGGTCGGTTCTGCGGGTTCCAGCCCTCCACTCCCGTCTATCTCCCACTAGGTCCCCGTACACCCCACACACTGCCATATCATTACGGACAACCTGTTCCCACGTCTGTTTCGGTCTCCCCTTAACCCGGTCATTACTGACCACCTGCATTACTGGAATGTTTCTAACGAGCTCCTCCTCCTCTCTTCTCATGACGTGTCCTTACCACCTTAGCCTATTCTGCCTCATTTTTTCGGCCATGTCCACCAACCCAAGGCTACCTCTAAAATTTACATTATCCGGTTCAAAATCAAAATGAATTTCGGTTGCTTATAATCCATGGCAATTCAAGAAAATATCTCTATTATTATTCTTATTAAAAAATATGCCATTTCAATTGCACCAGTCAAATCGTCAGTACTGTACTATGGTCGCGGGTTACATAAAATATTAGTTACCGCAATTAAGTCTAAGTAAGCTAGACAAAAACCTTCTTCGTAAATCCACCACGGGATGACTGATTTGAAAATTGTGAACTGATGGAGAATCGAGCAGCCCTCAACTCTGTCGCATTTAGGGGAATGTCGATGAACTGTCTTACTGACATTGGTCATAACAGCTCAAAATCCATTAAAAATCCTATAGGTACATTATATTAAAAAGTATGTCCTTAAAATATAGTACCTGTATTATTGTTTGAAGATACTGTAGTATTACTAGCCTCCTTTACAAACACAATACGACTTTTGGGTCCATTTACTTGCTGCTGACGCCTTGCATCTAAATTCGCAGCCAATTTCTTTACTTGGTCCATCACTTCCACTGGGTACCTGTAGTAGAGTTATTAATATCATTTATATCATCGATATCAGGTCTCAGCCTGCCTACAAAGTACAACCTGCCTACAAAGTACAGTATGCTTTAAAAGTAATACACAGGAATAACCCCTTAACTAATTCGTAACTTTTACTACTTAAAATGACTGAATTCCCGCAATCTAAGAACTTCTATTAACACTTAAACATAATGTTTTCAACAAAAGTGGAATAGCCTCAGGGTTAAGGTGTTAGTGTTTAATGTAAATCTGCTTCATAAATATAGTCCTTTGACCACATACCTGCATTGGTACGCCTCAACGTTGCCATATACCTGGGCCCAGCATATTAATTTGCCTTCAGGTATGGTGTCTTTGTAAGCCAGCATGAACTGTTTTCGAAGATTCCATTGGGCATCATTTTCCCACTCATTTCGATACTGCTCCACATCCCAATCGCTTGATACTCGGTGTTTCGTGGTCATATTTACAGTTATAGCACTTATCCCAGATGGTTCTTAATAACTCGCATAATAATGCAACAGGAGTCAGGTTCATACCGCAATATGCACGCAAATGGACGTAGAAATAAGTGAGGAGCACTACGAAACTCGAATACGATGGATGGATGAACTTCTTAAACACGTGGAAAGTGATCAACACCACCTAGGGATGGTTTTAAGCAACAGCACACAGACATCCCGCATAATCTTTTAAGCTACGGAAATACAGTACTCGTAGCTTCGCATACGTAGTGCATACAGTGACATCATGAAAATTCATGTAGCGCATTACCAGTAGCAGCTATTTGAACAACATGTGTAGTGCTACAAAGATGGAGGCCTCCATGTTGCCATATATGCTACTGTAATTAGATGACTAAACTTTTTCAATTTCTTTAATTAAATTATGTGTTCTTAATGTTGGCACCCCCACAGACAAACGTTGCCAATACTCCTACGGGTTCCAGACGCCTGGCTGGGGTGGCCCCAGGCAGAGTATGTTCAGTGGACCCTCAGACCCGACTCTGCCACAGGCGGGATAAGGGTATGATGATGATGATGATGCTCTTAATGTTCTTAAAATGAAATTTCTTCTTTAATTGAAAACTATACAATTTTTTATTTGTTCTGCTTCATTTTTGGGTATTGTCAATAACTACCCTATTGCAGTCCACCATATTCAATTGCAATATCTTCTGTGGGGGCCGCCATGTTGCACTACGCAAAGAATCCTGCTCGAAAAGGCGTAGCGTTTGTAGCACTACAACTGCACTACGAAGTTTTGGCTACAGTTTTAAAAGAATTCGATCCCTACGCTACGAAGTTGCTACGTAGCTTTTTTGAACAGCAATTTTCGTATTCTTCGCTACGTACTGTAGCATAAGGCCTAGTTCACACGGCAACCTATTCGATACGATATTTCTCGTACACGATTTTATCGAATACGAGACAGAGTTTCACATGGCGACCATTCAATTCGAGTTTTCACGTATAGAGGGACACTGCAGGGAAGCACAGATAGTAAGTGAACTAACAGTCGTCATCACGAATGCACGCATTCAAGGGGTCCACTTATTACAGGCCTGGGAGCGGCTTATTGCATTGGACACACCAGCTCTCATCTGATCACTGAAGTTAAGCAACGCATGCCCAGCTAGTACTAACATGAGTGGCCGTTTGGGAAAACTGGGTACTGCTAGTACCCAACAATTGTCGCATTAGGGTAGTGTCTGTGCCGTTTCTGCATTAGAACTACGCAGTAAACGGGGCTCTAATGACCTTTGTAGTTGAATGGCCCTAAAACAGCAACAAACAAACAATTACAGGGCAGTGGTTGACTATGCTATATGGATCAGTCAACTATGCTATATGGATCAGTGTTGGGCAGTGAGAAAGACTCAGGTCAACAGAATGCAGGTAGCTGAGATGCGACTGCTGCAGTACATGAGTGGGGTGTAGAGAGTAGATAGGATTAGGAATGAGTATAATAGAGGTAGCGTGGGGGTGGTGGACATCGCGGAAAAAAGTGAGAGAATGGATTGCAGTGCTATGGGCACGTAATGCGAGGAGATGAGGAGCTCGTTAGGTCCATTTGAGGAATGCAGGTGGTTGGAGGCACACGGGGCAGGGGGAGACCAAAGCAGACGTGGGAGCAGGTTGTCCATAAGGATATAGCAGTGTGAGGGGTGGACGGGGAACTCGTGGGAGATAGATGGGAGTGGAGGGCTAGAACCCACAGACTCCACCCTGCCAAAGGCGGAATAAGGGGTTGATGATAAGGCAGGTGCACAAGCATCCCACATTTCAAAATCTGGAAAAGGTTTTGCTAAAGTTTCTTTTCTGACTTAGTAGGGGGAAAAAGTTTGTTCGTGTGAACAGCACAATAGCAAAATAAGTGCCACTGCTTCTCGTATTCGAGAATCTCGCATCTCAGTGACAAGTTCGGTCAGTATACGGGAAAATTTTTTTCTCATATTCGAATTTCCCCGCATGGCCTCCATCTGAACAATCCCATATGGTTTTAATTGTTACTTCTTTATTCGGGAAAAACTCGTATACGGTATACGGGAAAAACATTGCCATGTGAACGTGGCCTAACAGATTATGCGGATCATATGCTACTTTTGGGTAAACCTGTATTTTAACGGTCGAAAAGATTTCGTCAGCGTCGGTATAACTTCGTAAATATACTCGTTCCAGGGCCAGCTGCACATGATATTGTTTTGAAATCCTTTGGACCGCTGACATAAATGGAAATGATAGGCGAGATATTAGGCAATGAACTTCATTAATTTATTTTCCAGTTCTCGTTATTTTCACTGGAAGCTTGGGATTTATGCCATGCTTTTCATGTTGATAGTGGTCCGCCCATTTTACATTGCGTATCAACGGATCGCCTAACACTGTATAACTAAGTAAGCAAATTATGAATACTGAACCATGTTTTGGATTTGATATGGGAAACGGATCGCCTATCTTCCAAATGAAGTACATAAATCCAAGCCATGAAAAACAATGTTAACTGGCTGATGAATTTCTTTTTTACAAGTCGAATATTACTCATTGTAAAATACGCAACTGCAATTTGACCCCATTGCCCATACAAATTACACCACAGTCCGTTGTATAATAGAAATGCGGTCGTGCACCACACGGGACCTCGGTTTTTCTTCTCATCCGAAAGAAGCCGCACCTGGGGAATGTCTTTATGACAGGCACAGAAGTCTTCATGATGCATAGCAGTAGAAGGCAAGTATCTTGCTTGAATATCACAACTGCTTGACGAACACTGCCATCCCTTGTCAATCAAGGGAGCAAGCATTTTTAAATTCTTCCTTCCTTCCCTGCAAAATTATGCATAAACACCAACAAACTAACCAAAGCATTATACCTATCACGTTGGGAATTGGCAACAACAGCACTCGAGATAAATGTTCATTAACCACTTTTCAAATCTACAGTAAAGCTAGCAGAATACTTATCTGCAACATTAGAAGGGAGAAAAAACATTGACATTTAGTATATAGCACACATTTCTCATCACGATGAGAGATTTCCTCCCTTTCTCACTATGGTATGAGTCACTAATTCGTGGGAACGCTATCATCTCAAAGGCTCGACAAACAGGCCGACCTACACATTCTTACGTTTCAAAGACAACTTCCGCTTCGTTGCAAAAAATTTAATTAATAATACAGTACATAACTCCAAGATGTTAGTCAAATTTCAAAATCTCTTTAATCCTTGGCCAACTTGAACCAGGAGGCAAAACTTCATATTTATCACTTAAACCTCCGTGTAATAATGCATGCCACTTCATATTGTCTGGAGACATACGACGAATTATTACATATTGGCTTCCTTTTTTATCATTACCGCGGCTGGTAATGTGGAGGTTTAATCTCTTACAAACGCTGAAAAACATTAAAACGACATTATATTCACAAAATTAATTAAATAGTTGTCTATAAATGTCACTAATAAATTTACTCGTAAATTATCGCCCTTTCTTCTTTATTGAATTCGGTGGAAAATACAAGTACATTGTCAATACTTGTGGATAAGAAGTCTCTAAGAACTGCATTGATTTTTTGTCTAAATTGTTTTAAGGCAAATTTGTTTGCACCATCCAATTCTGGAAGACCGAGACCATTGTGACTCCGCTTTTGAGTCGTAGCCCTAAAAATAAATATAAAATGATGAAAATAGCACTATAAAGATGATGTTATATGTACCACTAATCATACAAACTCGATTGGTTTAGTAATTCCTTCATTTCCAATTCGTCCTTGGACACCACCTGTCAATCCCATTGAACGCAACGCTTGGTGGCCAACATTGCTTTCTGATATAGCATTCTCGGTAATACAGTTTCCTTCTTCTTCTGTTACTACTCCTAAAGACATTTTTGTTAGCCTTTCATTGGTATCAACTGTATCGACTTTCACCTTAAAGAATAAATCTATCAGTTCCTTTACACCAACAAGTGCAAGTCATTACTTCGTATGTTAAAGGAATTCCTACAATTAATGTATACGCCACTTGGCTTAATTTCATAAGAGCAGATTTTGTTGCCTGTCTTGTTGCTTCTTTCATTTCAAAGCTTGAACCTTCACCAAGATCGACTTTACCAAATCCAACAACGTATCTGAAACTATATACATCAAAAGATCATCAGGATCAACGTTATGCCAATAAGTCACAAACAAGACAAGAGAATAGAACTTACTACCGCTTGTCGCTACCGCACTGTTTGATGACTTCGTTCTTCAAACGACAACGGCGCTGATTAAAATCTCCACATTGTTTAAGCAATCGTTCGATCCCCTTATGCAAAATATTTTCGTCAATCACTATAACAAAATTCTTAAACCGAGTCATATTTGCAGAGGTTACGTCTTCCTGGAGACAAAAAGCATGATTTTTGGCTATTACAAAACACGTTCAAATCAACTTTCAAGTGGTCAGAAACTATCTTAAACATGGAATACTACAGGTATTACTTTTTGCTCTGAATAACATGGTGTTGCCATAGGTGGGAGGTCTGACTTCACAGGTGAAACTTCTCCACTCGTGGGTTGAAACTTCACTTTCTGACTTAATATTTGTTTATGACCTTGAAAACTCTGTAACTGATATTCCATAGGTACTTTATGGATAAATGGATCGGACAAATTCATTCCACTGTTTAAGTATTCCGTCCAAGCATCTTGTCCTGAAATTTTAGTAATAGAATAATCGTGAAGTTCAAGAACTGTGTTTTATTTCAACTGCTTGTAAAATTCTACATAAAGTTATACTTGTCAAACCTGTTTTCGATGGTTTAATACCATCTTTGGTTGGTCCGGTACGATTGTTGCAAAATTTTAGCATCTTCTTAATCCTTGGCCAACTTGATCCAGGAGGCAAAACTTCATATGTATCACTTAAACCTCCATGTAATAATGCATGCCGCTTCAGTTGGTCTGGAGACATATGACGAATTATTAAATAAATGCCTCCCTTTTTTTTTGAATGATGGCTGGTACAAAGAAGTTTAAATTTCCTGCAAACCCTGAGAGACATGAAGATGAAATTATATTCACAAAGCGCAATATAGTTTTGTATAAATGCCACTAAAACGCAAATTTACTCTTGAATTAGCACTCTTTCTTCTGTACTGAATTCTGTCGAAACTTCAAGTACATTGTCAATACTTGCAGATGAGAAGTCTCTAAGAACTGCAGTGATTCCTTGTTTAAATTTTGTTGAGGCAAATTTGTCTGCATCATCAGAGTCTTGTACACCAAGACCTTTGGGACTCCAATTTTGAGTCGTAGCCCTAAAAGAAATTTTAAAATGATCAAAATAGCACTATACGGATGTTTTCATAATCGCCACTAATCACACAAACTTGATTGGCTCAATAATTCCTTCATTTCCAATTGGTCCTTGGCCACCATCTGACCATCCCATACGCAACGGTTTGTGTCCAGCATTGCTTTCTGATACAGCATTATCAGTAATACAGTTTCCTTCTTCTTCTTGTACTACACCTAAAGACATTTTCGTCAGCCTTTTATAGCGATCAGCTGTTTTGACTTTTACCTTAAAGAATACATCTATCAGTTAAATTGCACTGCCAAGTCCAAGTCATTATCAAGTATGTTAGAAGAATTCCTACAATTAATGTATACGCCACTTGGCTTAATTTCATAAGAGCATATATTGCGGCCTTTCGCTTTGCTCCTTCCAATTCAAAGCTTGTACCTCTACCAACAACGACTCCATCAAATTCAACAACGTATCTGAAACTATACACACAAAAATAATATAAGGATGAATGTTATAAAATATTTTCAGTCTAACGAATTACAAAATGCCAATAAGTCATAAAAACGACAACAGAATAGAACTTCCTACCGCTTGTTGCTACCATAGTTCTTCACCTTTATTTTCTTAAAACGACAACATACGTCATTAAATTTTCCACACAGTTTAAACATTTCTTCTATTCCCCTATACGAAACATTTTCGTCCATCACTATAACAAAGTTATTAAACTGAGTCATATTCTGATCGATATCCTCATCATAACTCCCTGCAGAGGCCAAGTGTTGCTGGAAGCAAAAACCATGATTATGAGCTATTACAAACCATGTTCAAATAAACTTTCACGTGGCCCAAAACTAGCTACACCTTTAATACTAACGGTATTACTTTTTGTTCTGTATAACATGGTGTTGTCGAAGGTGGAGGATCTGACTTTATTGGTGAATCTTCTCTGCTTACGAGGTGAACCTTCTCCTCTTTCCGGCTTAATCTATGTTCAAAACGTTGAAAACTCTGTAACTGACATTCCCTAGGTAGTATATTGACAAATTGTTCAGACAAATTCATTCCATTATCTAAGTTGTCCGTATTACTAACATCTTGTCCTGAAATTACAATAATAGAAGAATTACCAAGTTCAAGAACTGTGTTTTATTTTCAACTACTTGTAAAATTCTACGTAAAGTTATACTTTTCAAACCTGTTTCTAATGGTTTCACGCCATCTTTAGTCGTTTCTGAAAGATCGTTGTCAAATTTCAAAATCTCTTTAATTCTTGGCCAACTTGATCCAGGAGGCAGAACTTCATATTTATCACTTAAACATCCACGTAATAATGCATGCTGCTTCAGGTTGTCTGGTGACATATGACGAATTGTTATACACCTTTCTTTCTTATTCCTACTATGACTCCTGGCACCATGAAGGTTAAACCTCCTGCAAACGCTGAAAGACATTAAACGACATTATATTCCCAAAAAGAAATAAATATAGTTTTGTATAAATGTCACTAATACGTAAATTTTACTTGAGAATTGTTGCCCTTTGCTTTTTACGGAATTCAGCCGAAAATACAAGTACACTGTCAATACTTGTAGATGAGAACTCTCTAAGAACAGTAGTGATTCTTTGTCTAAATTCTTTTAACGGAAAATTGTTTGCGTCACCTGATAATGGTTGACCAAGACTTTTGCGAGTCAATATTTGAGTCGTAGCCCTAGAAGTAAATATAAAATTAAAAAAATAGCACAGTAAAGATGATGTTATATGCACCACTAATCACACAAACTTAATTGGTTCAGTAATTCCTTCATTTCCAATTCGTCCTAGACCACCACCTGACGATCGCATTAAACGCAACATTTTGCGTCCAAAACTGGTTCCTGATATAACATCATCGGTAATACAGTTTCCTTCCCTTTCTGGTTCTACTTCTAAAGCGACTTTTGTTACACTTTTGTTGGGATCAGGCATATTGGCTTTCACCTTAAAGAATAAATCTATCAATTACATAACAGTAACAAACGTAAGTTATTATCTAGTATGTAGATGGAATTCCTACAATTAATGTATACGCCACTTGGCTTAATTTCATAAGAGCAGATTTTGCGGCATTTAGTTTTGCTTCTTCCAATTCAACGCTTGTACCTCTACCAACAACGACTCCATCAAATTCAACAACGTATCTGCAACTATTCACACAAAAATAACATCAGGATGAATGTTTTAAAATATTTTCAGTTTAACGAATTACAGAATGCCAATAAAGTCACAAAAAAGACAAGAGAATGGAACTTCCTACCGCTTGTCGCTACCACAGTTCTTCACGTTTATTTTCTTAAAACGACAACGTACTTTATTAAATTGTGCACACAGTTTAAACATTTCTTCTATTCCCCTATACGAAACATTTTCGTCCATCACTATAACAAAGTTATTAAACTGAGTCATATTCTGATCGATATCCTCTTCATAATTCCCTGCGGAGGTAAGGTCTTCCTGAAAAAAAAAAGCACGATTATTGACTATTACAAAACAAGTCCGAATCAACTTTCAGGTGGTCCAAAACTAGATAAACCTGGAATACTAAAGGTATTACTTTTTGTTCTTTATAACACGGTGCTATGAAGGTTGGCGGGTGTGACCTCTTCGCTTTCTGACTTAATTTATGTTCATAATCTTGAAAACTCTGCAATTGATATTCCCTAGGTAGTTTATGGACAAATTGATTGGACAAATTCATCTCACTATTTAAGTATTTCGTATTGCAAACATCGTGTTCTGAAATTACAATAATAGAAGAATTGTAAAGTTCAAGAACTGTGTTTTATTTCAACTACTTGTAACATTCTACATAAAGTTATACTTGTCAAACTATTTTTAATGCCATCTTTGGTTGATTGTGTAATAAAATTTGGTGAGGTCTTATCGTTTGCTATACTTTCAAGATGATTAATCATCATACTTTTGCTCCTCTACCGCATATTTTCTGGTAAGATTAAATCTACTCAACTATTTGCAAACCTCAAATTTCGAGTTCCTGCAAGAAATGGGCGTTTACAGCATCTCTTTGCACATCTTCCACATTTGCATCACCCAATAGCTGAAGCACAGATTTTATTTAATGAGTTAAATCTTTCGTTGGATGATCTGTTATTAACTGAGAAACAGTTTAAACGTTCCATATTAGCTAAATTGATATTCTCATTTTAGAGGTGACAGGTTTTGGGGGTTAAATTTGGGGCAGTTTGTAACATCACATTTCCAAATTCCCTTTCCCACTCAACCTCCTAAAGGATTTCCTGTTAGGTTGAGTTTCTCATAGATGTTGGTGGTGGCGGTGGTAAATAAATAAATAAATACCCTTACCCCGCCTGTGGCAAGGTCGGGTCTTGGGGTTGTGCCCTTCCACTCAGTACTAACTGGGGTTGCGCTGCTTAACTTCAGCGATCAGACGAGAACTGGTGTGTCCAACGCAATTCGCCGTTCCCTAGGCTACCTCCATTATACTCATTTCCGATTGTGGCAGCTGTCCACACTCCAATCACATACCACAATATTCGCATCTCGGTTACCTGCATTCTATTAACGTGGCTCTTCATCACTGCGTAATACTTACTTATGTTGTTTTTTACATCCCCTAAACAGGCGAACCCTTAGGTAGGGGATTGGACTAGGAAGGCTTGGTCTACAAGCAACAATATTTTGGGCTAAAAAAGGGGGGGGGTTAGCACAAGCCACTGGCCTCTGTGTGCTAAAAAGAAATGTAACAATCGCAACCTTAAAATCAAGAATAAATATGTAAAATCAGAATAAATTAGGCGAGAGTAAACCCACACCAAAAGGGTAATAAAAAATGTCAGGATAATAAAATTTGTAATTAAAAAATATCTAAATATCTGTCGAAGGCCTAACAATTGCTCTGTAAAACTTCCCTTTACACTTGATTGGGACCCTTCTATCACACAGGACTCCACTTGCCTGTCTCCACTTCAGCCATCTCGCATTGATTCTATGGGGCACACTGCTCTGGAACAATGATCATAAGTACATTAACCCTTGCACCTTTTTCACCAGCTCGCACTTTATCTCTAGCACATTTCATAATAATGTTCTTAACTTTTTAACATGTGTACACCCATAGTTTCCAACGTTGGGCACACGCACCACATGGAGCAATTTGACATTTTACGGGACAATTCTAAAATGAATTATTAATAGTAATTTTTTTGCATTTCTTGCGGCCTATTCATTGCTTTAAAAGTTGATCTGCTTTTCTCTATATCACTTAATATACTGGGTTTTTTGACAATTTCTTTATAGTTTCTGCATTTCCTTAGTACGTCACCTGTCCCTTCATTCTATTGTCTCTCTGTAATGGATCCCATGTCCTTTAAATCTAAATAATGCTCCCTTTGCTATTACATAACAGGTAGAGGGTAGTCTGTGAGGCTACCAAAGTAAATTCTAATATATTATTGAAATGCAGAGCTATAATTTTAAAACTCGATTGCATATTTATTAATCAATATGTTGTAATGCACAATACGCAATTTATTTTAAATTTTCACATGCAATACAACTTTTCCCAAGATGTTTTCCCCAGATTGCTCTGGAGCACCAGTGGCATGAATACTGCATCATCCATTAATTTTTTGATGGGCAGAAGGAACAAATTCGAGGATTTCATGTAGCAGATGTGTTGAGAAATGTGATGTTTTGGTTGGGGGGGGGGGGGGGGCCTTCGGTCTCCCCCTGCCCAGGGTGTTTTACGACCACCTGCATTCCTGAAATTTTCTTAACGAACTCCTCCTCATCTCTTATCATTACGTGTCCATACAACCTCAACTTATTCTCACTTTTATTTTAGGGATGTCCATCACCCCCAGGCTACCTCTAATATACTCATCCTAATTCTATCAGCTCTTGACACCCCGCTCATGTACCACAGCAATCACATCTCGACGTGTTGCATTCTACTGAAGTGGCTCTCTTCACTGCCTAACACTCGGGTACTGCAGCCAAAATTTTTCATTGAAAAATTGCCAGGCTGCCCCTATAATAGTGCTTCACCGCGAAGTACAGGTGTCATGCGGAGCGGCGCTACTACAGTATGATTTACAAACGTGGATCTGTCAGGCTACCAACACCAAAAAAAATATAGATTGGAATTAATTTATAACGAAATCATTTATAATGAAAATTTCAGGGACATCGCATGCTTAGAAACCAATGATCAGCGATTTTTGTAAGAAGCAGGTAGTCTGCAGACTACCCTTAATCATTCTATAGTGCTCGCCACGAAAGATGACACATGGGAGGTAGAAGGTAGGAAAGTTCACTACAAAAATTAGGGAGTTTGAAAAAGGTCAAATGGCAGGCTTCATTCAGTAATGGCAAACAGAACTTCAATACTTCCCTATTTTTTGAAGAGGACTCATCCTTTGCCTCCCACCAATGTGTCAACTTTCGTGGCGAGCACTATAGTACAGTAAAACCTGTCTAAAACCGAACCTGATCGTTCCCAAAATTTTTTTCGGTTTTCACAGGTTTCCGTTTTACACAGGGCTGTGTTTTAATGAAACAAAGTACTAAAAATATGATCACCTTCTATTAGGATGATGAAATTTAAAATAAAAGTCCATAAACTAAAAAATTACTTTGCCCCCACACAGGGGCTGATCCAGAGGCGGATCACGGGGGAGGGTAGCATTTCAAAAAATTGCACCCCAAATATTTTTAAATATTCAGAATCCCTTAGTATAAATCTAGCTAGCAATTACAATAGGTCCTCCACTGCCCCTTAGACAATGACCTATGTTCAGTAGTTTAGCCAACTGCAGATTGGACTGGCAGAATAGAAGCGGGAATAGCAAATGCAAAAATGCCTCATCAGTTGCAGAGTTGAACCATGCATCAGCTGACGGATGCGCAGTGAGGCACTGAGAGGGGAGCAATGGCTGCATTGCCCCCCCCCGGATCCGCCCCTGTCACCACATGTCTTTTAAAGTACATTGTCGTTGCTTCACTATTGGGTAGCTATGTGTGTATATGGCCGTAACGGTCCCTAGAACTTCGATGCATGTACTGTCACACTCAAAATTAATGGCTGCATCAGGCGCGGATCCAAGGGGGGGGGGGGATTTGGGGTTGCAACCCCCTCCCTCTAAATTTTGGGTCGACATTGACACTGGCAAACGAAAATTGCGTTTCCAATCGCTGCCTATGGCTCAACCCCCCCTGACGAAAATCCTGGATCCGCCCCTGCTGCATTGTAGTGTTAAGCATAAAATAATCCGTCTTAGCCAGGTTATTTATGCAAACGGTTCCCAAAACTTATTCCGTTTCCGCGTTAGGCAGTTTTCCGGTTTAGGGTAGTATTTTAAATAGGAAATCATTCCGTTCCGAAATTTATTTTCCGTTTGGCCAGGTTTTACTGTATTAAACATTTGTTTAGAGCAAACTAATGGCCTTTTAGACTTCCTAACGGTGCCATGGCCAATAAAAGGTTTAGAACCACTGATATAACGGTACATTACCGCTTTCATAATCGAAAGATGTCCCTTTCCTGTTTCTGTCTTCAAGTTTTTCTTCGCTTCCTATTACAGGTTTCCCTTCCTTTTGAAATATCTGTGCCCAGCATACCAATTTGTCTTCAGGTATGGTGTCTCTGTAAGCCAGCATGAACTGTTTACGAAGATTCCATTGGGTATCACTTTCCCACTCATTTCGATACTGCTCCACATCCCAGTGGCTTGATACTGGTTGTTTCGTGACCATATTTACAGTTGTGGCACTTATCCCAGGTGGTTCTTAATGACCACACCACACTGTTTCAAAAACGTTTCTCAATATCAGGTGTATCCCCAATTCGTAGCACAAACTCATTCGCGGCAAATCGAACCCTTACAGGAAAGCAACATGTGTGCACTTCCGTTTCAATATGGCGCTTCATTTGTGCGTGGAAATTATGGTAATGTTATCATCATCATCATACCCTTCTCCAGCACGAAACTGGGTCGGGTCTGTGAGTTCCAATCCTCCACCCCCGTCGATCCCCGACCAGGCCCTCATCCACCCCACACACACCCATGTCCTTTTGTACCACCTGCTCCCACGTCCTCTTTGGTCTTCCCCTCCCCCTGACGCTCCCAACCACCTGTAGTCCCATGATGGACCCAACCAGCTCTTCCTCCCCCCTTCGCATCACATGCCCATACCACCTCAATCTGTTTTCCCTCATCTTTTCCGCGATGTCTCTCACCCCCAGTCTACCTCTAACATGGTCGTTTCGGATCCTGTCAGCTCGTGACACCCCACTCATAAAGCGCAGCATTCGCATCTCCGCCACCTGCATTCTCCTTTCATGTTCCTTTCTCACGGCCCAACACTCTGAGCCGTTATTATGGTAATGTTAGTCTTTATTTATTATGGTGTTTGCAATATGGTGGCGTTCTACAGGTTTACGATCCCAGTACATACCGTGTTTCTACCTGTCTTCATATTTGCTTTGGATCTGTCCTCTCCTGCAATGGGGAGCGGCGAATTGCGTTGGACACACCAGTTGTCGTCTGAACACTGAAGTTAAGCAACGAAACCTCAGCTAGTACTGACATGGGTGGCCGCTTGGGAAATCTGGGTACCGTTAATTCCAAAAAATCGTCGCATAAGTGTAGTGTCTGTGCAGTCTCTGCATCAGAACTATAGGGTGTAGTGGATGGAGCTCCAATGCCCTTGTAGTTGAAGGGCCCTAAAACACCTGTGATGGTCCTAAGTAAAGCGTGACCTGTAAAGTTGAACACCTCATATGTTGGCCAACCTTGCTGCATGTACAGTATGTTGACCACGTTGATGGTAACCAAAATGTGTGTCTAATGCTGTATGTCGACTGTTTACTACGTTCACTAACCTTTCTAGTTGACAAAAACAGTTTATTCCAAATGGTCAACATAAACAGGTTTCACTGTAATTTTCTCTCCCTTCATCTCGAGACATACCCATCATCTTCATCATCATACCCTTAACCCGGCTGTGGCAGGGTCGGGTCCGCTGACCATTGTCTGGCTGGGGACACGCCAGTCAGGCGTCTGGTACCCGCAGGAATATTGGCTGGTTATCTGTGAGGGGATGCCGACCTGCCCCACTGTTCCAACACCGCATTACACAACCAAAATATAAATTTTGGCAGGTAAATTAATGCTCTGTCGGTGATAGTATTGCATGGTGATAACTATAATGCAACAGGAGTCAAGCTCATGCCTAATCTCGAGACATACCCATACAACCATAATTTATTTTAGTGGTGTTTCTGCAATGTCCCTCACTCATCCATTTTCTCAAATACAGTCAACTCTCGTTATTTGCACAGAATGGGATAACCTACACTAATAGATACGCAGGGTTTGCATTTGTGCAGTAAAACTGTTGTCTGTTTAACACATCATGCAAACATTTCATCCAATTACATGCAGTATACAGAGAGCTTTATACACATGGTATATGCTATTTGGGAAATTTGACCATGCAGATTACAGAATATGGAGCGTGCACTCTATAGTGACCTAAAGCACTAAGAGGTAGGAATTTCTTCTGGGACCATGGCAGCCATGCCGTATATCGTGCTGTGCACATTATAGGTGCTTTTATCAACGTTCAGACTCCCTCCAATTTCCTGAAGTGTAGCAATGTTTCACAAAATGTGCTTTTAATTAAGCGTCATGCCACATTGGCGATAGCAACCTTTCGTGACAGGCGACTACAACTGTGTCTTAGATAATCTTTCACAAACCATAAATGCGAACTAGAAGCCAAGCCTGTACAGTGGAAATACAATAACGTCTCAATAAAGTGGACGATAGTCGATATTGAAATGACAAAGATGAGCTAACTCCATTCGGTGTTGTATGCGTATGAATTCGACTTTGCAGAATCTTTTGGTAAACTGTAATTTAAAGAAAGTGATGCCAGTGTTTTGAAACACCCGGCTAAAATATTTTCTTTCAAGTTCTTCAATTAGGCAACTTTTCTGACTGCCGAAGTCAATAATATATTGGTCAACACTCAAGTGGCTTGCTATGTTGGGTTCCCTTTGAATAACAATTCATGCAACATAACTGGAACTTACAGTTGCTATTCCAATTACGTTTGATCGACAATGTTACTAAACCCAACCTTGATCAGGTGTAATTTGCTTATGCTTCTATGCCACAGCATTATGATGTAAAAAATGACAATAAACGACTTGCATCTTATGTTCAGTTTAATCTTGAAAAAAAAGAAAGAAACCAGATTACATCTCAATTAGTCCAGGTAATAAACGCGGATTTTCTATTGGATGCGAAGAACTTTACAGGTAATAATGACATCGAATAACAGTTACTATGTATCAAAAATGGGGAATACAATTTGAATTTAATAGGAAGTTGGAGCGAGATGACAATTACAAACAGTTTTGCTCAGTAGGTTAAATAATGAAGTTCGAAATTCAAATGAATTTTGCTTACACATTTATTTGACACTCCTGTAATCAAACTTTTAAACTACAAAGAACTACAATAACATAGGGAATTGTTATTGGCGATTATTGATAATGTCGTCGTTAAATATGCCAGTGCCAAATGCATAGTACATTGATCACATGATTATAAATTTGATAACTGTTCAAGACGGCTTACTATTTTACATACGCCGTTGAATCTCAAATATGTATTCAAACGCAAATTATCTGAACTAATGTCAAACCAAGATCACTCTGTATAAAAATAATAGTTCTTTTGACATCATGGTATCAAATTCATACATAAACATAATAATAACTTGTTTCTCCCTTTAGCAGATTTTGGCAAAATATATTTTAGTAAATTTCTACACTACGGTAGGCAACGAGATTTACTTTGAACCGAAGTCAAATAACACACCACAAGGCTGATGTGGATATTTTCTTTATTTAGTGAACCACTTATAGAACAATGAAGAATCAGTACTTCGTTTGAATTAACAAAAATCGAGCATTTCGCTTTTATTTTCTAACTTATGTAAAAAAATATTTCAGTACTGCATATCTTACCTGATCAGCAGGAAGTCCTCTCTGAGAGAAAATAACTGGTAACAAATTTTCAAAGGTCAGTTCTCTTATCTTGATTTTATATTCCTTTTGATAACCGTGCCATCATTTGGGTTATGACTAAAATTGTGTGGGGGTAACCTCCGAGCTCTGAATACTTGCAGCTTGCCTTTGATGCAATTTATAACTACTAGTATAATAGCTCGGTATTTGATAATTATTTACGGGCTTGACCCCAGACTCTAACGACACATCATCAACAGCGTACTGTTCAAATTGTCCGCTGTTAGAAGGAGTGCTTTGGCCTGTGTGTGTCTTCATGCATGCATGCTGTGTTGGGACAATTGCCTGCGACTCACAACGTTTCTTGTCACCTAACAAATTAATAAAGTTGCCCTTGACAAAACTAAAGTTGCAATAGATAACGAATTATGTTAGGCCTACTTACTAGTCTCAGACCGTGATGAATTCCCAGATACTTTAGGTTGAAACAACGTGGATGCAAGTTCCTTTCTCTTCTCAAGGTAATTTTCACTTATGCTTCCTCCTAATGCTTTGACCTGTTCCTCTACTTCATGTGGGTAACTACAGTACAAAAACTGCGTGACATGAATTGTGAGCATGCGACTGGTGACCTGTGACTTAAATTAGAGTACAATATAAAGATATCAACAGCATAAGAACTTCATACCTGCACTGCAATAATTCCATATTGGCAAAGACTTGAGCCCAACAAACCAACTGGTCCTCTGGAATCGAATCTTTATGTGCCAGCATGAACCGTTTCCGAAGATCCCATTGCTCGTCACTGTCCCATGGATGACGGTATTGTTCAACATCCCAATCATTTGATGACGACGACTCATAATGCGCCATTGTTTTCGACTAAATCCCTCTGTAATTTTATCAAAAAAGTGATATTGGAAAAAACAGCGTGGCGAAACTTCAACGTGACTACTCTTGGCCTGAGATGTCGCTGCGAACGCTAGACTTCTAAGTACAGTATTACTAGTGATGGCCCTGATAACGGCAATCGTTTGGGATTTTAGTTTCGATTCTGGTGGAGGCGAATTTGATTCAAAATTACATTTTAAGGCCATTAAAGGATGGAGGGAAATACATCGAAAACATAATAAACCTTCACATTTCACCTGCCACGGAGGACATCAGAAAAGGGGAATTCACAAAATACGGTAGAAACTTGCACACTATTACAAAAAAGAATTTCGTAAATATCAATCATATCCTTGTCCCGCTCCTTATCCCCCTCATCATATCCTCCCCCCCCCTCCACCTATGACGACTGGCTGCTTACTCAGCCAACCCCTCGAGGTGTAGTGATGAAGGACATCCCGCATAGCAGTACACCTCTGCCCGTGGTTTCTGAAGTATAGTAATGTTTTTCATGGGAACATATGCTTGAAAGTGATGTTTCTAACCATCATTTTATTCATGATTGCACACCACATTGGCGACAAAAACCTTTCGCATTTGATTGCTCCTCAAGAACCATAAATTAAGAAATAATGCATACAAATTATGGATGCATTTGGCTCATCACTATTTTATAATGAGCTAATAAAATACATGATCACATTCCCATTGATTTCTTTATTCAACTCCTTTCGACGTCATACATGTACGAATTCTGTCTTGCAAAAATAATCAAAAATCCTACATTGTAGCATTTTCCAGCAATTCGTAATTTAAAGAAAATGACGGTAGTGTTTTGAAACACGCAGCTAAAGGGGCGTTCACGCGATTTAACTACTTTTGAACAACAGCTACGATCTTTCGTATTTGTGTGTGCTCAGTATCGTTGCCGAAACAACTGTTCCCACTTTAAGAAGAAGCTTTGGGTATATATACGTTCGACCCTGTAAACTGCTTGTCTCTGTAATTTGATGAATCTAAGTTTTGTTACGTGTGTTTCTTCTTATATCATTCAGTCAGCATTGTATTCCTCTGTATATAATTTTTGTGCTTTTATTAGCATGTAATAAAATAATAATATGTTGAAACCCAGTTGATAAGTCGTTCCCACATTTCAACTAGTTGAAATCAACAGATGATTCAACATTTGTGACTCTAGTTGAACAACAGAAGTTAAACCCCTTTCAACTTTTGGTGCTTCAACTAGCCAGTTGTTCATATATTTTGAATCGAAGTTTACATGATTCAATGTATGTTCAACTGACCATCAACTGGTAGTTGAATCAGGTGAACGCCCCTTAACTTATTTTGTTCTTTCGACTTCAAATAAGCAACTTTTCTGACTTCTGATGTCAATGATATAAAGTGGTGAACCACGAACTGGCTTGCTGTGTTGAGTTCACTTTGAATAACAATTCATACCACACAACTGGAACGTAGGTATTCCAATTACGTTTGATCGTCAATTTCTCATTTACTGAAAGCAATATTGATTAACTTTATGTCCATTTGCTTCTCTACCACAGCATTATGATGTAAAAATAGCATGTCGTCAACACATGAATTGCATCTTAGGTTTCGTTTAATCTTAAAAAAGAAAAAAATTAAAGCTCTATTAGTCCATGCTATATACAGTAATTGAAATAACTTCATAATCACTTCATAATAGATGCAGGTTTTCTGTTGGGTGCAGATACCTTTACCCATAATGATGATATCGCGAAATATCGCAGTACTTCCCTTGGATTACGAAAAATCGCACTTTTTGCTTTCATTCGTAAGCTTATTTATGCAAAAAAACTATTTCAATATTGGATATCTTACCTGATCAGCAGGAAGCCCGTTCTGAGACAAAATAACAATTAAAAAGTTTCAAAGGTCAGGTCTCTTATCATGATTATATATTTTTGGTCACTGTGCCATCATTTTGGTGATGGCTACTTGCAGCTTGCCTTTGATGCAGTTTATAACTACAGTAGAATCTCGTTATATCGAACCTCAGGGGACCGTGAAAAATAGTTCAATATATCCGAGATTCGATATATCCAAATCCGGAATAATATGTAAAGCAAAAATTTACATCGGGCGGGACCGGCGCTCAAACTTCGATATAAGTGGGAATAAGCAGGATTTCGATATAAGCGAGTTCGATATACCGAAGTTCTACTGTACTAGTGTAATAGCTCGGCATTTGATAACTATCTCTCTAACTATCACTCTAACGACACATCAACAGTTAACTGCTCAGAATAGGATACTGTAGATTGTCCGAAGTTAGGAATGCTTTTGCCCTCTGTTTGGATAATTCCTTGCGACTCACAACGTTTCTTGTCACCTGTCGAATTAAATTTGCCCCTGACAAAACTAACGTTTCAAGCCTACTTACTAGTCTCAGACCGTGATGAATTCCCAGATAATTTAGGTTGAAACAACGTGGATGCAAGTTCCTTTCTCTTCACATGGTAATTTTCATTTATGCTTCCTCCTAATGCTTTGACCTGTTCCTCTACTTCATGTGGGTAACTATAGAACAAAAACTGTGTGACATGAATTGTGAGCATGTGACTGGTGACCTGACTTAAATTGGAATATAATGTAAAGTTATCAACCGCAAAACAACTTCATACCTGCACTGCAATAATTCCATATTTGCAAAGACTTGAGCCCAACAAACCAACCGGTCCTCTGGAATCGAATCTTTATGAGCCAATATGAAGTGCTTCCGAAGATTCCATTGTTCGTCACTGTCCCACGGATGACGGTATTGCTCTACATCCCAATCATTTGTTGACGACGATTCATAATGCGCCATTGTTTTTCGAGTAGATCCCACTATAGTTTTATCAAAAAACTGAAGTCATTAGCTATAAACAAGCATCAATGCACCTTGAGAAAACGCAAAAAATGGCGCCAGTACAATAACGGAAGTCAATTTGGAGTAATGATTGGCCTGTTCACAAATTACGGCATATCCGCGCCTTCCTACCAACTGCAAATATTTTATTATGAGCGTCAAAGAATATTGTACATTTACAAGAAGATATCAAAAATTGAAGAACGAGTTAATTTAATAGTAAATGGGTTCAGTAAGTAATTGTCTGGCTGTGAACCTTAAACTATGACGCCGTAGCCCTCATTACGTCCTTGGCAAGGATGGTTCTACGAGTTCTGTTCATCCTATTCCCATTCCCCAACCAGGATTCCATACACTCTTAGTGCCACATCCCTTCATATAATCTTCTTTTGACCACATCACTTACTATGACTTATACCAGTTGTACCACTACAATGCACTTGACCAAATAGCCTCAGCCTGGTCTGTCATTTTTTCCTGCAATATACCCCTAAAATAACTTGTCTATCTGCTCTTGTCGTCCTCACAAACCCACCGTAGTATGATTTGCATTACAAAACACTGACCCGATAAGCATAGAGCTAATCGAACCACTGCTACCGGGTTGTGTTGATGTCGAATGAGATACATACGAGGCATCATAATTCCTAACCCTTTTTTCCACCTATGGAGGGTGTATGGCATTCAGCCGACCTGCAGAAGGGTTTCTTTACGTGCAGATGGCAAGCTTAAGTTTAGTTAATTTACTGCAGGGGCTAGCAACCTATGGTCCTCAGGCCCGGATCCAGCCCACGATCTCCAAACAACATATGGTATTTACCCATAATTATAAAGTGCAGCATATTCGTTGTTGTTGCTTGTTGGTGTTTTAGGGCCCTTCAACTACAAAGGTCATTAGAGCCCCGTCCACAGCATAGTTCTTATGCAGAAACTGCACAGACACTACACTAATGCAACGATTTTTGGGTATTAGCAGTATCCAGTTTTCCCAAGCGACCACCCATGCCAGTACAAGCTGGGGTTGTGCTGCTTAACTTCAGTGATAAGACGAGAACTGGTGTGTCCAACGCAATTCGCTGCTCCTAGCATATTCGTATGTGGTCCGCCATCTCCCCAAAGACTTTGCTTATGAACAGCAGCCAGCGTGCCCACAGTTTGAGCCGCCTTCGTTTGACAAATACATAGTACACTGTAAACTTATTCACGCCCAATTTGAAAATTAAGTTTAAGAAAAAAAATTACTTATAAATAACAATACAAAATCACAAATGTATTTTTCTTGATGTTTTACTAGCAAAATCATTTATGATAATATTAAAAGATATTCTGCTTGTTAGTTGATGTCCCCTTGTATCCATTCACAGGGGAAAGATGGGTACCTGACCCTGCCATAGGCGGGAAAGGGGTAGGAGTTGCTTGCTTGTTAGTTGATGTCACCACATCTTTATATTACACCAGAGATGGTAATTATTTAACCAAATTAATTTACAGTCATAAAATTTCGCAATTGTTAACTCTCGAAATTGCTGATAATTTTACTCTTCCTATTATTAAAAGTGTTTAAAAATTTTTTAGATGCCATACGGGACGGACCGCGCCTATAGCTACTAAACTGCTTCTCACCCGTGATATGAAAGAGGTGGCTTACCATTATATTGCATTAGGGCGTGAAAAGGAAGGCATGCTAATAGACCAAATTCAAAAGACTTATGACACCGAGAACATTTGATGCTATGGTCAACTATTGCGAAGGATGTTACTTTGAGCCATGTGCGAAAAATGCAAAAAGACGTAAAATCGAAACTGAGCCTTATATGCCTTCGGATAAATAAGTTGATCCAATTCTTGGAATATTGCCCCATCCCCACCCAGGAGAATTATCTACGGACATCCATGCTTTGAGCCATATTACGTGAACAGAAATACGAACCAGAGCCACCAATGGAAGTCAAGGGTAACGTCATTCACTTTTGACCTAATGGTTCTCAGATTCGATTCTGACTGAGGACGGGCGTTTCGTTTACGGCGAGAGGGTCTTCTGTTGGACGGTACCATTTACATCAGGAACCAGTCATTCATTTGTAACGTGACACTGATATAAATTGACAGCCTGCGTGCGAAGATTAAAATGTAGAATCATCAAAAAATAGAGACATAATCGCAAAAAGGCCGATATACTGTATATTAATACTGAGTTATTCAACGTCAGATTTTCATTTACAAAGACCTTCTGAAGTCAGGGAACTTCCGGACAGGTAACTTCCGTACCTTCAACATGAAAGCAAGGTGGGTTCCTCACAACCCAGAAAAAAACTACTTACCTCAACCAGGGTTGACCAGCACTTATACTGTACAGACGTAATATTTCACAGTTACTTGCCACCTGTGGTCAATATCCTGTTGAAAGCTACTGTAAAGCAGTGTTTTTCAACCTTTTTATTGGAACGGAACCCTTTGGAGCATTTAGACTTCTCGCGGAACCCCATACAATGACAGAAAAAACATTAATTGATACAGGTGTGTGTATTAGCATAAGCAGTTGAATTTGTGGCCTAATGTTTGAGAGAGACACCCGAAGTTCATCTTCGACAGACAAAAGTCGTTCTCGTTTCTTGTGTTTTCATTATTATTTTTATATTTTACCTTGCCATTGGCGGAACCCTTGGGCGGACCTCACGGAACCCTGGTTGAAAAACACTGCTGTAAAGTAATGAACATGAGGAAATTTGTAACTTCAAAATATAATTTAACATGAAAAAATGTGTTTTTACATTTAAACTACATAACAAATTGGTGATGGCCAAAAATATTCGATGATTCTTATTATAAGTCTAATTTCCAAGACTTTTTATTTTCAAACAACTATTATTAAAAAATAATAAACTACAGAAAGTAACTTGAAACAATAAATATAAATAAAATATAAAGAGTTAGAAGATTGACACGTACAGACCATTAAAAAATTCAGATTTAATTTGCACACATACAGCCCTGTACTACATTAAAGATTGAATATACATATAAATTCGGTCTACATCACAGCAAGTGGGAGGAGGAATAGAAAAGTTAGAAAGTAAATCGCGTGGTTGTTTGGTAATTTTATATATGAGGTTCATACATTATACAATTAATGAACAATTAATACGATTTAAAATGGTATTTCAGAAACTATAACGACAGAAGCACAACCTATCATGGAAATTTACATGACAAGACCATGCGGATATGGGCCAAGAAATTTTACCTGTTTGACCATGTGCTGAAATGCTTAAAATATTATTGTGTACAGTTGATGATGTCGTGAATTAAATTAAACAGTACAGTAATGTGATGCAAGCCAGCCAAAGCTAATTTACTAAATTTTATAATTGCCAAAATTTTATTTTTATGGGAAATTTTTAGATGTGCATAGTGCTGTTTTGATAGTACCAATTATCGTTGTTGAGATACCACTGCTATGATCACATCCATTATCTTCCACAGACTAGAAATAAACATGTGTCGGGTCTAATACTACGTTGGTATTTTAATATACAAAATACCCATAAATAAAATTATATGTATTTTTTTTTTTTTTAAAAACTTTCTCTATTTTGAAAGTTGTGAAGATAAAAATCAGACAAATGATTTAACACTTTGTTAGAATCTAAACCTTAATTGCAAATTACTTTTTGTATGACTCTGGCCTGTGTTATGAAAACGAAACTGTGCGATTAAAATAAAATTTGAAGCATATTTCATAATAATAACCGTGTTTTTTAAAACACTAAATATGAGGGCTGTCTAAGACCAGAAATGAAATTTAAACAATTTAAAAAAAATTACATGTAACACATGACACGAAGTGATATCAAGTCAACACGATTAATTTTTTTAAAGTAATCATTATACTTATTTTTAATCTAAAATAAAAGTGAAATATTAATCTCATCTTTCTGCTTTCAAGAAATAAACGAAAATGGTAAAATTGTTTAAGTAATTTTAAGGGGATAAGAGGTATAAAATTTAATATGGGATCAAGCAACAAATAATTAATTAAAAATATATAAAAAATTGTAAATATGTTTTTAGTCCAGGGAAAATAGCTTTCTTTTGGAAGAAGTTGATGGATTATTTTTTAAATTTTTTTATAATCACAGTTATGTATATATCATTAATTGAGAAATGAACTATTTTTTTAGCGCTGTCTGCACATACATATGAAATTTTAAACATATTACCTGAAATGAAAAAAAAATCAAAGAAATGAAAAGTAAAATAAAAACTAGCGACATGGTGACTGTCCATATACTGTGTATGTATTTATATATATTTATAATCTTCTTGTTTTTAACTTGAAATAAAAATTAACGAGTCTTTCAAAACCTATTTTTCGACGTTCAAAACAACTCATCATTATATGATGCTTGCAGAGTTGCAGTCCTTCTTGCTCTTCCATTTTACTATTATTCACACTTATCAGATTACAGGATGAAATGTTCTTTACTGTTCACTTAAAAATCCTTAAAAATCATGTCATAATATTTTATATAGGCCACAGTTGTCCATATTTTAATCACGTCAATGTCCAAAAACGCACACTTTTCAATTCTTACTTTGAAAACTTCTGTACTTATATAAATACATGCTCTTGGGAGTAGAAATGACATAATTCGTAATGCTATCGTGATGTTACTCCTGAAAATTTTCTCTTTACTCGACTTGTAACTTCTTATCATCTGGTATGTGTTTAATGTTGAACTATCAAATTACGCAGATCTACATTTCCATAAATATTGCGCCTTTTCCGCTTCTTGATACAATGGATAGAAAAAAATTTTTATTCATACCTCTAATCAGTTTTATAACGGTAGATTAATTCGAATTTTGTCATACTGTTCCCAAAACATGAATTTCATTATTTCCGAGCATAAGGCGCGGATATCCACAGAATATTTCAATACCTTTTTCATTCTTGAAGTAATAACCTCAAAAGTGATAGCGTACCCCACCATAGCGAGTAGGATAATGTCGAACATCCATTATTTCTCTGATTCGCACTCACTGTTAAGTAATTAAAGAAATATATTAATGAAACATGACATAAAAGCATAATATAAAATAACCTATGTACAATTAGTTTGGTCAACTCAAAATATTGTGCACAGAGTAAGATGCTGAGCACCTAAGTAAACTCTCTCACATCAATCTATCAACTTTGCAGTTGAAACAACTGCTTTAAATGCGACTTAGTATATTTAAACAGTACGTGCTCAATTTTTTATAATTGAGATCAAAATGCTAAGGATTAAGAGGTAAGTAGAAATACTGTATATACATGGGGAGTAAGGATGAGGAGGGGTCAATGAACTGCATGATGAGATGATATCAATAGATGCTGATGTTGTGATCAACATAGATTCACTTTAGGTATAATTTAAGTGTATAAATTACATCCTCTTCTGCAAAATTGGGTAAGAAGTTTAAGCATACAAAAAAAAGTAAAGTAAAGCAGTGAAAGATGAATGTTGAAAATTGATAAGCACAAGGTTAAGCAATAAATATCGTAACTAGCTTGTTAGCATATGTTACAAGTTGTTAGTTGTGTCTTACAATCGCATGCAGGAACATGCTCCTGGTGTCATCAGCGAAAGCGTACATGTATACATAACTTTAACAGTTTTAAGAGACGGAAAGCAAAGCAGTTTTTGAAGCGCAAAGACTCTGCCGATTTACTGTAAATATAGAAGATCAAATTATAAAGATATTCCCTAAGATGAACTGTGTTGGTCGCTCTTGATTCACGAATTACTGTACTATGTATAAATTGTTAAAGTGTCTTAATTCACTTATCTATCCACGCTACAGTGACCATAAGAAGAAAGTCGAAAGTCGAAATACTGTAAACATTCAATGTTACTTGTTATAATTATTGTTAAAAATGCATATTGATATGTACCGATGTGCTTTGTGGAGACAACAATTTATTGGTTAAGCAAGGGGATCATTAGCTCGAGCCCCATCCCCACCACAGCTTTTAAGAGAAATAGGCAATTATGAGCATTAATATTGTTCATTGATTGAAAAATTCTCTACCTCGGAAGCTGGGCCGACGAGAAGGGGAGGATGATAGGGTAAAAATTCTTCGGGCCTGGGGAAGTCTTTCAAAGCTCCTGTCGGATGTATACATCTTAAGAGTGCTACCTGGTACCTAATTTTTCTTCTAATTTCGCATGGTGGGTAGCCTCAAAATGCCTTATATCATAATCTGTGATTGTTGATAGTACCTGGCTTCAATAAAAGTGAAATCTAAAATTTGTTTTCAACGTGATACAGTAAGGTACCCAAGGTAAAATTAGAGCCTAAAGTCTCAGAAGTCCTATATCCTGGGCCATTAATATTAATAATTTCAGAGAGAGACAGACTCTTCAGTTTCAATATCTCTTCCATAACCAGTCAGTCGTCTTTCCCCACTTATGGCAGAGTAGTGTAGTCTGCAATGTAAAAGTAAAATGGAAGGAGCAAGAGATAGAAAGATAAGAAGAGAGAAGAAAGATGAGGCCCCTCTCCCTGCCGATCGAATACCACAATAAATTTCAGTTGCACCTTACGTCAGGTACGGAGGCATTAGGCTTTCCTTATACATATTCTACCCCGGAACTCACATGGAACGATTTCAAAATAGGTAGACTAAATGAAAATGCCTTTAAAAGAAGTTTGAAATTCTCAACGAGCTGTGCGTTGATATCGACTAAGGTAGTAATTCGTTATTCGATAGACTATGCTGCTTTGCAGCATCACTTCTCGCCATTTTGGGCCGAATTGTCTGAAACACTTTTGGTGAAAGACGTCAAAATGCATTAGATCAACTACGACATTCAATGAAGATGATTCTCTCAAGATGTTGAACTAAATTGAAACGTGTCTTTTGGTTGTAAGTTGTTGTGACACTTTCTCGAGAGCGATCAAGAATAGGAGCATTGGGAGTGAAACCTATTATGTGAATGAGAAGTAAGGCAATTGCTGCTACTGTTAACAGTTAAGTGTGCACTAAATAATTATGTATGTTATGTATTCACTGATTAGAGTCTACAAGGAAATTGATAATGTCTTAATGAACATTCTTAATTTATAAATTGACATCATTTTCACTTTCCCAAATTCCTTAGAGGTCGAAACACGGGAGTGGTTTTATGTTATTCCCATGTGGTCACCTCTTGCGACAAGTAGCGATACAGTGCCTGTCCTTATTGTACTCCGGAACTCAAATGGGGAATTTGTATTATTTAATATATTGTACTACCATATTTTAGATTCAAGAAGTTTAATAGAAGGGCAGCTTTTGCGATGGCACTAGGTTTATGAAAAGCGATAGCGTAAGGTCCTAGCAACCGGAATCCAGAGCTTTGGAGGAAATGTGCCACAGAAACTATGTTGAATCAGAGTAAAATAAGAAAAAGAGTTAAAGGTCAAGAAAATGTCATCTTTAGTTAGGGCGAAGCAAAATAAGCAACATAATTATACTTCCATGCTGTAATGCATAAAGTATCACAAATTACTGCGTGATCTTGTGTATACTGTATACAGTGAAGCAATTATTTATTCATTTGCATATGCTGCAGTTGTATTTGTGCTTTAAAATGCAAAATTTAAGTATCTTAGGTCAGTATTTGTCATTGTAGGGTTCGTCCCAATTACGAAATCCTCTGAAATGGGACTTGTTCTTCTTCCGTACCGTAAATGATGAAAGAACAAAAATTATTATTAGCTAGGTATCGAAATAAGGTAGAAACGAAATTTGAACCTTTAATAACGTTAAGTTAAACTGTAATAGTGTGATATTCTTAAAAACATCCCACCCAAGGGACTCACCCTCAAACTCAAATGGATGTGGGATGCTGTACCCTCTCTTAAAATAGAGAGAGCAGTTTCGGCCAGCCACATTCAGTTACATAATTTGTAGCATATTAAGTCACATGAACATGTTTAATTGGAAAGAGCTGACTTAATCATTTTTCAATGTCCACATCGTATACAATTAATCAACTATCAGGAGAAGAATTTCGCCTCAGTACTGGGGATCTATCGGGACTCTTGATGGCAGATCGGAAATCAGAAGTTTATTTTGTAGATCAGGACGCTAAAGATGACCTACAAAACTTTCATCGTTTTCCTTTGTTACAATGGGGGACAGGCCACGTGTTTGAGAACCCCTGGTCTAAACAATGACAGCAGATCAATCTATCACCAGTAGCTTTTAATTGACTATAATATTCCGAAAAAAATATATTACCTATATTATATTGTATATTTACTACGGTATATTAAAACTTACTTTCAGTTGTTACAGGCCGATGCGAACCATGTGTATGAGATCCCTGATCTAAACAACCATAGTGGATAAACTTATCAGCAGTAGTATTTACAGTAATTAAAGTGATTGTGAGAAATTTTTCTAGCCTTTGAATTGACAACGACATTCGGAAAACGGTAACCTACATTATCACACATTTAATACGGTGTATTATAACTTACCAGGATTTTTACCTTGTGGAGGCGTTGATTTGCTTTCAAGGACAGATGCTTGTGATCTGCCTCCAAAAACTGATTCCTCATTACTTTCCAAATACAATGGGGCAATTGCAGCTTCGCATTTTAATTTCATTTCTCCATCTTTGAAATGACTTTCCTTAACTTGAAAATATAGACCCAAAATAGATGTCTCCAAGCCTTCATCATGGATGATAGTAGGATATACTCGTAGATATTCTTTAGGAGCCTAGAAAAGTGGAGAAAATGTACGAAAAAAGATTACAATCAGCAAATATAAATTAAACTTCGTGACTTAATTGCAAACTGCTTTATGATGAATTGCAGCAATTTAAAATTTTTCGATTGAAGTAATATCACTTGAGTATCTGCAAATAAGAGGATTACCAAATGTTTCATTTCAACAGGACCTATCCTAATTTTCTTCTTGCGACATGTGTTGCGTGAAGTGCATTAAAAAGGCCAAGTTACTTACTATTGTACAGTATATTATAGTCACTTTTATGAAGGAGTAAAAATTATTTGATTCGTCTCAATTTACATAAATTACTTTCAACATTACCCCTCAATGTTATGTATTATGGACTAATACTACACTAGATATTATACAAATGAGGCATAGTTTGATATAAGCTCCCTAATAATAAAATGGAGTTTTCGTGCATTTTTCAATGCAATCTTTAAAGTTGCATGGCAGCTCGATAACCTGACAATGCTCCTAAGAAATACATAAAAGGATTTGGTTAAAATAGTCGAAATCAAACAGACATAACGTAACACAAAAGTTACATTATCCTAAATAAAATACTGCTAAATATTACTAATTTATATGTATCTCATAGTGAGTGAAAGGATAATGATGACTAGACTGACACACCGTACTTACAAAAACTACACAAAAGCTACAAGTTCATCTGTACTTTTCAGCTTGACAGAGAAATGAGATCTTCAATTAAGCAACTAATTCGTAAGACATGATACCTATATATTTATTTACCATTTACTTTAAGAACCTATAATCTTCTAGTATAAGAAGAAAATGTAGGGTTTCCACTACATAAGGTAAAAACACATGACAGTTAAATTAAGTAGGATTTTTTTGTTTTGCTGTTGGTACTCTGTTCCTTATGCTCCTGATGTACTTGCAGAATTTTCGTTTAATGGTGTATACAATGCAGTGATGCAGAAAACGAGGTTTTGTAAGGCAGTGACATTGCAATATACAAAAAAGTGTACTTTCTATGACTTTCGTTAGTAGTGAATTAAAATCTAAATTTATATGACTGGAAACACAATGTGAAATGAGCAGTTAAATTAATCTTGTCTTACAGTGGAGTTTAGTGAGATTTTTTTTTGTTATCTAAGCATGTGTTTGTGTTGCACATCGTTTCAAATTGTGACTGTAAAATCAGCCTGCTTAAAAAGGATATATGACGCATTGAAACAGTCATGGATGAAGGTACATTATAAATCTGCATCTGATGCTTTTCATAATACAAGTAAACAATACTGGTAATGGCGTAAACGTTTTCTGCATAATGAAAATGTACATGTGAAATTACTTACGGTAACAGCATTTATAGTCCATGACAGTTCTGCAGCTGGTTTAGATTTTGAAGATGTGCAATTCACTCGAACAAAGTCACCAATCTCATATTTCGAGCGGCCACCGGTGATTCTTGGGCCTTCTTGTGGGAAAGCTAAAAAAGACAAACAAAATATTTCAAAAATTACCACAAACATTAAAGAAATGTTAATGGGTTGCCTTCGATACTACAGAAACAAGAAACATTCAATATTAATTTCAATGTCATCTAACTTAGTATATACCATCCTATTTGCAACTTTATCTCAGAGAATAATTTCTAGACAACAAAATATTTTGCGATAAACCCAAGATTCTAATCGCTGAACACCATAGTAATACTATTAATATGACCAACGCTGGCCTGAAGGCACCTCACAGAGCACATTTAACACTCCAGGGATAACTTACTTATGGTTCACAATCATATTTTGGGGTACTCTTCAGAGTGATGCTAATTCGTAATATTTATCGGTTATCCTGAAATCCTGAGCGAGTGATAGAATGTCGCCTCAGAAACCAAACTACTAGTGTACGGGGAAACCAATTTGGGTTTATGCCTGGTAGGTCCACATGGAACCAATCTTTATTCTACGACAGATGATAGAGAAGTATAGAGCAGCGAAGAAGGACCTCCATGCAGTATTCATTGACCTGGAGAAGGCATATGATAGTGTCCCTAGACAGGTACTATGGAGTGTGTCAAGGAAAAAAGGTGTTGATGAAGGACATATTAGGATAGTGCAGGATATGTATGAGGATTCCATTGCTAGGGTGAGGACAGCATGGGGAAACTCTGCATGCTTCAATGTGCAGGTTGGTGAGCATCAGGGGTCAGCACTTAGCCCATATCTATTCACTCTAGTAATGGATGAGCTGCTGACAGGAATAGGGGAATGGGCCCCTCAGTGCCTGGTATTTGCAGATGATGTGGGAAAGCTGGAGGGGTCCAATGAGGATGCACAAAAAGGTCTACAAGACATTAAGACAGCAATGGAAAGAGGGGGTCTTAAAGTAAACATGAAGAAGACAGAGTACCTAGCTTTCAATTTTAGTGGCCAGGGGCAAGGCGACGAGATCCGGTATTGCAGTGAGGGTATACCAGCAGGGTAAGAGTTTCGTTATTTAGGGTCAGTTTTCCAAAGCAATGGGGAGATAGATTCCGACATGACCCACAGGATTAATGCCGGATGGATGAAGTGGAGGCAGGCAAGTGGAGTCCAGTGTGACCGCCGGGTCCCAATAAAGGTAAAGGGCAAAGTTTACAGAACGGTTGTTAGGCCCGCTTTGCTTTATGGCTCAGAGTGTTGGGCAGTTAGGAAGAACCATGAAAGGAGAATGCAAGTGGCCGAGATGCGAATGCTGCGCTACATGACGGGGGTGCCACGAGCGGACAGGGTCCGGAACGATTACATTAGAGGTAGCTTGGGGGTGGGAGACATTGCAGAAAAGATTAGGGAGAAGAGATTGAGGTGGTATGGGCATGTGATGAGGAGAGAGGAGGAGGACCTTATTAGGTCCATTATGGGTATGCATGTGATGGGGTAGGGGAAGACCAAAACGGACGTGGGAGCTGGTGGTCCAGAAGGACATGGAGACGTGTGGGGTGGAGAGGGACTCAGTGGGGGATAGGCAGGGGTGGAGGATAAGAACCCGCAGACCCGCCCCTGCCGTAGGCGGGAGGAGGGTGTAATGATGATGATGATATCCTGAAGTTGTCCTCGCAAAGTATATTACAAGTGAAATACTAGCCCATTACTTCCAAAACTCTCAACCACTATTCAAGAGAGTTTAGTCAGTTTGTCAGAGTTAAAACACCCAACAGGGAAATAATTTCTATTTCAAGTAACTTTCTATTAGAATTAAAAATAGTAATTTCATAGAAAGTTTTCAGTATAAAAAATTTTCTAGTTTATAGGTTCACAACGTGCAAAATGTTATTATTGAAAGGACAGAGACGAAGAGTAAATTGTCAACTTCAAAAAAAAAATTGTGATCAACAGAGTGTTTCCACTGCCTTTTCTCAGAAGACCTATCTCATCTTCATTGACAGAGCCACTAAATAAATTTATGTAGAAGTGACTTTTCAAGACATGACAAGAACTTAGTCAGCAAAAGCGATTGCTTAATACTCAAGATGCTATACGATGAAAGTGCTAAATCTGAAGATTATAGTTGCTGCCAAAATAGTAAAACAATAACAAGCAAAATTGAACAAATGAGTAACACACTAAATCACAGAGTGAGTTTGGGAGTTTCATTTATGCATGACAGAACACCATCCTAGCTAGATATAAAAAACACACTTCATCAATATAAATATACAGGAATCAACTCTGGATCCTTAGAAAAACATTACACGTCATCTATATATGAGCGTGAAGTTGATTTGAGAGGTACCTGAAAGAGAAAGGGAATTAAGATGAAGAAAACCAATGCAAAAATCAGGTGGGTGGGAAGAATATAAATTTAGAAATAGACAAGTTCATCCCTTTTTTGCCATCTCAGCGGCATTCATCTAATAAAGGCAGAACTTGAAAACATTGCAATTTTATCGCAGTATAACATTGCTGTTTATAAAGTTATGCAGCAAATTAGTTGCTTAACTCACTAGATTTTTATGAAAGGAAATATCGGCTAAATTCTCATCTTATTCTACTAAACTTGTTCCTTTTATATATATCGATGTTGAAAAAAATAGGTAAATCATATTCATCAACATCGTTCCTAACCATTTTCCCGCTTAGGGTAAGTCGAGTATCTATTTGTCCCATTAGAAGAGTTATTGTTGTTGCTTGTTGGTGTTTTAGGGCCCTTCAACTACAAAGGTCATTAGAGCCCCGTGCACCGCATAGTTCGTATGCAGAGACTGCACAGACACTACACTAATGCGACGATTTTTTGGTATTAGCAGTACCCAGTTTTCCCAAGGGCCACCCATGTCAGTCAGTACTAGCTGGGGTTGCGCTGCTTAACTTCAGTGATCAGACGAGAACTGGTGTGTCCAACGCAATTCGCCGCTCCCCATTAGAAGAGGGTCCTCACTCCTCAGATAATATTGTTTTATTAAGTCTTACACAGCCAGCTGCCGAACTGATGTTGCAGACCCAGGATTATTTTATGTTGGCCTATTACTGCTGCGTTTCCGTTACCAAAGCCAAGGGGCAAACTCCTACACCTGGAAATTTTGTCGATTCCTTGGCGCACAGTGGTTTTGTATACATCACACATGATCACAATTTCACATCCTAATTTACAGAGGGTGCACTTAGGGCCTTCATCCTGCCAGAAAGGAGCTAAGTTATTTGTCTCAGACAGTATCGATCCTGCAGCCATGTTCTTACAAAGTCAAGCCTACTATCCACTGAATCACAACCGAGAAAAATAGAAAATTTATATTCAAGATGTGAAATTATATAAATGTTTAGAACACTGCCAATACACTTTATATAAGCAATCAACTCCAGCTTCAAAATGATAAAAAAATTAAAAAAATATATATTAAAGGGTGAGTTTTGGAAGGAGTTGATGCTGAAATGAAACATTAAAAATATCGAATATATACCAATAGAGATAACTTCCGTGTATTCCTTAAGGATTTTATCCCAGTTACCTTTCATATTTGCGGCGTAAAAACATCTTCCTCAATCAAGCATTCAATCAGAAGAGAAATGGCAAGGGGATATGTATTTGGAGAAATTAAGTGTAAGAAGGAAAAAAAAGAAAAGAAGATAAAGTTTTTTTCTTAACCGGAAGAAAACAACAAAAATAGAGGATGTATTCAATGATGTGAAAAAGCAGGTAAACACCTATAACATAACGTAAAAATGCTTTAAAGATCATTGGCCCGAACTTCTAGTTTTTGTGCCATGAAATATAAAACAGTTATAATAACACAGCCTTTCCACATGAATCCTACTTACAAATATTTAGGCAACAAATGTATTTTTATTTCAAAATATCAAAAATTAGTAAAATAAAATGAACTTTATTTGACAAGCGAACTTGTAAGGCATTAATAAAGCTAAACTGCTGTTCTATTGGAGGAAGGTTTAGGTCGGAGTTGCCGTTTACCTTCATCAGTTTTAAAAGCTTGATGCTTATGAAATCTTATGGAAACGGCTTATTGCGTTAGGGTGCCCGCATGGTGGAGCGACAATAATAGCAGCGCGACAAGCAACGAGAAGAGCGATGAAAATAAACGCCTGTTTATCAATATGGCCCCGCATAGTGATGCTACAAGCAGTGCGACAAGTAGCGCTGCTATTAGAGAGAAGAGCAACGCGATTAGACATACTTGATTTTGTCGCTCTTCTCTCTTGTGCCACGCAATGGCACAATTTACATAAGATCTTTCATCATCATCATCATCATTCCCTTATCCAGGCTGTGGCAGGGTTTGGTCCCCTAGTTCTGCTCCTCTGCTCCTTAACTGCTCCATGGCTAAGTTGCATTGGACACACCAGTTCTCGTTAGAGCAACGCACCCCAAGTTAGTACCGACATGGATGATTGTTTGAACATTGGGTGCTGCTAATTTCCCCTCTCCTACACCCTTCACACCTACCACCCTCTCACCCATGAGCAGCCTCCACAAGGTTCAGCCCACCAGGTACCCGTCCACCTCACACGCTACCATATCCTCATGGACAAGCTGGTCTGATGTCTGCTTTGGTCTTCCCCTGATTTTGGTGCTTCCAACTATCTGCGCTCCTGCAAGAGACCTAATGATCTCCTCCCCCTCTTCTCTTTATGTGTCCGTACCACCTCAATCTACTCTCACTCATTCTTTCCGCAATATCCCCAAGCCACCCCCTAATATGCTGATTCCTAATTCTATGAGCTGTTGACATCCTACTCATGTAGTGCAGCAATCACACACTATTATGCAATGGGTATATGGGGCAAATTTTCCAGGTGCAGGAGCTGGATGGTGTGCCCAAATGGACAGCAGACCGACGATAAATAAGTATAGCGGTTGCAGCTTTAGTCAGCAACCGGCTGTGGAAAACCATGTCCAACATGTCGCCCTCATGTCCCTTCAGAGGGACAAGATGGGTACCCGACCATGCCATAGGTGGAAATAGGGTTAGGAGTTGCTTGCTTTTTGTAGGGACTTCTTGTGTCTTGTTGCTTTTATCTCTGCTCCACATGCTGTGCCATCACACTACAGGTAGCACTCTTTGCTTGTCGCTCTTCTCTTTACTTGTTTGTAGCTCTGCTATTATTGTCGCTCCACTATGCGGGCAGCCTTAGGCTGTGGCCATGGTGGAACGGAGAGGGGAGAGCTAACGATAGCAGTGAGGACCACTATCAAAACAAAAGGTCACATTTCAATGGCAGTGACCATAGTGATGAGGGTGAAAGAAGATAGGAAAGAGGTGAACAAAAGCGGAGTGGTAGAAACAAAAAAGTTTGCTTTCACAGCACGGTGACCATTCTTCAACGCCCCTGTTGTAATTGCACCTCTTTTTACTAGGTGGCGCCAGTAAAAGAAAGTGGTTTCCTCACCACACCACCATGGCCATGCATTTCTCTGCTTTCATCATTGCATATCGCTCCTTTCTCATCTCCTCTCTCTCCGCTCCAACATGGCTGCAGCCTTAGATACACCAGTTCTCAGCTGGTCACTGAAGTTAAGCAATGCAACCCCAGCTAGTACTAACATGGGTGGCCACTTGGGAAAACTGGGTAATGCTAATACTCAAAAATCATCACATTAGTGTAGTGTCTGCGCAGTCTCTGCATTAGAACTATGCTGTGGACGGGGCTTTAACGACCTTGTAGTTGAAGGGCCCTAAAACACCAACGAAAAGAAAAAGAAACAGAAAATGAAATCTTATTCCTACTGTATTTCAAATTTACTGTGTTTATTGATTGAAATACAGCTTCAATACACTCAATTAAGAAATTATTGCAGTCATGATACATTGCATATGAAGAGGGGAGGAGCTCGTTCGGTCCATTACAGGAATGCAGGTGGTTGGGAGCACCCAGGACAGGGGGAGACCAAAGCAAACGTGGGAACGGGCTGTTCGTAACAATATGGTAGTGTGTGGGGTGGACGGGAACCTGGTGGGAGATAGACGAGAGTGGAGGGCTAGAACACATAGATCCGACCCTGCCACAGGCGGGATAAGGGTATGATGATGATGATACTACAGTACATATGCAGAGAATACTGTATTCACTTAAGTATACTATCCATTAAAGTTATCATTAAGAATTAATATGTTATATACATGTAATATGCATGTAATGTTACAGTATATGGATGCTGTCTAACTCTGCACTCATGCACTGCATGCTGTCCAACTCTAGTTTGTGAGATCCCAACTTTCTCCTTACTCCTTGTCACTCCTAATTGTCAGTATCCGACCCTATTTCTACCCTCTCCTTTCAGTTCCTCATTTATATAATTTCTACGCTTCACTTCCTGGATATATGGAACCTATATACTGTATATCCAAAGTTGCCAGTAAAAGGTAAAGCCATGTAAGGGGTCCATGTAGAAGGGCTTACATTTTGTTAATTCTTTCAAGAACCATGTAAATTAGGCGCTAAATTAAAAGGATACTCTATAAACGAATTTAAAACAATGGCAACCACTGCGGTTGCGGTAAATACCGGCAGAGAGTTGGTTACACAATTTTATACAATTAACTTTGAATATTTTTACCATTGTCCCAATGCTCGATAAGCATAGTCAATACCGGTGGTTATCCTTAGATGCTCTAAAACTGATCATAAAATAGGTGGACAGGTACGGAAATCAGTTGGAGGAAAAACCCAAGTCAAAATAGGCAGCGTTTGGATAACGTTACAAAAGAAGGTGGCCAACTCCTCTTACAAAGCAGAGATCACCGGGTGGGTCGGTAGTTAGCATGCTTGGCTTCCTAAGCCTATGGCTCTAGGGTTTAGCCTGGCCAGAGACAATGTGCGCCATCTCTGTGGTGTATAAGATGTCAACTACTAACTCTTTAACCGCCTAGTGAAGAATCGAGTAGGCCAACCCGCTTTTGCCTCACTTTGACGAATGGGCGATCTATTGGACGGTATTGCACACAGCAGGCTGTTGACTAATGCTGCAACCTCTACGCTTATTTCCTGTCAGCTTGATTTTTCTCTGTTGGGACACTGTCCTTTCACCTCTTACACCTGGGAACTTGCCTGTAAAAATGCTGTACTTTTTCGTGCAAGGGACATCGCACACATCAAGCGGGAACACGGCATTACTTCCCATCCAACAGAAGGTACACCGGGGGCCTCTTTCTCGCCTGAAAGCAGCCAACCAATCTTGATCCAGTATTGAACCGGCAATCACTTACTCAGTCGTCCAGCACCTCCGCACCAATGAGGAAGATTCAAAGAGACCCTGCCATAAAGGGTTAGACCGCCCGCCACAAGTATAGCACTGGAATCAGGCGTGGGGCGGACGGAGTACTCGCCTGGGACAGCAGTTGTTCTAAGTTAAGCAGCAGGCTTCATATAAGAAATTTGTTTTTCTGTTGTATATTTTATAACAGATGACTTTTATTATTTTTATAAACATGCTTATAAACACATTTTTTGTTGAAAAGAAGGTAGTGAATGTTGGCAGCTTCTATTTTATATGTAATATTAAAATGTTAAATGTCTTAGGGACGCATCTAAGTTTTCAGCCCGGGGTATAAAAATTACTTAGTCCTCTCTTGAGTTGCTTTCGAAGGACGTTTTTTAATTAAAAAAGTTTGCGGAAATTTTCCCATTAAAGATGTAGACGTCATTGCAGGGCTTAAAGACATTAAAGAAAAACAAAATTTTTTAATATTCTTCCATATTTTTGTTTAAAACCTCACAAAAGCACGTAAACGATGATAATAACGAGAAAGAAAAAATGAATTAAATCTCTCATGCAGATATCTCTACGCATCATTCTGACAAGTACAGATGTCATACACTAATGCATCATCCAAATTACTACTAATTTGTGTAATACGTAGCAAATTCTCATAGGTGATTTGAGAAAACTCGATCACAAAAATTTATATCCCTTATTTTTCATAATAAATAGATTTTAGTTTAAAAATATGAGCTAAGCAATTCCAAAGTGAATTATAATCCTGGTATTTTGAAACATAACGACCAAAAAAATTAACGAAAGATACCTTCGGGAAGCACTCCTAATAATCAATTTTTAAATGGAAAATAAAGTGATAATAAAATACAGGAAAAAGATCATTTTCCAAAGTATGTACTTAATTTCGATAACATACTGTATGGAGTAAAATTATTATTTATACAGCACTGAAAATATTAGTTCTTTAGTCCTAATGAAAAAATATTTTCAACTTTCTTCAAATACAGTTAAAACCAGTGACGTAACTTCAGTTGTAGCGCCTGGGGCAAGAGGTATTCGAAGCGCCTCTCCCCTGTTGCTTGTCCTGAACAGACATGGCACACGCACAGTATGCGGGCACTTTTTATTTGCCGTAAAGTCGTCGCACAGATAGTGTGCCACGGTGCTGATTTCCAGCAACGTGGATGAGCCGCCCCCAAAGTGGCGCTTTGTCCGGCGCCTGGGGCAATTTGACCCCATTGCCCATACAAGTTACGCCACTGTTTAAAACGACTGCAATACCTAAAGCTCACCAATTATTAGGAAAATAAATATACATGATAGGATAACTGATAAAGTGTACCATGTATTTATTTGGAAGTACAGCAATGATGACCTGGAATTTCAAAAAATAATTCCGAGTAGCAACTACAGCAACTCCTAATCCATTTCCCGCCTGTGGCAGGATCGGGTACCCATCTTGTCCCTCTGAATGAACAAAAGGGCGATTTATTGGACAACGGTTTTCCACAGCCGGTTGCCGACCAAAGCTGCAACCCCTATGTTTATTTATCGTCGGTCTACTGTTCGTTGGGGCATACCACCGACTCCAGCGGTGAGCTCCTACACCTTGGAATTTTTGCCTCATCGACCCGTGTACGTGTACGTACGGGTTCGTTCACGTGTAAAATGCCATCGTACACCACACGGGACCTCAGTTTCATTGGGAGCGGCGAGTTGCGTTGGACACACCAGTTCTCGTCTGATCACTGAAGTTAAGCAACGCAAGCCCAGTTAGTACTGACATGGGTGGTCGCTCGGGAAAGCTGGGTACTGCTAATACCCAATAATCGTCGCATTAGTGTAGTGTCTGTGCAGTATATGCATTAGAACTATACAGTGGACGGGTCTCTAATGACCTCGTAGTTGACGGGACCTTAAACTCCAACAAACAACAACTCAGTTTCATTTCTCATCCGAAAGAAGACGCACTCGGGGCCTCTCTCTCGCCCGAAAGAAGCCAACCCACCTCGGTCCAGTATCGAACCTAGACCTTCTGACGCAGTTACCGAGCGTGCTACAACACACTGCGCCACCGAGGCGGGTCGTAAATAAGTCCGAGTAGAAACAATAAAATTTATAAGCAATAATATTTGAAAGAATGTGGCAGATAGAAGAAATTGAAATAGCGCAGTATCTATTACGAAAGCAAACAGAGTTCAAGGTCAGTTTAATAATTTCTCATTGATTCATGCTACTTCAATATAGCTAAGGAGCCCTTTAAGAAAGAGAAAGGCCACGTAAAAGACATTAGCATCTTATTTAGTACTTCCTAACTCATAAAATGAAATTTCTATGGCAATTCTTGGTCCTCGTCATCCTCTTTTATGTTTTCCCTAGACTCCATATCATCAAATTCAGCGCATCCTTAGGTGATTTCATTAACAGTTAACCGTGTTAATGGGAAAGCAATAAACTGACAAATTAACTAAGAACAATAGCAATACAGTTAACAATATACTGTATCCAAATTGCGAAAATTAAAAGACTGGGAAGATTCATGGCTTATCAACAGACATACAACAATAAACATACTATATATATTTAATAATATCAATCACGATAGTAAGCATCTTCTTAATTTAAAAATTTCACTGGGGGGGCTCTCTCAAGCTCGAAAGAAGCCAACCCACCTCGGTCCTGTATCGAATCCCGAACTAGTGAAGCAGTTATGGAGTGTGCTACCCACTGCGCCACCGAAGCGAGAGGCAGTAGTAGCAACAGCAGCAATACACATAAATATCTTTAAAAAACAAAGCATCGTTTCACTAGACACTGCATGAGCCTAATTCTAAACGATGAAGACAGGATGTTTTGCTTGTAGATCCAGCAAATAGGCTCCATCTGCAACGTTATAGGTATAAAATATTACAGATATATTCACTGTTTTCAATTTTGCAAGTATCATGTATAGCATTTAAATATTGTAGAGAAGCTGAGCGTTTGTAAGACAGTAACTTCCATACAAATAAAAAAGGGTGTGAAAGGGTGAAAAGCTTTTTTTATATGTGCGATGTATACATTTTAGATCTGTATACGATTCTCAGCTTTGCAATACTGCGTCAAAAATGGTGAATGGATTTCATTGAAATAACACATCTTTTCAAAAGAAAAAAGTATGAAACACACAGGACTGGAATGAGATACTTTTAAAGGAACAAGGATTTTATTTAAAAAGACTCAAAGAACTGTAAAACTGAAGGAAAAGTAATCAACTGTAATGTGGCTCGTCAAGTATTCACTAGTCTATATCACAATTTCGCCCATCTCTAAATATATACTTACATAAAATCTGGCAGTCGTTGTAAGGGCATCTCGAAGACTCCATTTCAAATCAAGCACTTTTGGTTTTATAACCAAAATTGCAGTCCTCCATTGAGGAGATATGCCACATTTACTACCAGAATCATGTGTGCACTATTTTATTTCAATTCCTATTAGATATAGCTTTTAAGCGATTTTCAATCTCATTTGGATGTGGTCAGGTTAGACAAGAGAGCCGACCTATCCAATTCATAAAAACATTTAGTGGGAATATGGATTTTTCAATGCACTACTAAAATTCTATTGTCTCAAAATACAAACGAACCTCACGGTTGCCACTGAGAAACCCTTGTTTTTCACTGAACACATTTGAAAACGATAGATGACATTAATTGATTTCAATTATGAGCTCATGGCTGAAAGATTTTGCTGATCAACAACGCGACGACGTCACTTTGTAAGCTAAACATGAGACATCACATGGATTTTGTTTTTAATTTTTATTATTATTTTTATTTTATATTTTATTTATATTAGGATTTACATCGTAATCACCATTATCATACCGGTCGGGTCTGTGGGGTCTAGTCCTCCACTCTCGTCTATCTCCTACCTGTTTGTTTGTTGGTGTTTTAGGACCCTTCAACTACAAGGTTATTAACGCCCCGTCCACAGCATAGTTCGTATGCAGAGACTGCACAGACACTACACTAATGCGACGATTTTTGGTTATAAGCAGTACCCAGTTTTCCCATGCGGCCACCCATGTCAGTACTAGTTGGGGTTGCGTTGCTTAGCTTCAGTGATCGGACGAGAACTGGTGTGTCCAACGCAATACCAGGTCCCACTACCAAAAGGGTTCTGACATTCCACGTTCCTAATCTAAGATTTGCCCCTATTGTTGATGAACATACTCTGACTGGTGTCTGAAACCTGCAGGAATATTGGCTGGGTTGTCTGTGGGGGGATGACGGCCTACCCCACCTCACATGGCTTTACAAGTTTGAAATTTAATTTTTGTTTCAAGAAAATTTTCGAAAAATGCATGCTTTGGAATATATTCATATGTACACCTTGCACATGATGAGTCATGTTTTGCTGCGGACTCATCATAGGAAAAAAAAGGACAGCGGAGCATAATGCACCTGGGACTTCAATAAATGCTGTCACGTACAAATGAAGACCACGAAATCCAATTGGCTGGCACCAAACATTGACGTGCTTTGTTTCTAGAATCTAAATTAAATCTGACGAAAAATGATATGATGATGTATATGGTTGCCTAATCCCCAAATTGTACATACATCCTTGCTTGCACCTATTGAAAGTGTTGAAACTGAAAGAACAATAGCACTAGTAGTATACTTGGGTAAATCAAGTTGTAGAGGATCCTATTCTGATAATTTTCAACAGATATTCATTGCCCAAAATTGTGCTGTAGATTGTAAATCACAGAAATTACATTACTTTGAACGAGAAATACTTTTGGGAGTTACTACAAACTTGTTTAACATGTATAATCAATTACTTACAGCAGATCTGCAAGGGCTTCAAAAGAGGACAAAAACAAGTTAAATAAAAATAAAAGAAATATTATAGAATAACATCAACACACAAAATCAATGCAAACAAGTAAATCATTAAAATGCACTATAATATAATCATAAATGCAACATTTCTAGTTATAGTAGTCTCACTGGACTCTATGAATGCTACCTAAAATTATTTTCAGCAAATTAATCAACTTACCATATAAATAACACGACCATGTAAATGATACTTCCTACAAGGTGCTACACGTTCTCTACGATGTTAGTTTCTTGTCTACGATTAAAGATTTTATTTTATATTTCAAGCAGTTATGTCGACTAATTACAGAAGTAACTATTCCTACCAAGGTTATTTTGGGAGGGGGAATAATTCGAAAACAAAGAAATTCTTCCTCTTGTTCAGGGCTTTTGAGAGCTAGGAGAGGCTCCCGTGGTAACATTCTTTCCGGACCCCCTGCATTAAATAAGGTACGAGTCCAAGCAGTGCTGGTTTTAGATCTTGAGAGGCCCTAGGCTAATTCAACTTTGAGGCCCTTTTCAAGCCCTTTTGAGGTCCTTTTCAAGCCCTTTTGAGGTCCTTTTCAAGCCCTTTTGAGGTCCTTTTCTTAAGTTTTGAAGCCCGCTAAATGTTGAGGCCCTAGGCTTCAGCCTACTTAGCCTAATGGCAAATCCGGCACTGAGTCCAAGGAACGCTACACTGGTAGGGGGGCGGAATAACAGCTTTAGTTCCCATATGACGTAAGACTCACTTTTGATATCCCTCTAGCCGGAAAGAAGGCATCCGGCTCGGTCTGAGTCGATCCTACAACCATGGAATCACTTTATATATGTGTAAGTGGAAAAACTTCCAAGTGTAATAGCTCGCTCCTGATTTCGGAGGAGAAACGATTGGCAACCATCTACGTAACAATATCGTCCAACAATTCACCAGTGTTTTCAGGGTTCCAGCGAGACAAATGGGTACTCCCTACAATTCTGGGTTCATAAGTTAAAAGTGGCATCGAGGTAGACTTAAGATCTTGAAGAATATGTACAGTATTCAATTTCTTAACTTTCAGAGGAAATTGCAATTTGTGCTATTTGGAGCTGAAGCTTTGCAAACATTTTGGTAACAAGTTAAACCGACATTTAATAAGTAGTCCTACATAAAAGCAGCAATGTTAACCAATAAAAACTCCAAAAGGGTGGAAGAAATGTAATGAATAAAAGATCTTGCCTGATACGAACATTCCCTAACCATTTCAATTAAAGAATTGCAGTAATCTATTATACTGTCAAGTTAATCCTTACCCCAAATCAATCTTCAATAGTGGTCAATATTAAGTTAGGGATATTTATGACGTCAATCAAAAAGCTCCCATCCCATTCCCTACCATAATGCTGAAACGATGTACAGTACTGCTTAATTTTACATGAACTAGCATCCCATAACTAAACCACTATTTTAACGACATCGCCGTCACTATATAGAGAATATAAATTACCATTCAAGTTTCATGAGTCGTATTAGTAAACATAAAAACTACATTAACACGAAGTTAGTCCATTAATAGTATAGTCTGCAAGAAAAATAAAAATTTAAGTTGATCTATGTGTATATTGAATAAATAAACCTTTCATTAATGTTATGAACATCGACAACTGAAAAATTTTGATAACTTAAAAACTGGCTCATTTTTCAAGAAAAGTCATCTTCCATATATTAGTTAAAAATTGGCTATCTTTGAACGCACTCTACGTGCTAAAAATTGCTTTCAACTCCTAATAATGGGTTTCAAAATTTTTAGTTAGAAAGATACCTTACTACAAATTAAACTACATCAACATGTGAAATATGAAAAGAAATAAAGCAAGACTTAGTTAAATGTTATTGTGCGGAAGAATGTTGGATACCATTGTCTCTTAAATTAAAGGTAAGACAAAAAAAATCTCATCCTGCTAGGGATGACTATGTACTAGTATGCCTTTTCCTGTACATGTTACATTCATTCAGATATTTTCAGGGTCAAGTAGAGGGGGCCACTTGGTTTAGTACCATTCAAATAACGATGTAAAAGTGATAGTCCGGTGGTGCAAGCTGACTTCTACATACTGCAAATAACATAAGGTCACATGTACTTAAAGATACATAGCATAGTTCTCAGCATATTGCACTCATTTGTTAGATTGTCTAGAAAAGTTTATCAACCGGAATAATGATAACATTAATTATTCTGGATAATCGACTCCCTCTATTCCATGGTATTTCATTTGAGTCGAAAATTGTGATTTGATGTCACCATCATCCTGATTTAGAGTCATCCAAAAAAAGACACTACATTTAAAACACCGTCCTGTTGACCAGTTCTTTACGGTTACCTTCCAACAAAATTGCCATTATACTGCCCTATACGCAGTAATATATAACTCGAGGCAAAGAAGATAAACTATCTTCTTAGCTGATGTAGTGAGAATCTTCTAGAAACCAAAAAGAAACTCAAGATTTAAGCGTAACCACAACCATTTTATTAGGCACTTCAGAAACGCTTTTATGTGTTACTCTCAACATGGTTCTGGTATTACTCTTCAATAATGCCTTTTTTTTTTTATCAAACAGCTGACTTGGGGCATTTTGGGGGAGGGATATACATCCGCTGATCTAAACGGATATAATGTACCAAGTTAAATCAAAAACAGCTTTAGCAATCTTATCATCATCTTCTGTTTTTATTTCTTTCAAACCCATTATAGGGCCTAGGAAGAACCTATCGTTTGGCACCTGCATCGCTTCAAAACTTTATTTCCGTAGATTAATAGCAAACATAGGATAATGGCATGGATGAGTTTGAATGGATGTCAACTAACAAGTCAACTAAGACACATATAAGTTGGATATTTACAAGACCAAATCAAGTTTACAATAGTGTGACTTTACAGTTTTTATTTCCTCTACGATCAATGAATAAAAATCGTTAAAATAAAACCTCTATTTTCAAGAAGAAGTGCAAAAACTCCCTCGCGCCCCTTTTCTTTACTGAAAATGTGAAAAAATCTCATGAACTACTCCTATAAGAGAAATATGAGTCGTATAATAAATTAAATGATCAATCCGAATAGTTATTACGAAACAGTTATCGGACCATTTAACAACAAATGAATGATTCAAAGGAAATGTTTGTCCCACTCTTCAATTGCTTTTGTTCATCAATAGAGTGATTACATTTTAAATTTTGGCTTTTGCTTTACTAGCATCACTGACAAACTACACTAAGAAAAATAGAGTACAATGAAATTCCAAAATGTGGGTCCTTTCAGCAATCCAATTATCAAGCTGCGCCCAAGGAAATAGTTAGGCCTACCCGTTCATTTTACTTGCACCAACAGGGATGTTTCGAGGTCCAGCCAATATCATTATGATATCAGTCACATTTAATTTGAGATACAACATACCATCAACCTCTCAAGGAATCTAAGAGTGGGGACACTATCCCTATGGATACAGTTTTCTGTTTTAATTCACAAATCACAATATGGAGAATAAACCTGTAAACGCCTGCTTGTGTTTCCGTGGCAGTTTCCAACAGGAAAGTAAACTTATGTCTGTCATTTTTAGGGGCTCGTTGAGATGGTAGCTAGGATAGTGATTATTTCTTCTTCGAGGACGGGTTGGGGACTAAACTAAGCAGCCATAACAGGCCGAACCCTTAGGATGCTGCTCGCGAGAGATGAGGAGGTAGGTATAGAGAATGTAGGAGAGGGGATATTTGCAGCACCCAACCACCATGTTGTTGTTGTTGTTATTGTTTGTTGGTGTTTTAGCGCCCTTTAACTACAAAGGTTATTAGAGCCCCGTCCACAGCATAGTTCTGATGCAGAGACTGCACAGACACTATACTACTGCGACGATTTTTGGGTATTAGCAGTACCCAGTTTTCCCAAGCGGCCACCCATGTCAGTACTAGCTGGGGTTGCGCTGCTTAACTTCAGTGATCAGACGAGAACTGGTGTGTCCAACGCAATTCGCCGCACCCCCTTCCGTGTTGGTATTAACGTGGGCTTGCGTTACTTAACTGCTGATTAACTGCTTAAATTACTGTTGAGAAATCTTAGCTAAAGTTGGAACTTGGCTGCGATACAGAAATGGCCACAAACAGTTGGGCTCATAATTTGTAGAACCCCATTAAAGGTAACATCCCAAATGACTTGGTTATTGATTATCACCTTTGAATGTACTTAAGAATTAGGTGCTTCAGAAAAAGCCTTTATTGCATAATTATTTATTCTCGCTCTTAGAAGAGCAATAGATCATCTAATATCATCCTTAGATAGCCATTACAGTGCTTTCCCTCACTTATAATACTATACCTAACATATAGGAGGTCCTGAAAATAAGGAGGTGAGGTCACATTTAGTCCTTGTAAGTGAATTTATAGGTGTTGATCGATTTTTGATACTGTTTACTTCGAAGTGACCACTTGATCTGAACAATTCCACAAGCAGGTAGCTCTACAATACAATTACAGACAGTAAGTTCATGGCTGTGGTTGTATCCTATCCACTCATAACCAAACTGGTTGATTCTGTTTACCTCTCACGGGAAATAAAAACCGAAGGCAAAACACACCACAACTTAGTTTCAAGAATTGCTCTTAAGGTCTACATTTCCTTTCTCTAAGGAAAATAAATGCATGCATCTTCAAAAGTGAATTTCAACTGAATATACACTTTGGATGAAACACAGTCAGCTGAAGGCAGAACAGGAAAAGCAGGAAAGTAATTATAACGTTTTTCCTAATTGTTGCAGTTTGAAAGAATAACTCGAGGCTTAAAAAAGACTCATTCTTATACACTAATTGACTGTAAGATAAAAGGGATGCCATGGGATCCTATAGGAGTACAAATCCAACCTATAAAATGAAAATTTAAGTCATTGAGCTTAAGAAACAAGACAAATAGGTAAGATGTAACCTCAAATTTGCATTGTAGTAAATAGAAAAATTTCATTAATTCTGTTATTTCACTTAAAAAATTGGCAAGTGATGGGAATCTGCTTAAAAGCAAGATGCAAATAAGGCAATTTCAATTTATATAACTAGCGAGTGAAGGAGAGTTTAAACCTTCGTCGACACCTCATAGAAATTGTATAAATTTGCATGTGTTAATGGGAAAATAATTTATATTCACTATTTCACCCATCTCACACTCTTAACACATCCCTTAAGAAATTGCATAATAAAGAAGCGCAACATGCTATTTAAAATACGTACTTAATTGCAAAGTAAACTGCATTATTTGCCTCTTGGTGAACTATATAGTTTCGTTTCTTTTAGAGCCACAAGAGTTTTAGGATATTAATAAGTGTTGAAAAGTGTCACAATCACGCATAATGAAGTTGTTTATAATTTGAAAGGAAGATATGAGTTGTACAACAACATTATGCCAATGACGACAAATTCATCGTTTTTAGAGAGTCATAACCTTAATCATAACAACTCGTTAGTTATAGTCTGTAAACTCAGTAGGGCATCAATTGTTTTACCAAGTTTTCATCTTTTACCAAATCAGTAAAATTGTACTTCAGCGACTGGCTAAAAACTAAAAATAAAACCTAATAGATAAAATAAATATTTTATTAACATCTTGATTCACTTTGATCGTGTGCAACCAAATGAAGAAAACACGTTTCTTCAACTGTGGTGCTAACCTTTTCTCTACATTTTAAATCATCATATCGAGAAGAAAATAAATGTAGTGTAATAGTATCAGAAATTGTGAATGCTCATAACTTATTAGCTGTTGGAGATTCAGTAAATTGGTAAATCTCAAAATTAAGGAAAAAAAAACTGTAGCAGAAGTGGCACTTATAATTAACTACGTAAAAATTGAGCATTATTCTTAGACCTGAGAAAGGATCTATGACAAATTATTGTAGTTTATTATGTGAAAAGCTCTAACTTTTCAGAAGAAATTTCATTAGTAAGATGAATGCATAGATAGGAAATTAAAGTAGAAGTCAAAATTGTACAAGCATCCAATAAAATCATCCTTGTTTGTTTCTATCACACTTGGACGAGACTAATGTAGGATTCCATCTACTGAGATTCCTTCTTTTGTTATTAAAATTATAATGTCAAGCTATTTTTCATCCCTGAAATCATAGAATTTTAAAGCTTTTGTCTGAAATTCATATTACAATCTGACAGGCTGATAAATTTTTTGATTCAAATTTAAATGACTTGCATTCATTATTTTAAAGTGAAATAAACATGTTTAATTCCCAAATGCATGTAATTATTCCTCATGTTCAGTGTTGTCTAGGCAAGTTGATTGGGTTTTAAGTACGTTGATATGTGTACTTAAGACGTTTTTCTTAAAAAGCGATTCTTATCGTTTGAGTGCTTCAGCAACCCTGAAAATTTCATTTAATCTCAAACACGAGTCAATAAAACAAATCCAAAAGTCAAAAGAAATAAGTTTTAATTTCCTAAAAGAGGCTCCTAATCATTTTGTAATAAATAGTTTATTTTTTCTTTTACAAAAGTTTATTTAAAATTTGACTTATCGAATCTAATAAGAGGATATTTTTTTTATATTAATCTTATAGGCATTCAAGCCTCCTACTGAAATTTCACAATGAAAGGTAAATACTTTCAGGGGATTATCATTTTGTTATTTTTTTTAGCAAAAAGAAACTGCTGATTTATTTGGTGTAATTCAATTTAAAAGCTGCCAGAAATGAGAGAGGTAGGTTTGAAACGGCACAAAAACGATCTAAAGGAGAAATGAAGAAAAATTTATTTAAAAACAAAAATCGATTTTTTTTTAGAGATGGGAACTCATTTTTCCTTTCTAACCATTACTTTAAATTATGGATAAATAAAATAAAAATGCCCTAATATTGTGATATTTAGAAATTTAAAACCTATTTTAAATTAGCTTTTACTGCCTGGAAAAAAATAAATTATTCACGGAATGTTTTAAATTATCACTGTCACTGATTTGTTTTGTGTACTTCTTGAACTGTGGAAAAGACGACGGCCTTTAAAATATACATTTCTTTTTATTACTAATGAAAGACGCATTTTATAAAATTTCAAAATAAGACTTTGAGATTTTCCTATTTTATTTAAATCGTCAATCTTCCTCCGTTATTAATATCATCATTTCCTTCGTTTTTTCTCCGATGAAAGTTCCATTATGAAATTTTGGTCTCAAATGAATAAGATGCACTTAGGAAAACTAATCTCCCGTCCATCAAAATAAAATCAAATAGAGCTGGGTAAAAGCATCTTAGTGCATAAATACACCCATGCATATTAGACTTATTATTTTCAAATTCGCTAAATATTGACTACTAAAACTATGAGAGAAACAAAGTTAATAAAAACGTCTTAGTTTGATTTCTTCTTTTTCTTCTCCTCTTGTCTCCACCGGAATAAAAAAATTATTTCTTCTAGTATTTCATTAAGTAGTCAGACTAAAACTTTAGGGAATAAAACAAAAGATGCCATTTATTCAAACCCTCTTGCTTCACATAAGCATTCCTATCATGATTTTAAAGAAACACGACCTAGTATTTCAAAACAATACTATTCAGAGATATAGGCGCCATATACACTCTTTTTTTCCACAGTAACATCTTCACGCCGCATGTTTTAGTGATACAGCTGAATCCAGTGTGATAAATGGCCATTGAATTTTATATCAAGTTTCTACTGTCAGCAAAATACACACTGAAAGAATTTTTGAAAAAGCTTCATGTTTTACAAGGCACATTGAAAGCCCTTTCCATTCACTTTAAAATTTCAATGTAAATGATTTATAATTCATTGGTATTCAAGTCAGTCACTGCTGTCCACGTTTACATGTACAGTATATGCAATGTATTGTAGATACTGAGTGAAAAAAGGCAATATTGCCAAAGCACTTCTATCACGAAAACAGTAAAGAGTCAAATGAAGTAGGACCTATGTCAGATATTTAAATGGTAAACCAATTTTTAATTCGCCAGAAAGGATGCCAAGGGTCACAATAGAAATCTGGCATCACTTTGTTGCCATCGACATTTTTAACTAAATTAATTTATAGGTTATTCAAGAAAAAAACAATGAAATTCCAATAACTTTAAAGCCCAAAGAAACAGACGAGCAACATTTTTGATTAACTTATTAAATTAAGTACCCTTTAACCCCTAGTGAAATAGCAGTAAGCCTCCTAATTGAAGTCCTAAAGGCCATACAATGATTTTAAGCTTTAATTATTCATAATGTCAGTCAAAAAACTAATCCAATCAAAAGTCTGATAGGTTGCTTGTCAAATAACTACATTGAAAGTTTTGATGTTATTTAATTCAGTTCCCCATTGGAACAAACCTATTATTTTAGGTCAATTTAATAATCATCATCAACAGTGCAGTTTAAGCATAGTATTCAATTGGCTAGAATGAATAAATTTATTGACAAACTTAATGTCTTTAACTACGTCCTACACAACATGCGCATAATACAGTAAAAATCGATTGTCTGAAATTTTAAAAGAATCAATTATTTAATAACTATGATTATTAGGAAGTAAAGAATTTTCATTTTGCATAGGTCCTAGCTACAAATAACTGTGATGATGAAAATAATAATAATACTGCATGATCGAAAATTGTTTCTGTCGTATTTAAAATAATGTGTAAAGCAGAATATAAATATGTAACCTTTTCTCAATCAATTCATACTAGATTTTAAAATTCTAAGTCTACAGCCTGTCGCTAAATTACGAGCTGGAAAGCATAGTTCAATAACAATTCAAGTGAGGCAGAAAACATGAGTATCGGTTACATTCATTTATGACTATTAAAAAATTATTCAAAAAAAGTCAAAAAGAATAGTTGCTTATAAATTAAAATTGTCTTGCAACTGCAGCATAAGTTGTAAGCACTTCCAATACACATTTTAACAGCCATAAGTTGTGCTGTTTGCACTTTAGCGGAGTTTGCAAAGGAAACAGAAAGCAAAAGCTTTCAAAAGCTAATTAATGTTTCTGTCACTGTTTACCAGCTCCTAACAAACGTTCATAAGCCATTTTCGGTTTGTGAGCATTTGTTTTCCATCAGTATTACATCCTGCAAATGTAACATGGCACCCGAGTGTCAAAAACAAACGCTCTCAGAAATCCATTCGTTGATATTCCCACTCCGACTAGAACATTGGTAAACGTTTCTCAAACGCCCTTTGTTAAGGTGCTTGTGATGTCTCCATCATATGTGCTTTTAGTCACAGTTTCGCACTACTTTTAATCAGGTTCGCATTCAACATGGATCCGGTTTTACCATAGTTTGTGTGATAAAGCTGAAACTATATTAGCCTGAAATATTTAGCAGGGCTTTAATCGAGGTTCGTGAGCGGTTTTAGGTCAAGCACATCTTTTTGCTTATTGACAAAAGCATGTATTTTATTACACCGGATTCATCGACGCATTAATCAATGAAAAAGTTCATAGGATTCAATAGTCCACTACAGGTAAGGTAGCTGTCATGTGATGTGACTTGAAAATGTGTGTGGTTAGCAAAAAAAAAAAAACAACAATTAAATGCGTGAAATCTTTTATGGTTTTATTTATCCTTCGACAATTCTGTCACCCACGGTAGAGCCATAACTTTGCTATCTTACTAATGACTTTGCCTTTAGCATCCTTAGCAAAAGCATAGCATCTTTATAGGTCACCTAATCTCTTATGGTGATTATTCATTAAAAATAAAGGTAATGAAGTTGCATTGGACTCCACATGTCAGTGGTAAAACTCCTATACTTGAGGGGTTTATCTGGATAACTTGCCATTAAGATTGCGTTTATAGATCGACTAAATAAGCAAAATAGTAGCAGAACAACAGGTAAAAATTGCTCACACTTAAAACGCCTACCCAAGAAAGAAATTATACCATAAATGTGTCACACAATAACTAAAATGGCAATTAGTTCATCTCTGTCACCTCGAATTCATAGTCATACTTCGTAACATCTATTTTTAACTCTTTATTGGAATAGTGTATGACGATATTAGAATGGTGGATGCTACTTTTATGTGTTGTTACGTTATGATGCTAATGGCACAGAAATCGGAATACTGACAAGAGAGTTAAATCAGACAGCACATCGTCCAGTGTCCAGAGTGGAAAGGTGTGGACTTTTTTTTTTAGCAATGCAAGCGAAAATGATATGGGAGGAGTATTAAGACACTTGCGACGGTAAGTTGACAATGGATTGAGAATTTTGGGAGCTATACTAGAAGACCCTAAGCGACCCTGGATAGAAAGGTACGAGTTTATGATAATATAATGTGTATATTATAGAAAACTAATTCCATGACCAATTCTGATAAAAATCGCCTTAAGCATCCAGACATTTATCATATAAAACTCTCCCTATTACATTTTGAAAGGATATCCGGAATTCAAGATTAACCAGACATGTCGATGATTGTTTTAAACTATATTCTTCCTGCAGACAACTGTATCAAATGCTGTCTTCTTATTACAATGCGCCTTCTAAATATTATGAATATTAACATTATTAATTTGAATACCTAAAGGCATTTTTCATGTCACTGCTGAGTAGTTTCCGAAAGTTTGTAATGTATAATTTATGAAAATAGGATTTAATTAAAAGAACAGATGAATATGAAGATATTTAATGAACAATAATAGCCAATAATAGCTTGGAAATTCTTTTAAAACAATGATTACCACTCAACTTAGAAATGTCTCGCAAATATTTCTGAAACATAATTTAAGTAGAAATGCAGTAGAAATCACTTGGATGTTTCAACAAATTCTAAGGCTTACGATTTGGTGGGCAGTTCAGCAGTGCTTTTCCTAAAGATCTTGTACATATTGGATGGACTGACTCTACTGCAATCATTTTAGTCAAATGAACAACTGTTGGATGTGTTGAGTTGTTAAATATCGCATCACCATGAGGACTGCCAAGATGGCAGTGAGGTGCATTAAAATGTCAGTTTCAAAAATACCCTTCTCTCACAAGTCGGTCACAAAATGCCCAAAAATAGGTAGGGCATATGACTTATATATACTGTACATATCAATATAGCCACATTACTTATACTTTAAAATCTTATCCTAAACTCAGGAAGAATTGCCATTTCAAATGACAAACCCCGCACATCATTTGATAAGATCACCAGCTTGTCATTCTGGAACAATTCGGCTAAAAATCTATACACCACAACAGTCAAAAAGTGGACTTGTACCTACCATAATTCTATCATACCATTTAGACCAGATAGTTAGTCGGTTTAAATTCATATGTCATAACCCACGAGTGTCCTCGCTGTGTAATAACTTTTGAAATAGATTTTGGACTGATTACCTCACTATCCCTTGACTTCAGGCCTGTTTGTCTATGTGTCTCTAGCTTTCAGTATTTAACATACAAAAAAGGCGTTTTGTTTTGTAAGATTTTGTAAGGTTGGTGTTTTAGGGCCCTTCAACTACAAGGTCATTAGAGCCCCGTCCACTGCGTAGTTCTCAAGCAGAGGCTGCACAGGCACTATACTATTGCGAGGATTTTCGGGTATTAGCGGTAGCCAGTTTTCCTAAGCGGCCACCCATGTTAGTAGTAGCTGGGGTTGTGTTGCTTAACTCCAGTGATCAGACGAGGACAGGTGTGTCCAACGCAATAAGCCCTTCTGATATGTGGATAGTTGTAATCAAAACTTGGGCACTACATTTGCAGTGAGGGGTATTACATTTGCTTCGACATCTCTGAAGCACCCAAAATGTTGAGTATATGAATCAGGAAAGGCCTTTCGTGTCCTAGAACCCATACTAATTTTATTAAGACCAGTGGAAATAAGAAAGTAATAGACCTAGTCGCTCGCCGACACACACACACACACACACACACACACACACGAAAAATCCTAGGTTTACTGGCTATTCATAATTACGAAAATTGCAACCATGTGAATTGAAATTGTATCAAATACCAGAAGACCTAAAAGTTTGAAATACTGACTGTATGAATATATTAAAGTCAATTAAATGACTTAGTCACGGGGGTTAAGTGGAGCTTTCGGTTTCTCTATTTGAATTAGTTAAACCTTACTGAAATTGGGTACATAGTGCATTAACATGCTTGTAAACATGGCTAAAATTTTAATTATAATGCAAAAAGTAAACAAAAATTGTGATGAATTCAGCCTTACCTCTGAAAACACACGTGAATAGAGATTTGAAATTTTTTGAATGTGCTTCTTTGATCATCGAGTCAGTGGCCTTAAAATAGGTGTGGACCTACATAAAACGTAGATGGTGCGAAATTCCTTTGGCACGAAACCTTAAGGTTCCTTAAAAAACAGAATTTCACTGGTCTAGTAGGATGCAAAACTGATACAACAGAAATTAATCAAGAGGCCTTTGCAGTTAACTTTTTTAATCATGGAAAAATTTAAAAGAAAAGCAGCCTACTTTTGGTTAATTGTGCTCTTAGTAAAAGTTTAATTAGGCTCTTAGTAAAGAAATATATGGCATAAAGTTTACAATGAGATTAAACATGCCCTTTAAATAATTTCCCACTTGATACCTTTTTTCGGGAATAGTAAAGCATCAATTAAATTATAATGGATTAGGATTATCACACTTACTGTTTTATTAAATATGTTGGTCAAGTAGTTGTCCACTACATTCAAAAGGCATCAACAGCAAGTCGCCTGCCAAATTATTATTTTTGTTTTTGCATCGTCTCAATTAGTGGGGTAGGCCGGAATAACCCACAGACAAAATAACCGCAGACGCCTGACTGGGGTGCTCCCAGTCAGAGTATGTTCAGTGGACCCTCAGACTCGACCCTGCCGCAGGCGGGATAAGGGTATGATGATGATGATGGACAAGTTGTGATATTTCATACTTTCCACTTATCAATTAGTTGCTGAAACGCATTCTATTGTCAATCATATGTTTCTCCATAATGACCTGGGAGCGGTTTATTGCGTTGGAGACGCCAGTTCTCGTCTGATCCTTGAAGTTAAGCAGCGCAACCCCAGCTAGTACTAACATGGGTGGCCGCTTGGGAAAACTGGGTACCACTAGTACCCAATAATAACGCCCTTTTAGTTGAAGGGCCCTAAAACATCAACGAAACAAAAAATCCATAATGACCAACAAATTCAATATAATTGCTGTCTGGGTTTCACAATACTTAGTGAAAAATAAAACATTTCTAATTCATAAATATAGTTTATTTCATTTCAAGATCCCATTACCTTTCAAGTGTTATTGATAGTATGGATGTAATATTTAATTAAATAGTGATTGAGAGGATGTCGTTTATAGATCACTAGTAGGACGACCTCTTTTTATGCTGTTTATAGGAATCATTTGTGCATTGAATTTTTTTCTAAATTACTTCTTTACTCGAGTTACCTTATTAAACATTTAAAATTGGTAATTTCAAGAAGTGATATAGTGAACATCCCTAACGTTTATTAAAGTATAATCTGATCTACTGCAATGCAAAAATACAGGAGTGAAACAAGTCGAGTTACACACGTGCGAATTTCTTTTAGTTTAGTGACAGGCATCTCTGACAAGTAGTTCAGTCACTATGCGTGAAAAATGTATAAAAAAGTGAGGAAATAAATTTGCTGGACCGCTTTCGCAATCTCTAACGGACGCCCTATAATCTTGTTTGGCACAGATTTATGGACGACAATAAGATATGATGGGAGAGTGCAGTAGCACAGTAAAGAGCTGTAAAATTCATTATTTACACGCCTAAAAACTATGTGTCCGTCCGTTGGACAGCCGTTTATAGATCTCCACTGCCAGAAGTAAAGTTTCTTAAAGACAAAAATATATAGCATCGACTGACTCATTTTTAATTCGTAATGGAGTTGGAAGCTTTACAAGAAATAAAATAACAGCACTTTTTGTAGGACATAATTTTCGCCTAACGGTTAGTTATATTAAAATTATCAATTAATAAGATGATTACTGCCTGGAATAAGAAACGAGACATAGTAGTTAACGTCTCAAATTCAGACACATATTAGTAGGTCATTTATTTATAATACAAAACGTGCTCCAATAACTACGTGACTCTATTTGAGTGGACATTAAATATCAGTAATATCTGACTTAAACTTCCCTCAATCGTAATTTTAAATTTCATCATTTAATTCAGTTAAGTGAATATTCAAATAAAATATGTGCATAACTTCATATTTAGGTTGTGCATAATAATATAATACAGCATACAAAGTAAATAGCCTCTTGAAGATAATGAAAATTAGACAAACTCTGAGTGAACCACATTCTCACTGCGGTAGATGCGAAATTTCTTGTCATTAAATATAAATAAGTAGATCGTTAGTGAATTTCATGAACATACAATTAATGATTTTAATGTCACTTTTACTTATGCGCAGATTGTACTTTGCTATTCAAGAAAAGCTTTCGAAATTTTATTATATTTTAAAAATTAAAAGAGCAACTTTTAACTTGTGACGATGCTAGACAAAACCATAGCATAGTCCTTATTCAAGGATAACTTTTTTTTCCTTTGGCAAAAATAATCTGAGCCGAAAAGTAATTTTCATTCTTAATGGGATATTTCAATCTATATATGGATGTTAAGTAGTCTTTACATCCTGTAGTGAAATAATTGTTGACTAAATTACTGGAAAAAGTGCACACAAACATTTCTCAATTTCTTTTATAGCCAATAAATATAGAGTATGACGCTCTTGAGCTTTTCATATGTGAACCCATATAAAAGCAGTACGTTAGCAAGAATCTGTATATGGCTTTGATGTTGCTATGAAATGTCCAGCCAATCAAATTTAGATGGAATATTGAATAATGTACACTAAATATTAAAATTATGATTAAGACATCTTTTCAAAAGAAAAACTGGCAGTAATTGAAACCCGTTTACTCTCTCTCTCTTTTCTAGAAGGAAATGCTGCAGTTCTCTTGGTAATAATGCTACATTTCTCCCAAGCCATTTGATAGACTAAATGTAAATTTCCTAACTGCTGAAATAATTGAAAAAGCAGTCTAAGAGCTATGATGTCTTTATTGAGCATCAATCACACAGTTGTCTTAGCACAGAAATGAGAATGAATAGGCTGATTTCTAAAATCACTGCAGCAATTTAAACAGTAACCTATTTTGGGACTTCTTAATAATTCTCTTAAAAGCTGTATTGCATTTCTGTGTGGTTAACGACGAAAATAAGTGATTGGGAGAAAATTGAATTACAAATTCATTTTTTTCTTTATTAAATTTATACCCATTCCACTAAAGAGGATTTCATAGTATGCTATACACTAGGATATTTGCAGATACGTATACTGCTCTTCACAACAATAAGACCGCAGCCTATTTTCCTTTTTACTATCAAATAATTCAGCTAATATAGCAAAAATATTGGGTGTCGCTATTAAAGTCAACGACAACGATAGCAAATAAGCTACAGTGGGTCTTATTCCACAAATAACCAAGAATATTGTAATTTTGCTTCAAAAATCCTTGTCAACTTAGTACTGACAATGATTACAATTAGGTTTTAATGGCTTTTTGATGATGATATTAGTAATTCACTTATGCTCCGTTTATTTCTTTCCAGTTATTCTCAAACAACAAAACGCAAAATATATCTAGTCTCTCAATAACAAGTAAGATTCTTTGAAACGTATAATTAATAATACAATTCATGCAAACGCATAAAGGTTTACATAATTCCCCTGCTAACACAGTACATTACCTTATCTTAATCTATTGACTCTCTTTTAAGAGTAATACTTTATAATAATTGCCTATAAATGAATCAAACAGCTAGTAGAAAAGCAAAGATGTAAGGCTCACATTAAAGTACATAATTAATATTTCAAGCCGTTCAAAGTTAAAAAAGGGGAAGACATGGACTATAAAATTACTTGCATTAGCAGTGTAATGATAGTCCCACAACTAAAATATATTGGCAAAATAATATTCTCATAAAGAATGATAGAGGTACTTGAAGTAACGCAGTTTGGAAAAATTTAAAGATTGAGTAAAGAGAGGCAAGTAAACTTATACATAGTCTGACGAGAGATATTAATGCTAGTCCTTGAATTTGGACAGCTAAATAGCAGAAGTTATTTTGGCCTTGCACAAGCTTGAAAACTCAAAGCCATTTTTAATGGCACCAACGGTAAATTTCACTTGATTTCGTCAAGTGAATGGTTGTTGAAAATCTCGTGTTGATCATAATTCTGAGCCTATATCTCATCATATGCCACCCATAGAGATAGTAATGAAATATAGAGACTTTGCTGAAAAGTAAAACGTATAAAATATGTGTGCACAGCACTAGTGTCACTACTCACCAATGACATTCATCTCTTTGTCACAAATAACTGTCTTGAACGATGGTGCTTCTGCAGACACTTCACAACGATATATACCCGAACTTTGAAGACTGACACTATCCAAAATCACCACCTTGTCATCCGAAGCTGTAAGCTAAATCAAACAGAAAAATAAAAATATTTATTACTTTCACAGTGGCAGTTCAGGTGCCGCTGCTGTACAAGAAGACAGCAACAGCGAAACTGAAAACAAACGCTGGTTATTGAACACTTTCTATTCAGGATAGTATAGTTAGCATCAAGTTATAAACAATAAAATTTGAGAATGCTGTTTTCGTATAGTTAATATTAAATTTACGCACTATATCTACGTTGGAGGCAATTCAAAGGAGCATATATTCACTAACATTTTCAATTCAAATTCGATTTCGTTTTTTGGCGCATTCTACTTAAATAAATAATAAAGATGGACTCATGGGGATGTCCTTGAATTACGCATTTTGGGTCTGTCAAATGCATGTTGAATGTATAACGATTTGGATGGTACAGAACATATTTTTCATTTATACATACTGCATATTTAAGGGAGAAAGAGGGAAGGGGAAGTGATATGACAGAGCTACGATCATGCAAATGGAGCAGGGGTTAGTCGAGCTACCGGATAGCATATACAAAATAATATTACGCCAACAGAAACTACTGATAAATAGTCGATAGACTAAGAATTCAATGAATATTTTAAAAACTGAATCATTTTCCTCGGCAATAATCCGTTTCACAGTACAATTAAGCTAAAACTTAAAAATGAAATGTTTGTTTTGTTGTTGTGTTTTTGGGCCATTCAACTACAAGGTCATTAGAGCCCCGTCCACTGTATAGCTCTGACGCAGAGACTGCACAGACACTACACTAATGCGACGATTTTTCGGCATTAGATTTCCCAGTTTTCCCAAGCGGCTACCCATGTAAGTACTAAGTGGGGTTGCGTTGCTTAAGAAAATGTGTGTAGAGTAACCAGTTGAGAAACTGATATTCAAGTTCTTGAAATCGTATGCTCCATAAAATGCTCTCGATCTGAAAGATGTCCTTGAAAGTTTTTGGGATTGATTAACGATTTACAATTTCGTCCCGTCGGAAACAAATTTCACTTCTCGAAACACTATGACTGGGGTTACTTTCTCACTATCATTTCTAGTTTCCATTCGCATACTCAAATATTCAGAAAACAACTATCATCACACCTCCAACGCATAATGTATGCATACAAATCCCAGTATATATAAGTGAAGGAAAAGATATTCATGAATAGTAAAACATTTTGGTGCTTGTTGTTTTTTATGCAATATAAAAGTGCCATATCTAAAAGCATGCAACTTCAATATAGACAACAACAGCAGAAGCAGACCATTTTTACTGTTAGATTTAGCAATCACGAAACCTCATTTGCATAATGGGTCCCCGCAGCATCCTTAGACATAAGTAGGACGAGTGCGTCACACAAATACTACACTTCTACTCTTTTTTCTTCTTCGAAGACTTATCCCTTGAAGATAAAAAACATCATGCACAGTACATGGAGATCACAAAATGCTTTGATAAAAACAACTTGATAATGAAGGACTGTGCGCATAAAATAATTGATAATTTTCTTTCTGCAATATAATTTCAAATTTGGAAATTGCTAATGTCTATGCTATCTTAACTTCTGGCTTATAGTGATGGAGTCGCCATGACTTCTGACAGAAATGTCTGGACATGAAAAGCACAAAGAGGATTATACATGCGTTTGCAAATTTTAAGGAAATTCACGAAAACATAATGAGACATCCACAACTTCGAGTACATGCATATTTCAAAAGCGTTTTAACATCCGAATAATCTTTATAGATGAAAGTGCTTCTAAAAAACACCATGTCAGTATTTTACATGGGAATTGGGTATGACTTCTACTACTACTGCTACCACTCTACATGATTATCAAATTATTTTTACTTATGATGCTCAGTTGAGATCAATTTAGATATATCAGGAAAATATAATAAAGGACTGATTAAATAAACAAGTCGGAAATTGAATCACCCGCAGTTGTTAAATAAAATACAAGCTACTGACACCACGCCTAATATTTATGTGAAGCACAATTTGAATCTCTAACGCAGTACATAACTTCTCCCTTAATTTCTAATTACATGATTTCAGAGTCAACTAATATTTATTTTAAAGATATATATACATAATTTCCCTTCATATTGTGTCATCATGATATTTTTTTTTAAAACTTCACATGTGATTCGTTAATATATCCATAAATACTAAAAACTTCAAGAAGTTTTAAATGCTATAATGTCAAGCTAACAAATAAAGAAGAAGATTATAATAATGAGATGTGGCAAATTATCGTCTTATTAATTTCGAAATTTCTGTTTTGGCAATATTTTATGGATGAAAATACATTCAGAAAAAGCATGAGGAACGCGCAAGACAAGTTTTTTGAACCTCGTTTACATAATGATCGCAGTTTGCTGACATCTACACTCAACTAACCGCATCCAGAATACGTTATTGCCACACTGGGAGTGAGAGAGTGAGAACGACAGGTTTACCGGCCATATTACTTCTTGTGAATGTAAATGATATTTTGCATTGGCAAGTCTAAAAACTATATAACTTTATCGGTTAATATTTACAATATCAAAGGCTGATGCTCTTGAGCTGATCTCAAAACAATAACTTTTTCAATTTCAACATTTTCTCATGAAAAGTTTTGCAGATATTTTCATCTGAAGTTAAATGTCATGCGAAACTACCAAACGAAATGAGAAAGTGGTATTTTTCATGCGCTATCGGACAATGTTGCAAGGATGCTATGCTGCCCCTTATAAAATAACACCACGCAATCACGCAAAGCACGGAAACTTAAAATAAAAAGGTGAAATGAAAAACAAATCCTAACGTCCTATGCCAGGGTCAGCTACCCATCTTTCCCCTCTGAATGGGCACTAGAGTGATGTATTGGACAGCGTTTTCCCACAGCCGGTTGCCTACCAAAGTTGCAACCCCAATGCTCATTTAACGTCGGTCTACTGTTCGTTGGGGCATTCCACCAATACCAGGCGGCGAGCTCCTACACCTGAAAATTGTACCTCATCTACCAATTCCATAGTTCAGAGGGTTCCTTTCGTCCAAATGCCATCGTACACCACACGAGACCTCGGTATTGCTTCTCATAAAAAGGAGTAATCATTGATAAAAAACATTAATTGTCAAAATTTAGAAAAACAATTTCCAAATAAATATAAGTGGAAGCAATTTAGTTGCTACGTGCACTGTTTACGTTTTAGGGACGGAGACACGATACCACGACTTTATTGCGCACCTGATGGCGGATACACCTGAGATCTCCTATTAGTGAAAAAAAAACTAATGACCCCGGCTGGCGACTACTCTGTGCAATTTGGACTCAAGAAACGAGCCCAATTAGTCAATTGAGCCTACAGAGCTAGAGTAGAGTTATCTAATACTGCATTACTTTCTTTGTTGTTCTCTAAAAACCATCATTAAAGATAAAGTATCAATACAATATACTTTGAATTAATTTCTACACCATGAGTTGATAAAAGTTCAGGAAGTAAATTTAGGCATCAAGAAAATAAACCAGATTAAGGAAGCCCCTTCACAATGCAAGATAAACGTAAATTTGAACCCATAAGCATAATGCATACATGGGTTATGCATAGAAAGAGGGGATATATCAAATGTCCTTTCTTATGCACATCAACAAAAGAAGTTAATAACAGTAAAAATGTGGTTTGTTTACATACACTACAGTAAACATTAGCACAACAGTGAGAAAGCCTCTCATGAATATTATGAATAGCTAATGCCATAGAAAAAACTCATTTCCCTTAATTATGCCTAATTTTAGAGGAATATTACTACAAGAATGGAAAGTCATCTGAATAGTATTATGTACCCCTTTATGCTCTAAGTTATTGCCTTTCCAAGTTCATAGCGTCTTCTCAACTTGAGGACGAAATCAATGCATTCATTATGATTAAGCGAAATCACACAATGATTACAGTTGTTAGCATATCTACAATAGGTTGCCAAAACAGCGATCTCACTTTCAGTAGAAAAGCGAAACTATATACAGGCCTAACTGTATATGCCCTACAGTAAAAAGAAAATAATTTGTCAATAACTTTTAAAGAAAAAGTATTAAGACAGGTACAAGTAATCGTGTCACGGTGTGGCATCCCAATTTATTCCTGCATGTCCTAAGAGCATTGTGGCAATAGTTCGATTGTCAGTAACATAAAATCTCCTTGCGATAATTTACCTATGAATTCCAGATTCCTCTCATTTCCCGTCATTTCAAACTTTGTCTTTTTGTGGCCCTTTTCAGTCTCTGTCCTGCCACACTTTTACTTCTCCATGGAACCCCCCAAAATCTTGATACGTGACGTAGTGAGTTGTTACTACATAATCCGAAACATTGCGCTGGACACACACATAAGCAACCCAAGCTAGTACTAACATGGGTGGCCACGTGGGAAAACTGGGTATTCCTAATACCCAAAAATCGTCGCATTGGTGTAGTGTCTGTGCAGTCTTTGCATTAAAACTACGCAGTGGACGGGACTCTAATGACCTTGTAGTTGAAGGGCCCTAAAACACCAACGAAACAAAAATACGCTAACCAGGCCTAAGAGGAAACTAGGAATGAGTTAATTCATCATCATCAGACCGTTATCCCCCTGTGGCAGGGACGGGTCTGCGGGTTCTAGCCTTCCACTCCCACCAAATCTCTGTCCACCCACACGCAATCATATCCTTACGGACAACTTGCTCTCACATCTGCTTCGGTCTCCCCCTACCACTGGTGCTTCCAACAAGCTGCATTCCTGTAATGGACCTAATGAGTTCCTCCCCTCTTCTCATTACTTGTTCATACCACCTCAATCTATTCTCCCTCATTTTTTAAGCGATGTCCCCTACCCCCAGGCTATCTCAGAACTACGTCAGGGCATAATGGTGCGCCCAGCTTGGATCTATGCCCTTCAAAGCAGAGGATTGAAACTAATTTCATAGAGGTAATTTATGTCTCGTTAAAGACTAAAGTTTTCACAAAATTTTTCTGTACCCTAAGTATATAAGATGGTATCCTAAGAATGTAATCATAGTGTGTAATTTACAACGCAAATCCCAATGCTGAATACAAAAAAGCGTGGCAATTCAACGATAAATCCAAATAGTTATGAAGTTAGTTTCGCAATCATCTCAAAAATCTTGACCGCTAGTCTTTTTTTCAAACTAAGTAGTAAAACCGAATATTGAGATATAAAAGAGCAGTAAACTACCCTCGTATAACGTTAACGACGAAACGTCCCATATTCGTTGAAGGTTAAGTAAACATCTCTAAAACACGCATGGTTAAATAACATCATTGTTGTGTCGCTTGTGTGTAGATAGTACAACTTGATAATAAAAACGTTTGGCAATTAATTAATTCTGCTATTTAGCCATCATTACAACAGGGATTTATTAGTTAATTATTAGCTAGTTTTACTAGTTACAATATTTACTGATTCACAAATGCATTGCGTTTACCGCTCACACCACTGGCAGCTTTAAGAATTTACAAAAAATTACCTAACGCAGACTTCATTATATATTTGGGTAAACCGCATCACATATTTGCTAATAAATGCCATTTTCCGCAAATGGCAGAATCGGGTACCAATTTTTGCATATTGGGACACGCTGTACTGCATTGGACACACCAGTTCTCATCTGATCACTGAAGCAACGCAACCCCAGCAAGCACTAGCGTGGATGACCGCTTTAATTAAAACACTGGGACCAGCTAATACGCAACAAAACGTCGTAACAGCATAGTATCTGTGCAGACTCTGCATTAGAACTACGCAGTGAACAGGGCTCTAATGACCTTGGGAGTTGAAGGGCCGTAAAATGCCAATTGTTGTTGTTTGTTGGTGTTTTAGTTCCCTTCAACTACAAGGTCATTAGAGCCCCGTCCACAGCATAGTTCTTATGCAGAGACTGCACAGACCCTACACTAATGCGACAATTTTTAGGATATTAGCTGTACCCAGTTTTCCCAACCGGCCACCTATGTCAGTACTAGCTGGGATTGCGCTGCTTAACTTCAGTGATCAGACGAGAACTGGTGTGTCCAACCAGCACCTCCTATATATGAAGGCCTACACATAAGTAGGTAGCAATCGTATGACGTCACTATAAGTAGTCCACTACAACATAGCCCCCGTAGATGATTCAAACATGAAATGTGCTTCATTGATTGTACCCCACGTGTTTTAGTGCAATTAAAATAATCGAAGTTTATTTTATAATTAATCAAATATGATTATAGTGCAATTAATAAGTGGTCAAGGATTGGATTTTGTGTTCAGCATCGTATTTAGATTAGTTTGTTTGGCATTGGATTTGGATTTTGTGTTTAGCGTCGAGGTAATTATTTTGGAATAATTATAAAAAAGGACCCAAAGTAAGTGTTCTTAAGTATCAATCTGATCCAGACCTAAACGAGAAGTGTATAAAAGGAATTAACAGAAATTGTTTTAACTAATTAACAGAAAACTCCAGGGTATGTATTTACAAATATATATTTGAATTTTATTTTTAAAGTGGGGGTGAACGAGTGGGCCCTGGGCCGTCGTCATCAGGCGTCTGCAATTTCACCGGGGAGGTGGCCTGGGATCCCATGGCGGGTCATCAGGTGGTTGAAATTGCATACCTAAATGGAGGAATTTGAATAAGTAGACAGGCAGGTAGACTAGGATTGGGAAGGGACAGCTGATGCCATATGGGACAGGGTCGCCAGAAAAATTAGAATGTGTGGAAAAAAACCATTCTAGGCCAGGCTAGCATGGAAGGTACATTACAGAGTAGGCTAACATGGTCATGGAATGATGAGGCAGAAGCCATAACAGTCAACAGAATGTAAGTAGTCAAGATGTGAATGCTGCAGTATATGAGAGGGGTGTGTTGTTGTTGGTTGGTGTTTAAGGGCCCTTCAACTACAAGGTCATTAGAGCCCTGGCCACTGCATAGTTCTGATGCAGAGACTGTACAGACACTACACTAATGCGACGATTTTGGATACTAGTGGTACCCAGTTTTCCCAAGCGGCTACCCATGCTAGTACTAACTGAGGTGGCGTTGCTTAACTTCTGTGATCAGACGGGAACTGGTGTACCCAACACGATTTGCCGCTCCCATGAGATAGACGGGAGTGGAGGGCTACAACCTGCAGATCCGACCCTGCCACAGGCGGGATAAGGGTATGATGATTATAGTATAGATCCACTCAAATTAAACACTGGTATGAGAAAATCATTATTATAGTCCAGTGTTGGCGAACCTGTGACCCACTGTGAAATTTTATGTGACATGAGTGTGAATCATATCTAGTTTTCCATCTTCTAAACAACAGCAAATTTCCCACTGATGTATTATATAAAATGAATGTTTTGTTTTCAATATTATTTTGTTCTCTATTTCCTACTTTACCAAAGCAAACTAGGGAGCAGGTCGTCTGTAGGGTTTTGGTAGTGTGTGGGGTGGACGGGGACCTAGTGGGAGGTAGGCGGAGGTGGAAGGCTACAGTCTGCAGATCCGACCCTGCGACAGGCGAGATAAGGATATAATGATACTGATTATGATGATGATGCTCTCTATTTGGTAGACCTCCTTTAATGAACTTTATTCATTATTAATAATAATTTATTTTTGTTTATAAAATTAAATAGTGCTTGCACCTGACCCGCGAACAACGTTTTGTTTGTGATTTTCGTTTTATTGTGATTCGTCTTCGAAAAAAATTCGTCACTACTGGGATCATCTCTATACTAATGATAGTCTTGTTAAGCAATGGTAAGACTAATGGACTACCTATGCTGACGTCACTACGCAATGTGTAGGCCTTCATATATAGGAGGTGCTGGTCCAACGCAATGCAGCAAACCTTATGCTTGTTTTTCGTCAACCTATTTTGTTTCCATTAGGGCACTTGTACTCCACCGACTCCAGAGGCGGAGTTCCTACACCTGGGAATATTGCCGATCTACACGGCGTTGAAGAAAGGATTCTTTAACGTGCAAGTGAAATCGTAAATACCACAAGGGGCTTTACTTTCGGAGGCACACTGGGGAACTTCTCTTTTGTCGAAAGCAAACCAAATCACCTAGAATCCTAAATCCGTCATCGAGCCTGGGATCACCGAGGCGGATCATTAAATGGAAAGAGATTAAAATTCAAAATTCAGTGCTATTCTAAAGCCTGTTTAATAAAATCATGCCAACGTCTCTTTGGTGACCTTATATTTTAAGAACTTGCTTTGTTTTACTCTGGACTTTAATAAAACGGATACACAGTACGCTCATCCTGATTTATTGGTTTTTGAAATGTTTTATAACTTTTATTACAACTTATAATTTCGCAAATTCCCGCACCGTTTGTGACCTTTTAAGCATGCTTAGAATGACTAGTTAAATTGTTGCAAAGGCAATTTAGTATATAATGAAATATAAGTGGCCGGCATTTATATAAATTAGCTTGCATATGAATTTCAATAAGTGTGACCTCCATGAATGGTTTAGTCTGTAACGATATTAAACATTCCGCTCCCCAACATATCTATTACTAAATTCATCTCAATACACCCTATCAAATATTACAAATTTTCTTGAGATGATTAAAGTACATTTTTTTTATTTCACTACCCCTAGATCAAGTGCATCACAAGAGTAATATCAATATTTCTTCTTAGCTACATAAAATTCACATAAAACTAGTGTTACCATTTTTTCATATAATGTCAAGGAACATTTAAAGTTACAACGATGCAGTGAAAAGGGGGTACTCTTTTTAAACTAAATACCTTTTAAGGAATTTCGGTGATAAAATAGAGCTCTGAGTAGTCATGAAGAAAATAGCAGTTAACATTGAAAATAGTAAAAATCATAAAAATATCTGGTGCTTAAACTGTCAATATCAAAGTGGAGATAAATTGATCACAACAAACATAATTTTACTTGTGCGTTAAAGGACCTTTTAGTTTTTATAGATACTTTAGAGCTGCTTTTATGTCAGGTTTTTGAGCCCACATGTGTCAGAAGCTGTTGAAGTTTAATGCACATTGAAGGTGCATGGGAGATAGTTTTCTTCTAACTTGAAGTTGGAGAGGTGCTGCTGTTGACAAAATAAGAAAGAAAAAGGAATGAGGATCAAAATAAAAGGATTGCCTTGCAAAAAGACAATATATTTTCTTTTCATTATACTACAGAGATCACGTAAGCTAAATTCTTTGCTGTCACTCAGGATACAACCTTTATCCATATTGTCAATCATGATAAAATGATATAGCATCATTGTATTAAAAAGAAACGCAGGGCAAAAAAAATGCAAAAATGGTAAATATCTGAAGGCCAGGTGTAGCTGAGAGCTTGCATTTCAACATCCATGACTTCAACTCATGAAAAGAGAATGAGTAATCTACACTTATCAAGATTTGGTGGAGATCTAGAATTTAAAGGATGGGTTTTTATAAGGCCCATTAATTTCCATCAAAATTACATTAATAATTATTTATAGGTGACGAAAATTTATGACGATGAGATATATTCATCACTGAAGAATGACAGCCAAACATAGATTTGCATTTAAACAAAAATTTACAATAATTGATAACGCATTTTAGAGAAAGTAAGCCTTTTTTATATGTTTACAAATTGACTGACCATAAATGATATAATAATTTAAATCTAATGCATAAATTTTATTCATAATATCTGTTTGCTGAAACATTTATTGAATGGATATTTTATTCACAAAAACGGAGTAATATCACCTGCACCGAGCACTGAACTTTACTTTGAAGCAGTAAAACATCATTATTATAATAATCATTGTTGTTGTTTGTTTTTTTTTGTTGGTGTTTTAGGGCCCTTCAACTACAAGGTTATTAGAGCCCCATCCACTTCGTAGATCTAATGCAGAGACTGCACAGACACTTCACTAATGCGACGATTTTTGGGTATTAGCGGTACCCAGTTTTCCCAAGCGGTCAACCATGTCAGTACTAGCTGGGGTTACATTGCTTAACTTCAGTGATCAGAAGGGAACTGGTGTTTTACGAAGCAATCTGCCGCTCCCATACAAAATCATACCCTTATCTCGCCTGTGGCAGGGTCGGGTCTGCGGGTTCCAGCCCTTCACTCTTGCCTATTTCCCACCAGGTCCCACATCCAACGCACACACTAACATCTCTCGTTGTACAACCTCCTCCCACATCTGCTTTGATTTTCCCCTACCCCGGGTGCTTCCAACCACCTGCATCCCCATTTGAAGCAATAGTCTAATATAATAATTAATAATATTTATCAGCTAACCATATAGAAATCCCTATTTATCACGAAACAGACTATGGCAAGCGATAAAATTTATTTTTGTCATTAAATGTGTTTTTACTTATATAGTGGCAGTAACGCGACCATTATGGTAAGGCCATTGACACGAACATGACATTTTCAACATGCAGTCATGATCTCGTATCAAACTGAGTTTTTATACGTTGTACAGTTGATTACAAACTTAAGACTCTTTTTTTCTGTGCCATTTTGTTAAACTTAGGTGACTAAATGACAAAACTTAAGTGTTATTTGAGATGAGATGAAGTTTACTCAGCTGGATACTACAATACCAGTACTTCTACGTCGAATCTGAATGTGTCGAGAAGAGGAACATTTACTGTATATGTATAAAGAAGGTATTAAGGAACCGCTTCCAGGGCTGATTTTTTTACGAGCTAATTATATAACACCGCAGTTCTTGTAAAGTATTACTGCAGGAACCTTTCTCAGAAAAAAATTACAAAATTCAGTAAGAGAGTAGAAAACTGATGGACATATTTATTATGACTTAAGAAAGAGAAACAATTGTTGAAGGGAAAGTTTCAATACTATGATAGTCAAATGAAATATGTAAATGGGTGAATCTCATTGCATACCATTCTTGTTGTATGGGGGGGGGCATGATTCATGAAGAGATAGGCACTTTCTTCAACAAAAGTGAATTTTCAGATCCATCTAACTCTTTCCCCCGCTAGTAATAAAAGATATTCTTTAAATGTGCACCAGCTACTCAAGTTGAAACTAAGTCAAAAAATGAATACTATTTCAAGTAGAAATGACTCGTTTGAATATATCCGAGACAAAAGCCTGGAATCCTACTTGAAACGATTATTTGCATATTACTTCTATAAAATGAAGTCAGTCATATGTGCACTTGTTAGGAGGAAGTTGTAGGAAGATGCTAAATTTAGGATTTTTTTTTTTAAAATAAAATTCAGTAATGATAGTTGAGATATTTGATACTATATGCCTTGGAGTCATTTTGGTTTATAAAAGTCAAAATAAAAAATAGAATTTTAGTATGATATATAAATTTTACTTGCTGACGTTTAGAAAAGACAGTGGAAATAGTGAAATTAATTTGACAAATTAGTATAGTGCTATAAAAAGACAAAATCATGACGAATTAGTTATCTTTATTATCGGTTACGCATTGAATTCACGTCTCGACAACAAATTTAGTCTTAGATGAGAAACTAAACCGTGTGTGTGATAAAAGAGTCGACAATATGTTTTAGGATGCCATTTCCAGAAACCAAATGACAGTGAACTGCAAAATATTCATATAAGTAATGTTGTGCATTTGGTACATGACACATTTATTAAAAAGTGGCTCATAGCGGATGATATATCGGGTAAAGAAATGCATGAATGTTCTTCTAAGTAAAATTAAAAAGATGAAAGTGGAAGAGGCAAAGACAGAAATGGAACTTCTGCAATGTGTTATATATTTGTGGATTTATGCGATGTACTTTCTTGATGCGCATTATAAATTGCTGCGCACAGCAAATATTAGACCAACCAGTTATGTCTATAACGTAGAGATTGAATAAAATGGACGTGTATTATCAAAAACAGAAAGCCATCCGTTTTTCGTCAAAAAATTCTAAAGACCAACATATGAGGATTTTATACTCGAAAACCAGTTAAGGTAAAAAAGCGGACAAAAACAAATGACCACTGCTAGTGAAATAATGTCAATATTAAATAAGTGCCTTCCTATGGGTTTGGAGCTCACATATGGCACTTGCACACCATTATTATTTTCATTTTAAACTTCAAATTAAGGAGCATAAATAGAGAAGACTTTGAGTGACTTTTGTAAGAGGCACTCACTACTAAAATTATTGTAAAAAATTGATTCCCACATCATCAGGAGTACAAATGCTGAAGCAAAATAATACACAATGGTGATAAAGTTGTAAATATTTGAAACTTACGTTAACAGTAACACCGTGGACTTCATAGACTTGAGTTGGAGGACGATCATTAGGTAAAAAGCGATAGAATTCTGAATCCCCTTTATACCATTTGACAGAGTAGAGATCAACATTATCCAATTCAAATGGGCAACGCAAAATTACTGATTGTCCAGCTACTACGTGTGTTGGGACAACCACCTCATTCAATCGTAGAGGACTTACACCTGTAAAGACAAAAGCAAAGTTTTCTTTAGTCGTCAATGTCACAAATACAACGAATTCGCATTATAATTTCTCTAAGGAAATAAATTTTTCCTTTTCACCAATAATACTTTTCTATGTGCATCAGAGATGGATGTAAAGTTTCAGAAAATAGAGGCTGCCAAATCAAATAGTGAAATGATTGTTTCTTTCACTGTCGACCTGATACTAAGTAGCGATATCAATCTGTACCATGTCTAATGTATTGGCGAACAGTAGGTCTGCTCTAGTTTGGGACCCAAGGTGAAATTCATTTAATGATCAGCCACAACCTGGTGGCGGCAAATTCACCTTTGGAACACAGAACATTGGTACAACCACAACTGAGGGTAGTGTTAAAATATTTTTCAACCAAAAAGTTTTGAGAAAAATTCGAAAGTTTTTAAGCTGAATTCAGAAGCAATCCAAAATGAATATAATTCCTTGGACTTAATAAAATCTGTGTAACATAAATGTCAAAAAATAAATTTGAGGCAGACTTCTCTCTTGATATCAAGGACTTTTACTGACTGTTTAAAATGCGTCGATAAAACCTCAGATACTCTGATACGTTAAATTCATCTCTGAAAAGTGACATTTACATTTGTTTGATTTATATTCCCCACTACATAGGAATCCAAATTGATAAGAAGAGCGAAAATTGCAGGAATAAATTTTGATATTGGGAGATGTCATGCCATATCGTCACGAGTTATCAGTCAAGCATATGATGTCATGGCCGTATGATTTCATCACGTTAATGGTATGAGGGATCCAATAGAGGAACTCTGCACAAAATTTTAATATTTTGTATCTGCGGGAATAAAAACAAGAGCTTTAGAATATTTCCATACTTTTGAAAAGTTTGTAACATACTCCCAATATGTCCAAGTTTATACGCGTAATCAAGCACGACCATCTTATTTAGGAAGTGATAAAAAGCAAGAACTCTTTCATTTCATACATCTTTCATATGTACGTGAAAATATTTCAGTAAGACACATATTTCAATGCATTTTATATAGGCTGTAATAACACAGGTCAACTTTTATTATAAAATATCTTTCACATTAAGTACACTTGCACTGCTTGAGTCTGCAGTTGCGCTTGTTGAGTAAGTGCCAGTTTCAAAAGTAAGACATGTCTACTAAAAAGTTTTCTGAGCGAAACGACCCATATCTTACAGTTAAAAGAGCTTATACCTATGCAGCAGCACCTTTTCAATTGAATACAACACTTTAATTGAAAGCTCATAATATTAAACAAATGTTTTTAATGGTAGTTTTATAAAAGAAAATGAGACTAAATTATTCTCTAATGAAGCAGTTTTAAAAGGAGCTACATTAAGATTAGAAGAAAGGTCATGATTATAACCAATGAGTAAAGAGATGGCAGAGTCAATCATCGTACTGATGTATCTCAAAAGCTGACGTTTAGAGCACAAAAGCAGAAAAGGAGGGCTTCAACATACAGTCATTTAAATGAAGGTCAGAGGGCTAGTGAAGATCAGAAAGGATTCCTGCTTATTCAGCAAAGAAAATTAATTAACAGAAAAACACTCGCGGTTTACATTACAGTCTTTAAATTAATCCTAATGTATGCAACTGATAACTGATTTAGTATCACAGATAGATGAAAAGTTGGCCGTTTATCAATTGTGTGTCATTAAAGAAATCCGAGGCATGGAGTAGTAGCTGTTGGAAAACAAACTAAGGGAAAAGGTAGCCATGGTATGATTGTTATAAGTGGATGCACCTTACCACACTGACCTTAGCCTTGTAGACTCAAACAGAAAAAAATGAAGGTGAGGTTATGGTATCATAAAAGAAAACTAGCCCAAAGTACATTTTTGTCAAACATAAATAAATAAAGATCCATTGTGTACCTCATACAAAAAAAAATAAAGGAAACCAATATGAAATCGAATAAAAACTTCACTTTTGTATAAAATACAACTTACAATTTAAAAAGACCTTTAATACTCCAGCTTCACCTTACGAAGCTTACTTTTGATAGATAGCAATACTTTTGCTCTAGACTAAATGGAGAATAGGAGAAAGTTATTTCACAGAAAATATTAAACTATTAAGGTTAAAGTATTACCACCATATAAACGACACAAGCACTCTTGAGCACTAATCCAAGAAAAACGGTGAAATTATATTGGTAAAAACTAGAAGGTAAAAGAAACAGCATATATTTCAATGGTGCGACCAATTTTGGAGTATGGTAGTCAAATTCAGTTTCCCTTCAGGCAGGATTTATCTTGGGAGATTGAAAGGATCAAAAGGAGGGCAGCAAGAATTGTACTCCACAGGCTGTTTCACAGGGAGAGCGTGTCATTAGGGTATTAGGGTGGGACACACTAAGCCAGCGGTGTATATCTCACAGCATTAGTCTGTTTATCAGACTGCTGCTGTTAGGGTGAAATGGACCTCTGGTTGGAGGTGTGTCCCTGGCTGAGTATAAGGGGAGAAAGGATCATTCATATAAATTGAAGATTAGGGCACAGACAGACTCATCCGCATTAGGGCACAGACAGAATCATCAGACAGGCCTTCCAGAGGATAAAGTGGAGGGCTTCCTCAAAGGAAAGTCCACCATTGCTAGTATTGTAGGGTACACTAGAATTATAGCTTAGGGTTTTAGGAGATTTATGGTATATGTAGGAATGAGAGTTGGTCTCTCCACTGCCATATTGGCCAAATAAGATTGCTTGCAGTGTAGTGAATTAGAATTAGAATATTTTGTAGCAAGTATGTTTAATAAGTTCACTTCATTTAAAGAAAATATTCATTAAGAAAACTTTTAAAAAAAGATAGATATGATACATATAATGATTATTAAACTTAATTTTGATGTAGTAATACACTGAAAGGTTCAACTAGCTTGAAATGTAAAAGGGATGTCGTGACTTGTAATTCTAGAAATAAAGATGTTTTCTAACTCCCATCCAGCTCAAAACTGTAAATAGATTTTTGAGATTGCATGAAGAGCACATATAAATACATTCAATTGTATATCTTCATGAATTTTACCTATCAACGTTTTATGTAGATAAGTCACCACTCAGGCACGCTATCTAAGTTATTACCCTTTACACACCAATGAATATGAAACGCACTTAAACTTCACGACTATCGATTGCATGTTCTCCCTCTTACACCGTGAAAGATTTCGATAAATTTGACATTATCTTTCACTACTTGTTCATCAGAACATTTCGATATATGAGAACAGCCATTTTTAAAAAAAAGTAAGAAAAGAAAAAAAAATTCAGTTTTTGTTGTGAAATATTTTTTCACTTGTATTCATTGTCTAGAGTTCCCATTCAGTAATACTTTGTATTTGATTATATATTTTCTTTTACTGCGTGTACAATCAATGTCAATGTAAGGCTCATCCATTTCAGACAACAGATAGGATATACATCACCTATTTTAACATAGGAACCCTTCAACTGTATGATAAAATGGCATTATCTAGGAGAGAGAGAGTGAGAGGAAGGGGAAGCCTCAGATATATTTTTTGCTTCCTTGCTCTCCCTTCATTTTCATCCTAAATAATATATTCTATTTCTTGGTAGACAAATGGCTACAATTATTTACTATCGCCTAAAAGAAGCCATATAAGGTCACTAGTGTGGTAAAAAAAGTCAAAATATTATATTGCCGATAGTATTTTATTTTTGTTCCTTTGCATTTATTTCTGAGTCACATATATATCCACTGTATTTTGGTGGGTGATAGCAACAAAATCAGTAAAACAAAATCTTACTTTTTTATCATATTTGACACTCAGGGTTGGATTTATGATGATGGCTAACGCTTGTAAAATTATTTGGATCATTATGGTCTTAAAAAAGTTTATCTCGATACAGTAGTTTCCTCTCTAGAAATCTTTACGCTGATAGCAGTATAAAGTTCAGTACAGACTATGATTTTTATACATCTATGAGTAATATGGCAATCTCCACCCACGAAGTGCATTTCATGATCTCCATCAATCACTTTTTTTCATACTTTTTATAGCAACGTTCACGTTTTTCACCACCAATTTACATGGTAAATTGAACCTCTCTCCACCATGCAACTTTATTTTCCAACAACGTTACATCTATATCCATAACATTTGAAACATGCTGAGCTGCATATACCTATATATAGCTTTCTTGTTTTGATAATAATAGGTAACAGCAAATTTTTTTGTATTGATTCATGTTCATACACTCACAATGTATATTATGATGACATCTAAGTTGAAAATATTTTTAACGCCTAAAATATCAGTTCGCATTTTTAATGAGAGACCAGTGTCTGCAGACCATATTATCTCAATCATTTTGAATGGTAAATAAGTTGATTTTATACACTTTAAACTAGCTAAAAATCATCTCTACTTCCTTAAACTTAATATACTATAAGTAATAAAAGATGAAGATGACAATAACTAAAAAGTCGTTGCCGGTCATTTGACAGTACAGATCGAGAGTAATGGAGAAGAAATGTTGTAAAAAAGGAAAATGGCGTTTTTATCTTAAAATTGCAGCTTTCCATATAATCTCTTCGGAGACAACCCAATTCACTTTCCTTTGCAAATCCTTAAGCAGTGCTATTTCATGAAGCCCTATCCATTTGAGTTTCATAGTAAATATTATGAGATGTTCCGTATCCATCCCCCAAAACCAGATTTAATGGACCGGCGCTGGGATAATGAAATGCATAGTCGCAAGAAGTACATACTATGTCTGGTCTCTCAACAGACGTTGCATTGCAATGAAACTAAAGAAAGAGAAGAAAAATTCTCAACAACATTACGGCATGAATTCATGGTCTCTTTTTAGGATAAATGTACGCTTTTGTTTGATACTGAGGTGTGTCTGAAATACCTTATCACAGCACTATCAGCTATTAAATTTACTAACAAAATGTACAGTCGTTTCCATTGCTTTCTAGAGGATAGATACAGTTGCCCTATGTGTAAAAGGAGGAAGACTGCAATAAGTATGCTTATTTTCAAAAGTCTTTTACAGCTCTGCATCTCAAATGCTATTTATGAATAATGCCGTCAAAGCACGTACCTAATACTCAACATAAAATCTGATGAAATAAAAAGAAAAATATAATATAAAGAAAAGAAAGTTATTACAAATTAAAAAAAAAGAGTATGAAAGAAGTAGAAAAAAATTATCATCAACTTAATATCAAAGTGTGCTTTAAGCTTATAAACATGAATATATTAAATAAAGAATTTATACTAGAATTGAATCTTTCTTAAGAATTCTAGGCTGATGCTGTACTAGGTCTCAATTCATCTCACGTTTCTGACATCCAGCATCTAAGTTAAAAATGTTTTGCTAAGTTTCAAGGCAAGTCTCAAGTCATTATGTAAAATGTCGACTGTTATAGGTGACTTAAATTGTACTAGAGTTTAAGTCGATCAACTGGAGTCGACAACTCTAAATCTTACCATTGAAAGTGAGACAATAAATAATGGATTGATTTTTGATTTGAATCGTCAACATGTAAATAACTCTAGAAAGAAATCATTCCAACCGTGAGAGTGCTGAAAATGTCATTATGTACGTGCCTCATTTATATATGTATAAAATGAAGTAAAATGAACCGAAAATTACTGAAGTGTATCCTTTTCAATAAAATATGTGCTTGGCTACCCTAATGACTACATCCGCTATTGTTAAACCACATGTATAATAAGGGTTTTCAAGATTTCTCAAGTTGCAGAAAACAAAAGATATTTCAGACCATCATGCTCTACCGACTACTAGGGCGCATATACCCTTCTATATGTAAGCTCATTGTTTTCAAAGCAGTAAGCCAGAAAAAGACCATGAAATATATGCGCCTATATTGTGCATTTGAAAAATACAAGTAAATAACTGTGGCCTCAGTCAGTAAGATCTTTGTATATAACCAGCATCTATAGGCAGCCAGTCATTTGAATGCATTATGCATGCAACACTTGTGATTTACACATTGTAGCACAACAGAAGTGAAGCGCATCTTCACAATGCAAAGGCTAATACTGTAATACAAATCGCCACAACTGAAACCTTTGCCCTACAGTTTTTCAAAGACACCTATTAAGAAGTGAATATTCCATAAAACTGCAATATTCATGAGATAAATACGTACCATCAATGTTGAAAGAAAAACAGAAAACAAAAGAAGCTAATTTTTAATTCCAAAAGTTTGAAAATAGCAAAACAATTACATTTTACAAATGCGTTTAAATTAAGGAAAGTATTTTTAGTAATAGTCACAGCTTTCGACCTTACTATAGCACTTTATATGCAACATGAATAATGTTTCGCTGACCTCAAAAGTTCAACTGTGGAAGCGCAAATGCACTAAGTGCAAATTACGTAGGCTCATTCCAAGTCGGGGCAAAAAGTTTGTTCTCCAATAAGAGGAAATCAAAAATGCTTCTTCGGCCAAAAAAGGAAATAAAAAGTTGTGTGATTATCATCTGAATATCATCAAGGGTGAAAATGCTGATGATGATACAGTGGTTTCCATACCAGAGTGTCTTATCATCAGGTCCACAAGTTCTAGGTCTTTTGCCATTTTCATCCAAAAGTATCTCCACATCCATCCCAGATTGCGAGAAATATAGCATAGTACTAAAATAGTAGTTTAATAACATAATCATCATCTTCTAAGTTGGGGTAGCGGCTTATTGCGTTGAACACACCAGTTCTCGTCTGATCACTGAAGTTAAGCAATGCAACCTAGTTAGTAATAACATGGGTGGCTGCTTGGGAAAACTGGGTACTGCTAATACCCAAAAATTGTATCAGCGTAGTGTCTGTGCAGTCTCTGCTTTAGAACTATGGAGCGGAAGGGGCTCTAAAGACCTTTGTAGGTGAAGGGTCCTAAAACACCAACCAGCCAAACCGAAATCTTCTAAGTTATTTTCCAGCTACAGAGGTACGGTGCTCATAGAAAAACAAGGAAAATGCACAGGTGGAAATTGACAATGGCGAAAAGATACGGTGAAAGACATTGGAAGTTCAAAAGCGAGGTACAGGTATTGAGGGGTTGATTGTGCCTGACTGCCTACCTGCCTCTGATGGTACAACCCTTCTAATTGCCTCTTACACCATGTTGAGATACTAATTAATAGTCCAAAAAAGAGAAAAACGCATACATTCAAGTGGAAAGATTTTACTTTACGCAAAATGGACACAAAGGCGAATTGATTAATTTATTTTGACATTATTGAAGGATAGTCTCTGATAGATAGCTCAATTGAATATGCGACACATAAATGTTACAGTATAAATAAATAAATAACTACACATACAAAAATTCTGTCTTGCACAACAAATTCGTTTCCGTTAAATATTTTCATAACAAATATCACGTAAAATGTATGCGCTTTAATAAGTTTTTCAAAGATTCGAGTCACTTCGAAATTATATTAAATTGGATAGGATATCAGTACTTTATATCATGCATTCTACGGTCCAATTTTAATCTCATTTCATTCAAAGACACTATATGTCTATCATTAAGTGGTTCAACAATAAGCAAATAATTAAAATAGGAAATCTACGTATATAGCATTGAAGCAATGATTGAACAAAAGCAATTTTACTACCATTTTCTCTCCCAAAAAATATGAAGTACCTTTGTAATTTTTATGAAATTGAAGGTTAGTCATAGAAGTAATTATTCATGCATTATCCAAAATGCAAAATGAGTTCAACATGCTGCGGAAAAATCTAATTATAATAAATGACAATACAGATGATAATCATATGTACTCTAAATAGCTAGATAGGGATGAAGATGCAGGGAAATTACATATCCGATTTTTTTTAATTTAACATAAAAGGAGATTACTTCAACGGATGGAATGTTGTTAATATTAAATACCTTAGATGAATAAATGCCTTGAAACTCGAGATGTACATTTCATTTGCTAAGTACAAAATTTTCTCTTTTAAAACCATAGTGTCCCATAACGATTCATTTATACTAAAATCAACATTTGAAGAAAAGATAGTCGACCAAGAAAAGTACAGAAAAGATATGCAACGATGTTAATGTCGCAGTGATGGTATATTCGACTAATTTTTAGTTGGAGCTGAATACTGGATTAGTTTGAAGGGTTGAGGAGTAAGCCAGGCAGTCATAACAGGACGAACCCTTAGGAGGCTGCCCACGGGAGATGAGGAGGTAGGTGAAAGGATGAAGGAGAAGAGTAATTTGCAGCACCCAACGTTCTTTACCAACTACCCATGTTGATATTGACGTGGGCTTGTGCTGCTTAACTTCAGTGATCTTACGGGAACTGGTGTGTCCAACACAACTTGGCTGCACCAAAAAAAAAGTTGCAAACTGCCTTCCACATATGACCTTTAACGACGGATGCAAATTCACTAAACAAGAAACCACTGCTGCAATAATAATAATAATATTCAGTGTAGATTTTATATAATACATTTCAAACTATTACTGTAATTGACAATATTTCTAGCGGGAGAAAAGTGTATAAAGTCAATTAAATGTCATTGTAATAAAAGACAGATCGAGGCAGACCTTGCAGACTCTATTGAAATCATTACTGACACCTAAAATAATAGTACTTCTCTTGCAACAATTAATAATAATCTACATCATATTGCGTTTATCACTGTCATAAGCACCGTATACTAAAATAAAAAGAGTATTTATGATTGAAAGCGGATGTAGAAGGAGAGATGAGATAGGCACTTCTGTGCTAAGCCTGATTAAAAACTAATATCCAAATTATTCGAGTATAATTTCACCCAACAAGATCTTAAATATGCACCTCTGCGTTATTCTGCACTTTAAATTAAAGAAACATTTGGAGGAGACGGTGTGTCATGATTACAGGGGTTCCTAAAAATTAGGAACTTCCCCAACTACACTATCAATCGAGGTGGTTAGTTAGGTATTGTAGTAGGGCCTACTAAGGTATTGGCTAAAACTGAAAAACGCTAGGTCTTTTCAACCCCTTAGGCTTGGGTCTACTTGGTTTACATGCAATTTCGCTACTGAATGAAAAGCAAGGCCGAGTTGAGACTGCCGTGATTTCTATTTTCTGCCCTCACAGGTTTGGGTACCTGAATTGGAGCATGTTTGCAGGATCGATCCTACATAAGGTGAGAGTTGTTTACATGATGTCTGCACAGTACGCACTTGCAAAGCTCATAGGATAGTCGCCCTACGATTTTTTTTTTAGTAAATATCTGACTTTCAGTAGTTAAAATGCCCAATTGAAATTCACCATATGTGGTTTTCCACGTCCGACCAATTGCAGTAAGGTTCATGCCAAGCTGAAATGAGCTGTGTAGCTAGTCGTTAGCAATCATTATTTTTAAATAACTTCATTCAAAGTCACGGTCTTATGATTTAATGCTATTAGCATATGGCGAGACATAAACGTTTTAATAGTTGTCATTTGTTAGAGCGCACGTATTTCATTAATAATAGATAATCAAAAATGACAGAGAGAGTAGGCCTATCTCATGACAAGAGTGACCATGGTCGTTAAGAAGGGCGTTATCAAAATTGGAAGATGAGACTCTCTCCAATATGCTTGCAATAAATTCTTATAAGTATAACAGTTGATAACCTTAGATCTACCACCAAATAAACAGCATCTTAATAAATAGGGAAGTATCGAAAGAAAACACTGATAGACTTAAAGACTTCTATGGCCTTCAAGACCTCTACAGACTATTTTGGAAATCAGTATTAAAAAAAAGTCAAGATGGACAAATCCCCAGATTTATGGACAAGACTCTTTACCCAGCTACAGTTAATCAGGAGGCTTATTTCGGCCTTGCTTTCTTTCATATTGGATTAAACTTGGCTCAGTTGAAGTCAATTTACTCACGTTGTGATTTCCAACCGCGAACAACGTGAGGGAGATATACCTCTACGTATGTGTACTACTCACTGTATAGGACACAATTCACTCACGAAAATGGGACTCTCATAACATCCTTCGCTAATTGAAAACCAAAACGACTGCACATTCATTCAAAAACGGATATGTTTTTCAACCCATTAAAGAGCTCCAGTTTTTTTTCTGTGGAACTTGGAGAGTTATAATTTATTGGATCAAGCCCAAGACTGTTGAAATAAAAGGAGATATACTCAAACATGAAAAATTAGTGTAGTCCTTAAAGGATACCTCATTGAGGGTTGAAAAGAAAAATCATGACTGCCAAAACTCAAATGATTATTTATTCGATCATGATTCGACGTTTTCTCACAAAACTCATAATCTGATAAAAGTCCACCAAAACGTATTAATATTAAAGTTTGCTCAAAAGTACCCATAACATGTCTTTCAGAAAGACTAATAAATGATCGTGCAGTTCATTCTGCAGAAAATGAAGGATAAGACAGACTGCTACCATGCACAACCAGCCTTAGTTCTAAGTTTCAGGAAAAGGTCTGAAGACTCAAGAATTAGGAAAAGGGGTCAAAACTGGATTGTTTGAAATCTGCCTTTAACAGCAGCAAGCATCATGCATGCACATTTTAAACATTTTATACAAGTAGAATTTGCTTATTGCTGATTGATTATAAGGTTAACATTTGCTGAACTGACTTTCTCTTATGAATATGAGTGACCATGAAGCTGCAGAAAGCTAAAGCTTTTCTCTTGAATCATACTGAATTCCTACTGCACAATTTATGCTACATTTGAGGGATAAGTTTAATTATATTATGGAAAATTCATTTTGAGTATGAGGAAATTTTAATTCAAGAATGGACTCTTGGGACTTTGCAACAAAATCATATTGGAAATAATATCTATGACTAAGATGAAATCACTGACTGTATGAGAAGTCACATCACAGTTACTTTTACAAAATGGGACATTTTGGCGACGATGCATTAGTCACTCAAAATGCTTAGCATTTATGAGTTTTATGTACATATATTTATTTCAATCTAGTCACTAATATATGAGTGACAAACCCTGCTGCAAAATTGTTATGTATTCAAACGTCTCAACTAAATGTATAATACATGTTTCATTTTTTGAATTACTAAGCAAGTAGCCATTCTGAACTCATCCCGTTAATGTCAAATGAAAGAGATCTCTTATTGGCAAATGGTTATCACTACATTCAGATTACAGCATCAGCAACTTTGAAAGTATTATTTTCAACTAGCTTAAGTGATTGACTTTCTATCTCATTTGTATTATACTTCTTGATGTACTCGTAACTGCTGATTAGATGAGCCACTCCGGACACGTCTAAATACCATAAAGAAAGTGCCGATAGACGAATTTATTCCGTAAATCTCCGTGACATCTTGATATCTTTCGACTTATTTATTATGTAGATAAATAGCTACTGACATTTATAATCTCATAGTTTGGCTAACTAGTGGGAGTTTATTCATTTCTTTGGTTTCAGATGCTGTTACCAACAAAGGATTCCGATTAGAGCAAGTGATGGAAATATACCTAGGAAAATTGAAGCTATACGACTTTCACAGTAAGGACCATGGCTATGTGAAGTAAAGAACTAACATCAACTTCAGACTTATACGTATGAAAGCTGGGACACGGGTGCTAATCTTCCTATCAAATTTTATTTCAAAACATTGTCACCAGTTCTAATATCCCCATTATCAAACACTGCAGTTTGTGCTTCAAGATATGGTGACTCCTACAGCATACTTCAATCAAACTACAAATGGTTGTTTTCTAAGCGGATAATGAAAACATAATTTCAAAACAGCATTCTTCCAGACTTGGACGGGAAAAAAAACTCTTAAAATAATTAAATTTCATGAATATAAATATGCTTTCATGTCAAAATGTTGACAATTTTACTTCTGTTTCCGCCAGATTCAAAATACAAAATCAAAAACTATACCATTATAAGTGAAAGTGTCAATATCATAAGTATCCATGTAGCAGTTTAGGGAAAGTTGAAATTTTGAATGCTCAATACTTCTCATCTCAATATTGCATAAAAATGTCATTGTGCTGTAGATACAGAAGAGAAATGAAAATAATATAACAATATTCAATTGCAAATTTGAAAGAGTTGTCTATAAATAACAGCAAATTACAGACGGAACTACAAGTTACTAAAGTGGAAGTGCCCTGGTGGATAATTATAATTAATCAGTTATCTGGCTACCATACGCATTTCACGTTAGTCTGCATTCAATAGTTATTACACGGCTGTCATTTACCCTTTAACAACACATCGATCTACAAACATATCAAATATATTTTAAAAGCGGTGCAAATGTTGCTTAAGTTTCTGACATTTTTAACATAATTGGCTCTATGGCCAATGGCCACAATGTGTTATTTTAATTTTAGTACCTCTGAGTTTAGAGTCGACGCCTGCACAATATGAACATGATATTCAACAACGTGAGAGAGAGAGAGAGTCCAATTGGATCTGAAAACTCTGTTTGTACAGACGGCATTTTCTGTTTGTTAAGACTGTGCTTGGGGAATGGTATTTGGCAGAATCATATCTTTAGACAGAAAATAGATTTCTATCTCACTTTACCCTTAAATTCTGACGATAAGTAGGACTTTTATCCGGCGTTTCCTTCAAATTACCGATTTGAAATTTTTTTGTCAAAGTACAATTGCGTATTATAGCAGAATAACATGTAAGATTACGGAAGGTGAGGGATGACACTGGGGTAAGAAATAGATGACAATGGATACGGAATAAAAAGACAGACAAGACTAACAGATGTATTTGAGACTGAGAAACTGAAATGGCACAGACTCAAGGTCAATTAAAGGAAGTAAACATGACAAAATTAATGCTGTAGGCACTCTTACTATAGTTTTATATTAATACTCAAGTGCTTAAAAGGAGCAATTGGACCAGAAAAACGGAGAGGGTATAAACGCTTTAATACGCAACTCTGCATTGTGTAGTAAGATAAAAAAAACCTAATTCAACTTTGAAATTCAAAAGATGATGAAGGAGGCGAACGGCATCTTTGTACATAAATGCTTAATGTACAAATCAATATTTTCATTATTCCCTTGATATTATTGTCATCTCTCTCTCGCTGACTTATTTCGTTTTATTTTTCAAACTATGACTCCTTTAAACTATTCAATTTTTCAATAGTTTTGGAGGGAAAAATCAATATCAATTGTACCATTTTGCTAGCTGAAATAATTAATTATAAAAAATAACCTACTTTTGTTGAATGAAAAACAGACCATTTCTCTTTATTCTGCAGTTAATTATTAGTTGTATTTTGTATGAATTGTAAATTTAACTAAAAAGACACTAACAAAAATGTCTTAGACTGTTGTTTTTTTGTATTCTTGTTTGCCTCTTGTACCACCTTGGAGCCAAATTTACTCCCTTAGCTCTTTTTCCAATAGTAAAGAGAAGTTTTCAACAAAGGAAATTATATATGAATTTATGGTTGACAGCTGAATTCCCCAAAGAAATCGAGCAAAGAGTAGTTGAATTTGTTCAAGCCATCAATAAATAATTCCAATTTTATAAAGAAGTGAAGTCTTACTTTTGAAATAATAATGGTATTCTATTAAGTAAACTGAGATTTTGGCCTGAAAGACGGTTGATTTGAAAAATATACCGGTATATAGTTAGCTTTATTTTGTCATTCAACTAATGACTTATTTTCTGAAAATAAAACGCCCAATGATGCTCCTGCAGATGATTTTCTTAAAAAAGGGTGACGGATAATTGGCGATAAGATAGAAATACCAGTAATACGCATCCATATTAAAGTGTATAATCATTCATAATTATATGCGGTCAGCAATTTGAATATGACTTGAACTTATAAAAATATTTGCCCTTATTTGCCTTCGATAGATCAACAAACATCACAGGTCGGTAGCCATGGTTTTTGAATCACGTACTCTGGGCAATTAGGAAATGTTTTTATTTTCGTGTCAAGTGATCCCTCAGAACAAATTCTTCAACGGTCAACGACTATGTGAGTGGTACTGCATATTGCGAATCTGAACTACAGGAAATTGAACCAATCATGGCATCGTCATTGCAATTTTGACGCTCTATCAAACACGTTGATTACTGAAATCGCGCTATCAGAGGTAAGGATAACTATACTCATATATGTTGAATTTCGCACATAATAATCTTCCACTTGTATTTATGTAATATCTTTTATCTATCTAACATAAATAACCTACAAATCTGGTCAACGAAATTCATTATATTATATGATAAGAGTGCGTAATGATTGTTCCATCTATAAGTCGATACTCTTGAATTAAAGGCGAGTGTGCCCTGGTGAATGCTAGTGTGCCCTCTTCATATAAGCATTGCTCCCCTTTTGAGAAACAATAGATAAACGCCAGACATTACAAGTGCCTCAGAGTAAAAAGGCACACGGCACTGCCACACTAGAGCATGAGATTTAAGACAACTTTGAAAAATGATGAAGTTTATTATTTTGATGAACAACTAACTCCCAATTATTCAGCATTTGCTGCCATCCTTGCAGCCTTCATTGCCATGGAAATATCATAACAATATTCTGTAGCAGTCACAACTTGCATGCAATTATTGTGCATCCAAACTTACGAAACTATGACATGAAGTTCTTGTCAACAATATGACAAATAGTGTGTTTTTAAATGAAAACATGATGTGGAGCTGCGTACTATTGTGCATATATGTCTTGTTGTACCAAAAAAGAGAAGATAACCTTATATAAGTACAATAGCAGGTCATTATCGTTAAGGTTAGCTATTCAGTCGGACTAACGTTACAAAATTTTGTCCTTATCTCTCCTAATGACGGTCAACCGTGGACAATAATGACCAGGATGTTGATCTCTGTCATTTCGGTACCCTCATACATTAGAAGCAAAACATCCCCCTCATAGCCATCATAATGTGCAAAGTCTTGAAAAAAAGCTCTCAATCGATGTGTAAAAGCATTACTTTACTCAGAAGATATAAGAAAAAAAATGTGACTACAATACACGTTTATGGTTACTGAACGAAAAGGGAAGTAGATGCATAATTGTACTGCAAATTTGTCATGCACTGCATGCCAACTCAAAAATAGTTACAAATTTAGTTGTTTAGTTTACTGTGAAATGAAAGAAATAGATAAGTGTTTAATAAATAAAACCATCTAATCATAGGTAAAGATCACATCAAGATGTATTCCACGTTACAACGTTATAATTAGTTTTGGGAAATGCAATTTCTAGGAACCAGTCACAGAATTTATAACACCCCATCAATATATAATAATGTCTTATCTGAGTAAAGGACGATAAAAGTTAATAAAAAACGCATGTTTAACAGAGAGAATTCTGCTTTTGTTGATAATTTTAAGAAAATATTCACATAATCCGATTGTGAGCAGGTCTCCATAAAGCATCAAAGGATATTTCTCTGGAATTAAAATCGAGGTAAAATAATTCTTTAAATTTACAAAAATCTTGAACAACAGTATAATTTTCAACTTTACACTATATAAATATGTTTTGATCAGTTTTCCTCAACTTCTAGTCGTATGTACGAGAAGTGCATCATGAACCTCATCGTGATCGTAGGGCACAGTAGAAACATCAATGTAAATATAGTTTTAGTAACATTTAATATCGTACGGAAGAAATTGATATGTCGACAAAATACTATTGATCATGAAAATACTCTACAGGCAGAATATCGGTAGAAAAACCACCATGAGTCCAATTGAATATTTAAACAGAAATTGATGCACAGTACTTCGTTTTCATTTTTCTATACTTCTATTATAAGCAGACTTTTAAGTGCCACATTTTGCTCATAACCCAACATTAACTATCTTATTTCTTTCCGAATTTACTTCAGTGCCTGAAGGTCATGCTTTTAAATACCTTATTTACTGACAATCGACTTATAAGTTACCATACTTAAAGAAGAAACTTCATGTAATAGTACCATTATGTAATGAAATGTGATACTATTAAAACGTATAGGATAAGAGAGGCTGGAGATACACTATTTGATCTACTTATGGTGTTATTTGAAACTAACAATAAGTTTATAACACTGAAATACTTCTACTGCTTAGTGACAGATCTCCTTCTCAGACCAACATACTTTCAAGTTTTCGATGATATTGTGGACAGTATCCAAACGTATTTCAAGATTAGCTTCAAAGAAAAGACCTTGTTCAGATTAGTTGTAGATGGCATCAGTAAATTTCCACTAGAATTCGTAAAAAATATCCCGGATTACATCAGTGGAATCCTTTAAATTTTTCAATAGGTACTTCTCTTTGAAATTCCTCCTAATGGTCAGCTAATGACCAACTATGACAAACCGTCTACTTTATATTTTCTTACAAAGCTCACACTGATATAACAGCTTAATAAAATACTGATCACACCCAATGCACACACACACACGCGCGCAAATTGTTGTCACAAACAAGACATCAGCAACCAGTAGGGAGCGGCGAATTGCGTTGGACACACCAGTTCTCGTCTGATTACTGAAGTTCAGCAACGCAACTGCAGCTAGTACTGACATGGGTGGCCGCTTGGAAAAACTGGGTACCTCTAATACCCAATAATCGTCGCATTAGTGTAGTGTCTGTGCAGTCTCTGTATAAGAACGATGTTGTGGATGGGGCTCTAGTGACCTTGTAGTTGAAGGGCCCTAAAGCACCAACAAACAGAATGTCTTGTGCGTCCTGTCATGAATTAACCAACTGTTGAGGAGAAAAATCCCTATAAGATTCGTTTTTTTGGTACTCATTTAACTAAAATTGCCAATTTAATAACAGCTTGCATGTCTAAAGTACTTTAATAGATATCCTTTAACACGTTGAATAGACTGATTGGACTTTTCGTGTCAATTTCAAAATACTACACTTTAGGGTTTGCGTTGAAAAAGTATGCATTTATGACATTAGAATTTGAGTGTAATTTCATTAGACTTGCCTTCACATTTTCTACCTTAGACTCTAGAAATAACATGTTGACTGTAATTCAATTTGCAACAAAAATGCCAAATAATATGCATTAATTTTGCTTGTTATGATACCATCAATGACAAGGAGTTGTTTTTTTTTTAATTTTTGGCTGCTCTCGTTACACGAGTAATAATTTGGCTGTATTACATTTGACATTTATTGCTCATCGTTAGTGAAGAGACATCCACGCAGCACTTTATTAAGAAATGACTACAACTAAGGCAGGAAGTTGACTCAATTGGTTTCGCCATACGTCAGTGATATGTCACCACCAAAAGTCTATCTTCTAAGAGCCTGCTAACATATTAGATGAATAGCAGCTATAGGAATCAATCAAATTCATAGGAAATAAATATAATTCGCCATTCTCATATCGTCCGTTACACTGCAACCGGGTGTTTGTAATAATATTATGATCTCTATATTTACACGTATAAAGAATGTCAAGCACGAAAATGTCGTAAATACAAACTCTCTTTCCAGTTTGTCGTGAATTTACTCATATTAGTGCAGCTACTCATCAATCAGAACATAAAAGAAGGTATGACTTCGGCTTATCCAGATTATTTATTGCGTGTGCATGTCGCTATATATCATTTATTGTTTAATAGTCGTGAATATTTGCATTTATCAAGTAGCGGAAAAAGAAATTCAGTGAATTTCAAGTGTAATATAACGACGTTTATTTATAAAAAAATATTAATTCATCAACTGAAACAGAATCAGTATGACAGATTGCAAGCATCTATTGTCATGATTATAATTTAATCACTTAATATAATATTAATAATAATAATAATTCTGATAGTAATTATTACCAAGTAATTATAAGTCACAATACAGTTAAATGGATACGTACTATCTAAGGATAACGGCTATCAACACAGATTTTTAATGGTTGTCTCAATGTTGCCCTAAAAATAACATTTCCTACAAAATATGTTCAGTAATTATAAGGTGTCCCTTTATCTTTATGTTATAATCTTATGTTTTCTCATATGACATTGCATTTTCATTAGCAAGGTATCAGATTAGGATTTATTGATGAGACTTATTATAAACGCATCTTCTTTCCAGACATCTCATTTTTAAAATTTTTCCAGGATCACTGATGCTTTAAACGAATACATCAAATTATAAATTAATTAGGTAGTCTTTTTTACGAATTATACGAGGCTAAAAGCACGATCATCTGCAAGCTTATCATTTTCAAGACTAGTTTACGGTTAATACGTGCGCATTATTTTAATTCATCCACGCATCCATGCAGTCATAGCCTATCTGTAGTAGCAATGCATCATTTTGTAACATTGAACTTCCTGTACAACGCCCATATATACAGCTTTCGTCATTATTCAAAATAATAATTAATTACTAAGTAACAAAGCCTTATTTTATATTCACTATTTATATCCAACGTCAGTGAATAAAAACACTAACCTATTATGCATGTTAGGAAAGTGGAAATAAATATAGTCTGGGGAATTACGGTAATTATTTTGCTATAGGTTAGCAATCAGTAATTATAAATAAAATTTTAGGTTTATTCCCAGTCGATGGAATAATCAAGTGCGCTTTTAAGCAAGGATAATGCGAAATGGACTGCTGTTGCAATCTTTAAACATGAACAGGCTTTTTTGCATTGTGTAAAAATTACAATAAACAGAGATCCCTAATTTGTTTTTGCGTTTGTGATGCTCGGGCTCAAACGTTTTAAACAGATTCCGGCAAGAAATTGGGCCTATATCTAATGGTTAGTTGGTTCGTTGGTTTTAGGGCCCTTCAACTACAAGGTCATTAGAGCCCCGTCCACTGCGTAGTTCTAATGCACGACTGCACAGACATTACACTAATGGGACGACTTTTGAGTAATAGCAGTACCCAGTTTTCCCAAGCGGCCACCCATGTCAGTACTAGCTGGGGCTGAGTTGCTGAACTTCAGCATCCAACGCAATAAGTCGCTCCTATATCTAATGAAAAACGAAGCAATGGTCCAATGCTGAGCATACTATGTCAGGAGAGGAGCACATAGGTCCGAATTATTTCCTAGGTGTAGGTACCCCCGTCCACTGACAGTGAGGCAGACATTGAACTGAATGCAATAAAAAGTAACTGGATCCTCGCTGTACCTCATCCACGAGTTATCAGGATGTGTAACCAGGGCCGAACCTCAAAAGGTGTACACTGGGTGCATTTAAGCAAACGGCCAAGAACCATAGCAGTGTAGATCCAAGGCTGGAAAATAAACGTGAATCACCTTCACATCAAGAAAGAATTCAACTTTTTTCCTCACTCCCAAATTATCATTTATCTTCTGGCAGACGTCTGGGTGTAGTTTATTTTGAAACACCATACAGCGAGCGGGACGTGAAAACGTTTAAATGCGTTTCAATGAAACACGTTTAATATTCTCAAGGGCCGCAGGCAGCTAAACGCTCAGACTCGGTGATGGGTGTAATGGTAACACCACTTAAATGCTGTGTCTGTCTCTGACTGATGCATTACAAGCACCTTAATATCACCAGTTTTTAATGCAACGCTCATCCCTCTCTGAGAGCTATAACGGAGGTTAGTTGTTTAAGATTCAATGTGACAGGAACCAACACTCAGCACTTTCAACATGAAGAATGAACGGTTGACAGGTTTTTCGTTGCACATGTCCAATACCAGTTCTTATGCTTGAATTAAATGATAATCTCCTTGCACTACAGATGTAATACAATGGGTAGGCGTCACACGCTTTATGGTCCCCTGGAGTGTTTTTTATTACAACTGATATTTTACTAATTACTTTTACTGTTTTATTATGCCTCATTCGTTATGTCCAACGTTTTTTTTCCTGAAGTGCGTTCTCCATATCAATTGGTATGAAAATAGGAATCATTTCCATTATTTTGAGTATGGCCTCCTATGGTAATGACATGTCTACCTATGAGTAAAAATCTTTAAACTTTATAGACAGAGTAAACACAATGCACATCATCATCATACCCTTATCCCGGCTGTGGCGGGGTCGGGTCTGCGTGTTCTAACCTTCTACTCCCGTCTATTTCCCACCAGGACTCCGTACACCCCACACACTGCCCATGTCCCTCCGGAAAACCTTTTCCCACGTTTGCTTCGGTCTCCCCCTACCCCGGATGCTGCCGACCATCTGCATTCCTGGAATGAACCTAACGAGCTCCTCTTCCCCTCTTCTCATAACGTGTCCATACCACCTCGGCCTATTCTCCCTCATCTTTTCGGCGATGTCCACCACCCCAGGCTCGCTCTAATATACGCATTCCCAATTTTATCCGCTTTCGACACGCCACTCGTGTACCGCAGCATACTCATCTCGGCACTTGCATTCTATTTACATGGCTGTTCTTCACTGCCCAACACTCTGATCATATAGCATAGCTGGCCTAACCACTGTCCGGTAAAACTTCCCTTTCAACTCGATTGGGACCCTCCTATCGCACAGGACTCCGCTTACCTGTTTCCATTTCATCCACCCCCACTGATTCCATGGATCACAGCCGAGTCTATCTCCCCATTGCTGCACCTTTTTCACCAGTGCGCCCCTCGAGCATTTGTCCCCGTTGTTTCCCTGGTCATCCCAATTGAAAGCTAAATACGCTGTGTTCTTCATGTAAATCTTTAGCCCTCTCTTTTCCATTGCTCCTCTCTCCATTTCTCTATCTGCTCTCTGCAGTCACTAAGTTTTCCGATATCATCGGCAAAAAACACAATGCACATCATGAAATTTAAAATATAGGCAAGTTCATATCGAAGATCAAATAATATAATAACTTCACCAAAGATAATTTTACTGATGACATTTTGGAAAGTTATCGAAAACTTCAAGGAACTCTTAGGTAATAATTTCTCAAAGGCCGTTCACACCTAAACAGGAGAAAGACAAAAAGAGAGAAAGTGCAATTGTATAGTTTAGCAAAGATCAAGTCCACATTGCGTTATCGCACGTAACCTCATTCATCTCATTGTCAAGTTTGCCAGAATACAAAGCAAAATAACCTTTTATAATGCTGTACATACAGTTCAGTCATTGGCATAAGGAATGACCACAAGAAGCAGTCGGCAATTTTTATTTCTCTTGGGAAATTATACGTCAAGTGGACTTTTCGAGGAGTAATGCAATTGTATTCAACATTACCCATCGTCCATATTCCATATTTAAAGTCGAGGAAACTATTGACTTTTGAATGCACGTTGTGCTTGCTCCAAGTAGACTTAAGTTGACTTTTTCAAAGGGCGTCGGACTTAAACCAACTAAAACAGGATTTCCTGCTGTTGTCTAGAAATCAACTATCTTTCCAGATCCAAGAAAAGAGCGTTTTATTGATATGAACACTTGACATTACCAATACTGCCAAGTTATAACGACTGCCCTTACAATCTTTCTTATTATGATGTGTGTTTCTTTTTTTCCAGGCTTTAAAGTAAGACTCTTTGAAATTCACATTTGTCACGTCTCTTCTTCCTCCTCTGATCATTTCTGCCCAAAGTTATGTTTTGCTCTCGTCTGCTTTGGAGGATAATCCTTTTCCAGCCATATGGATCACCCTAAATGTCTTCTATTGGCATCTGTTTTGGAAAGGAAGGAACTTTGACAACGACTGCCTATTAGATAATGCACTTTACTAAAACTCTAGAAAATCTTACAAATGAGTAAATTTAGCTTTTAGGATAAAGCTCAACCACTGTATGTAATGCCTTCAAGTTAACTCAACTGGACTTCTGCTTGATTTGCTATCATAAGCTTATAGAAATCAATCATTTTGATAAGCAAAGCCGCCGCCAGCAAAATAACAGCATGCGACGTCTAAAAGCATAAGCGTGAACAACTTTTCATATTAAGGTTACACTGAAAGGCATTTAGCTGCGAAAATAACCGCCAAACTATGTCAACTATTTGAAACGCTAAAAAGGAAATTCTTAGGACGCTATTCCAACAAAGTTTCTTTGATACTTTCCTATGAATATACTTACAGTATATATATACAGATACCATTATTGGTTAAACTATAAAGTTCAATCCCAAAATGTCCCCCACTACCATCATCAATAAACATCCAAGTATTGAAATGTATCTGAAAGCTAGGCTCATATACTTGTTCAAAAGTACCAAACTAAAATTGAATAACATTATTCATAATAAACCTTCAGCCTGCGTAATGTCAACATAATTATGAATAAAACGGTTAGTAATTTTCAATTTTATTTATCTATATTTGATACAACCATGTAATTATATTTTGTTAATATTATTGTCCTTCATGATCAATGTATTTATACTCCTTGCAATCAATAAAACTCCTGCGGTCAATTTGGAACTGCAGAACATTTAAAATTACATGAATAAGCCATAAAATGATTGATATGTATAAATGAAATTATTATACAGTATAATATTTGCAATATCTAGATGTCTGTTTATATATTATATACACTGCAAATCCACTCATAAACGGTAAAAAAACTAGGTTATTGGCCACTCAATCTTGTTGGATTCACTACTTCTGTTTTGCAAAGGACCTAAGAAGTTAGTAGTAGGAGTCACTGGCAAAAGGGATGTATGGTTTGATACAACGACGTGAGTAACAACAAACAATGTCCAACTTAAATAACAGCTGCAGTCGAGTGTGGAGCAAAATATTTTTCAATCTCCCTTAAAAAACAGCACGTGTACAAAAATTTACTTTGTCCTAAAATGCGATAAGATTCACTCCGCTGCTTTTTGTTCGTAAACACCATGTAGCTCATGGCATAGCCTAACGTACTCCTGTGAATTTCAAACAGTAATACTGAATTGGTTGAGATTCAAGTACCAACAACTCACGACAAACACTATTCCAACAACTCAAAATCGAATTTCAAATATTAGGCTACGATAAGTCATGATTTTCCTTATGGCAGAAAGAAATACACTTTCATATTCTCATAGATCACACCTTAGTACCTCCCTTGGACTATGTACTCTCTTCTAAATAACACAAACTTAAGGGCCAACTCAACAAATATATATTAGCCTGTCACTATCCTTCGCATATTGAAAGACCAGTTGAGGATCCTTTTGATACCAAATTAAAAATACATTAGCTCAAATAAATGTGACAAATATTGAGCACTACCGTGTTACGAACTGCTAGTGATGTCAGAGTCAGTGCTGATTCTAGGAACTTGTTCCCTGTACATACCAACATTAACATTTTAATCAAAGGTTTGCAACCGTAATTACGCAGCGTTGATGGAAGACTAGGTTTTAGCTGCAGCGTGGTGGGCCAGTAATACGAGTTCAATTTCCAGCCATATAACATTATGAGGTGTATGAAATCGCTGGAACAATTGAGAATCAGATGTATGCCAAAGCCGCCTACGCGCTGCATGCACATTTATTAGAGTCCGTTGTGAGTCAGGGTGTTGTAAGAGACATTTTAATGCTCAACCTTTTCCCCATTCTTTTACAGAACAATTAATGTCAAGGCTGTGAATGAAATAATACCCGATTATTAATAAAACTATAAGCTTATTAGAAGTTTCTTTCTTCACAGACGTTTAATGACACACCGACAAAATTCATAGATAACTGAAAATGGGGAAATATGAAAAGATTGTTTCCATGGAGCAGAGGCAGAAGGATGGACACAACTATAAACGCATGCTTCTATAAACGACTTATGCTTTCTTAGTTGTTTGAAGCTGCCTTGGATGTCCCAAGTGTCGTTTTCTTCGATCGATCAATTTATCGCCGTTTGCAACGAATCACAAGGGAAATATAAAAATTTCGATAATATGTCTTTCTTCACAAAACTCTTGTAATAATTTATAATGTCCTTAATTTTTTTCCACGCCTTGGTTCCTACTAGATGCATTGCCCTCCCAAGTACTATGCGAAGCAGACGGCTGAACGTTAAGTGATGATTTTTATCACAGACTCTCTTCAATATTGACACTTATATATGAAGACATTTTTGAGTGTGATCAGTTGTCATCACACAATCTTTTAATATGTAGACTACATAAAAGCTCTACCCTCTACATATTATCTAAAGATGTAAAAGGGATATACATCTAAACGAATAATATGTGTGAGATCTTAAAACCGTAAGCACAGACATAACTGGATATCTTTCTATTTGTGAAGCCTACGAAAACTTTTTTTTTTATTTCTGAATATATTAAATATAGTGTTGAAAATAAAACTCTGCATAATATATGTAATGGAGTTTATGTTATTCACGTCATGCATAATCATGAATTTAAATTCCCATTATGTTTTTACTTTAACATTTTTTCCTCGGTTATATCTCTATTCACACACTCCTTTCCATATTTTTAATACTTTCCTCTTCACATCTTAAAGAGATTTTACTTTCTTAAGTCTTTTCTTAAACCTTCAGCTATGTTAACCTTATCTTGAGTTCTCTCTCTTTCTGTCTGTAGCCTCGTATCAATATAGTCTTTTCTTCTCTAAAAACACCGTTTCACATTTCTGCATTGGCAACTTTTTTCTACATCACACACACAGAGCGTTACTCATAACTTTTCCACATTGCCTTCAGTCTTAGTTTGTGTTTTTTTTTTCTTACGAATATGATTCTTACCATACTTATTTCAATATTTACATCTACAGGAATCTCACCTTTTATCCTTACTCCCACACCTTTTTTTCTTTTGGAACCAAACAACGTTTCTTACCTCCACTCACACTCCCTAACTTTCATGAGAAATGAATATGTATATATAAGAAACCAACTGTTCAATCTACATTGTGATTGCATGCCATTCCACCAGAGTTAGCTGTGAGGTAAATTCAATATTTGAATTCCATTTTCTACCTCAAAACACAGGGGACTTCACAATCTCACAGGAGTTTTACTGCTCTTCGGGTTTTTGAACGCATACACACATACAAACACAAACACATGCCATTTTATATCTGGCTGAACCACGATTTTCAACAACTTTTTTCCAATTGTGTTAGAAATCACAATTCATAATTTTGAATTTCAGTAAAGAGTTGAAGTCTGAAGGCCCATTGTTGTTTAAAATCCTCTATTCACTTAGGCCTACAAAACTTTGGACATATTGTTATTTCTTTTCTACCTAATATCACGTAGGTAACATACTTGATTTCACTGTATTTTTATTGGATTTATGCTCGACGCACTGTTACTGGTGTCAATTGAATAAATTTATCACTGTTAAATGTATTTAAATATACTACAGGGAACTCAACATGTCGTCACTACTAAAGAGTCTGCTAATCACAACTGAGTATTCAAAGTTTATGGGCTTATTTCATTCAGCACTAGTATCATCTTCACCATGCTCAATTCTTGACTCATTTTACGATTATTACCGTATTTTTCGGACAATAAGACGCACTTTTAACTTAGAGGATCCCACTTAAAATTGGGGCACATACTATGGTTCGATGGTATGGCTTACACGGTAAAGAAACGACCATCATCATCCTCACCCACCCTATTTCGCCTATTACAGATTCTGGTCGCCGTTTATGCTCCATATGGACACACGGGGGATCTATCGGTGGACTTCTTTACGCAGCCGGCTGCCAGCCAAATTCTGCAACTGCTATGCATATTTATCGCCGGCTTAGTTTTCTTCGGCGAGTTCCTACACTAGGGAATTACGCCGATCTACCCGGTGCTTGTAGAAAGGGTTCTTTTACATGCAGGTGACGTTGTACACAACACCTGGGACCACGGCTTTACTTCCCATCCGACGGAAGAGCTTTACTTCTCATCGCTTGAAAGAAGCCATCAGATTAAGCCAGGATCGATCCTGGCATCACTGGCGCAATAATTCTGTGTGCCATCGAGGTGAGGTAAGTTGGTGAGTAATTTACGCATTTGATTGCAGGTAACCTATGTTGCATAATAAAGTTATTATTATGATAATTTCAAACTAACAATTTAAAACTTCGTTGTTCATAATAATAACGTACAACCAAATTTGTTTTCCTAAAAAAACTGTCTGGAATACATTTCTGCACTTGAACTGAGACTCATCTTCAAGCAAACAACATCACCCATTAAAAATCCAAATAACAGACCTGGTAGCTGCCTAAATTGTGAAGGGCCTAGCGTCCTGCATCAGTAATCCTGGAAAATATCTTTCACTGCTAAATAATCTCAACATTTGGTGACATTTCTTATAAAAACAGTAATTATTACACAGCTCCTCTCGTAGGTTCAGCTTTCTATTTAGTCCCCAACTCATTTTAAAAGTAATCGATAGCAAAATACTCTTCTTATTTTGTAAGGTGCTAATAATGGAGTAGTACTCCAATTGCCAATGCGTGTTTTGAGAAATTTGTATTAAAGTTTGCAGCTTCTTTTAAAAAAGTTAAAAGGTGTTTTGCCTCACATTGTATTTGAACTATGATGAAAGTGAAAATGCATATCTTATTTCAGAAACAAATTACAGCATACTTAATTTAGTTATCTGTAATTATAGCCTGAAACCAAAGAGAGGGTGAATATGGTTCCCGTGACTATTATCAAAGAATATGGATCTTAATGCATGCATGTGGAGCTTACCGATGGTATCTTTTGCAGGTGAAGATGTAAAAACTCATAATCGAAGTATACAAACTACATAGAGATGTGCTGAGAGAAAACAAGTGCCTTTTCCTTTATGTGTATGTATGAGTTTTGTTTGTTAATTAGCGGATGTAACATTACTTTCAGAGATGAATACTCATTTATAATTTACATACCAATTACAAAAGTAAAATAATTTACAAATCCAATTATGCACGTGTTTTTAGCACGAAAAGCAACATGTGAATATTGAGGTGTTTCAGTAGTTTTAATTTACAAAAAAAAAGAGAGAAAGGCCTCCTTCACTTCATGTTAGCATTATGACGTTATTTAAAATCAATAGATGGGGCTTTGTCTTGGTATTATATTTAGAGGTACTAATAGATAAATACACATTACATGCAAATGACATTACGGACTGTAACAAGTGAAAGGTAAAACTTTTGATTAAGTTTCAGAGTTTTGAAAGCTGTAAGCGATGATCAATAATCCATGAAATGAAAGCACTAGTATAGCTATACTTCCATATCAACATGAACTATCCATTATATATACGGTATATAAAATATTTTGGAAAGTTTCTTCGCAAATCTCCAATTCCCACTGATGCCCTTTGCTACTTGTGTTTGAACATAGTGACCATTGAAAATAAATAGCCAAAAGAAATCAATAATGTCCCTCCTTCCTCTCCTTCTACTGCCCTTTTTTATTGTCAATCTCAAAAGGTAGGCAACGGATACTTTAAACCTCTTTTTACTGCTTCCACTGCATGTATATCAATGTGAGCTCTAGATTTTTATTTTGAAAATAATGTATTATTGATGCGCACTAAAGTAGTCTGCAATGCGAAAGTTAGGCCAGAATCAATTATAGACGCGTCAACAAAAACTTGAATTTCTACGTAATTTGGAAAGTTGATTCAAATTTTAAACTGACCAGTGTTATATTACGTCCCGAGTTAAGAATTTTGCGTATTTTATTAATAATAAAACAGTCAATATTTAAATATATAGAAACAACGCAGTAAATAAGAAGATTTTACGAGCTCCTTTAATGTGCCAAGTATGCCGCAGTGTACAAATCATTAAATTACACAGCTGTCTTAGTTCAATTTTAATCAACACTTCTGCGGTAAGACGAAGAAAAGGAAAAAAAAAATTATTCTACGAAATGAAGCGCCGTGATTGGATTAAATTCAGATACTGACCAATGGCCACTCTTAAATGAGACTATTAGATGCGTCAGAATGATGCTTTGCTAGTAGATATATTAGGAACCATCTGGATGGACGTATAAATAGTTAGGTCCAAATCTAATTTCTTCAATACCTACCATTTCTTTTTCTGTACTTATTTGAGATGTAATTTTACTCATGCGTCCATTTCACTTTCCCAATTAGGTTTTTCATTCCCTCAAATCTGTCACGTTTAAAATGTTTTTTTTTTCAAATAAGAAATGCTGTAACCAGAGTACAGTAGATCTTATCTATCGCTTAGAATTCGTTGAAGAAATTTGACAATTACTGCCGTTAAGGATCTAAAAAATAAGCTTAAGACCCTTATATTATCTACTGTTGAACTTTATAGCCCATTCTGAATACTGATTTTTTTTCCTGATTCATATGTAAATCGTTTTATTTTGTGTAGGAAATATTTAACGAGCAGGAAGTCAATCGTCGCTATCTTTTGTTTTGCATGTAACACTACCTCACAGAACTAAAATGTACCACTTGTGCTGAAAAGAAACCCCAGCTGTTGGTCTCTCTACAGGTTTCTTTGCGTTTCTAATAGTAGAGTCCTTGAAGTAAATGATGATCTGTTACTGAGTTAGGAGCAACGGTGACTTAAATTTAGAGAGCAGTAGTAAGCTATGTATAGTCTTCAAGCATGCTTGTGATGAACAAATCACACTAGTGAAAGAACTAAGTAAATACAGTAGCTTCAACCCAGTGCTATTGTATTAAGGAGGCAGATTATAACTGCAGTGTAGTAATGGACTTTGGTACAAATCAATTGATTCTTAAAATATTGTTGACAATGCCCTAAAGATGATTTTAAAAATTTAATCAGTAACACACTTAGTATCATTTAACCGATTAGGTTACTTCTTAAGCTAGTTTCTTTCTCCTTAAGACGGGTATATTAAAAAAAGCGGAAATAACCTCAGGAAACTATAACCAGAAGTGTAGTCAGCCCACGATTTGTTGTTGTTGTTTGTTGGTGATTTAGGGCCCTTCAACTACAAGGTCATTAGAGCCCTGTCCACAGCATAGTTCTTATGCAGAGACTGAACAGACATTACACTAATGGGTATTAGCAGTACCCAGTTTTCGCAAGCGGCCACCCATGTCAGTACTAGCTGGGGTTGCGCTGCTTAACTTCAGTGATCAGACGAGAACTGGTGTGTCTAACGCAATTCGCCGTTCCCTCATCCCACGACTTCTAGGAATCTAGATGTCTGAATCCCTTAAACAACCAAAATGATATGTCTTGGATTTTACGTGACTGGCTGCCAATCTAATGTCAGAACCTTAATAAACCGCCTAGTAGGGAGGAGGAAGTCTTGTGCCTAAGGAAAGGGGAAAGTTGATTCCACTAACTATAAAATTAAGTATGGAATACTGACACACTATAACGATAATCCCATAGTATTCAAGGATGCTGAATTAGACCTCAATGACTGTGATAGGAAAGAAGTATTTAAGTCCTAGCTAAGTAAAGAGGTCTTATAAGTAGGGGCTAATAAATGACTTTGATTACAAGAAAACATATCAGATGAAGATATCACAAAAGCAGCTAAAGATTACAGAAATACAGAAGAAAAAAACCAATTATCAGTTAGAGGTAGCTGACATAACGACTTTTAAAAGCACATCAGAAATCCGCAAAACCGTAATGCAACACAATACAGCTTCTGAGAATATACAGTACGTAAGTATTGCAATAATAATAATAATAACAATGGCTTGTGTTTCAAAATGTTATTGCTACGTGTCGTATGCATTTAATACTGAAATAAAACATCAAATATAGGGCATTCCACGTATCCGAGTTTTAGCAAAATCATTTTAAAATGAGTTGCCAGGACAGCAGTTATTTTAATTTCACTCTGTCTACATTCTGACAATTTCTGTTATTATTGTCTGAATCGTGTTGTCTAGTGAATTTCTAGAATATAGCACAGTTATAAACTAATATTAAAATTAAAAATTTCTTTTCAATTACATTCTAGTCCAAAGTAGCTATCTGTAATAAAGTTTACTGTAGGTGACCGACAACTTCCACTACAGTGTTTTTGTTAGACATGTATTACGAAATCAGCGTGACTGTCTAAATATTAAAAATTGTTATATACCAAATATATTAGTGTAATAAAAAATTAAATAACGAAAATTAAAAATGAGGTAAAATCACAGACATAAATTCCTTAAACGTCAAATGCCAGGAGAAACATTTTTCTATAGACCAATTACTATGTCCTGCGACGAATTTAAAAAAAAAAATAAATAAAGACAGCAACTTAAAATTATATTAAGGAAATGCCTACTCAAACATAAATGTTAGGCCTACCTATCAGAAAAAAAACCGGATTTATTTTCTGACAAATCCTTCATAAGTAGAAAATAAACATCTAAAATCATCAAATGTGAATGTGACATCGGAAATCTTATCAATACTCATGTGAATCAGATGAAAAGCCCATCGTCTAGTCTGATGTTATCGTCTTTGCCATGTTGTACTTTTCACACCTATGCGTTGGAAACTGGTAATTCTTACTTTAGTAGTTCACACACATTTGGATGGTCCAGAGAGTAAGAAAAAATCGTTAATTCAGTAGAGCACAATTAAGCTTACTTATCCACCTGACTTTTGATCCGATGACAATACTATGCAGGTTGAGAAATAATCGGAAGTCATATTCCCTTGATATTGGATCTTATAATTTATAGATTTGTACTAATATACGTGACCACTAAGGCAGTGCTCCGCAACCGGTGTGCCTTGAGCCTATGCAGGTGTGAAGCTTTTGATGTGCCACGGAATTCTAGGAAGAACTTTGGTGTGCTGTAGGCAGGGCCGTAACTAGGGCGTGGCAAAGAAGGCGGCCGCCACAGGCGCAAATGGGTTTGGGGCGCAAAATGTTTAAGTTTTTCGTCATTATTGGGTTACGGTCAAGCGAAAGTTAGACACTTGCCACAGGCGCTTCATACCCCCGTTACGGCTCTGGCTGTAGGTGAGAAAAGGTTTGTGGAGCACTGCAATAAGGTATCTATGATTTTGCAATCCTAAAGAAATGCATTTATCCTAAATATTATGGCAGAAGTAGGACTTCTTACTTTACAGAGGAATTTAAAAAGTTAAAATTTTGCATCTATACCAATATGTAGCAGTTGATTGACAAAACTTGAAATTTCTCACCAGTGCCGGATTTAGATATTGTTAGGCCTTAGGCTATTTCAATTTTGAGGCCCTTTTCAAGCTCTTTGGAGGCCCTTTTCTTAAGTTTTGGAGCCCACTAAATGTTGAGGCCCTAGGCTTCAGCCTAATTAGCCTATTGGTAAATCCGGCACTGTTTCTCACAGTTGAACAGTGCGTAATTCTCAATCCTGAGTTCTAGTCAACGTCCTTTAGGCTCACCATACACGACAAGTCCATTCGTGAGTTCCAGCCCTGAAATGAAGGGTAATTAAAATTTTGTGTGGCTGATGCCTGAAAGTGTTTGTTTTGTTGGTGTTTTACGGGCCCTTCAACTACAAGGTCATTAGAGTCCCGTCTACTGTGTAGTTCTAATGCAGAGATTGCACAAACACTATACTAATGCGACGATTTTTGGGTATTAGCGATACCCAGTTTTCCCAAGCGACCACCAATGCCAGTACTAGCTGGGGTTGCGTTGCTTAACTTCAGTAATCAGACGAAAACTGGTGTGTCCAACGCAATTTCCCGCTCCTTCACTGCTGGAGAGTCTGACACTACTGGAAGGGATAAACTAATAGCGTATTTGCAAGGCCGGCAAGGATTGGTAAGGCGTACCAGTACTATTACATTATTTTTTATTGATAGCATTTGATTGTTGTCCAACAAGCCTGAATGAAAGTTCGTGTCATCCGGGTTGTCTGGTGATCCTCCGGGTGATCCTCATTATCTCTGACTTGCAACGTGAAACCTACAACTTGCTAATTTAGATTACCTGCATGAACTTCTTTTCATATGTTTCCTTCCTAATTTCGTTAGATTTCACTTGGTACTAGGTTCACAATAATTCATGTTACTTTCACTTATTGAAACTTTTCACTTTTCTAAAGACTTTATCTCACAGCGATATTGTACCTGTAATCTTTTTATCCCCTAAGTTAGTAGGTGTTTTCATTGTAGTGCATTAACGGTATTGCATTCATTATTGATGCATTATAAATCGAAATTGCGGTGAGTAGTTGCTGATTAAATAAAACGTAATTGAAAAGATTGCACGTAACAGAAGTATTGATTAATACAGAATTCATAATTACAGATCATCACACAGGTCAGAAAAAGGGTTTAACGTTTTTCAACGTAAGTTTTTTGAAGAGAAAAAACTTCTTCGTTTCCAAGGAAGCATAATATAATCTAATTATATACAAAAATATTAATTAATACTTAATATTCATTGCTAATATCCTCAACAGCAAATACCCCACAATGCAAGTTTAAATTAGAGCTAAGTCCAGTGCTGAGTATTACTTTTAACTTATAAGTAATTTTAGCATGAGCTGAATTAGTTAATGCAAGATCGTATCAAACGTCATCATAATAATGTAAAGTTTAGATTCTGGCTATTAATATTATACACTTGAATGCTAAAAAGCATTAAAAAATAGGTCGAATATTCTGCTACTGCAAGTAATGAATGCACATCAAGATAAAATATTAATTAATAAAACTTTTTTTCTGGTTTATATGCAACTGTAACATTTTACCGTCAAAAATTCAGTAGGGGTACATTTTCTAGAGACTATATATTTTTTCCTTTAGAGTTTTTCGACTCGATATAATGGAGGAAAGAAACTGAAAGCAAGGGAATTTGGTGATGTTATGGTAGTGAAAGATAATGTCGCCTAGGAATCTAGTTGTTGTAGATGACTTTACAACTTTAATTAGGCATTCTCTTGTATTTTTATATATTATCGCACTAGTTTCAGTTGTCGAGCACAGCTCTAAGGTTATGTTTTTAACGTTGACAACGGTCTTTTTCGGTTTACTTCAAAGGCCAACTTCGTTCATTTTGTTATTTCTATGTACTAAGGTGATGAGAAATTCCAACAAATTATTTACAGAGGTAATTATCAACACGGGAATTCAACACATATTTGACTTCATATGCTATATACTATGAGAGATAATATAAGTCTATAATGAGATTTCAAGACAAAATACTCTTATGTATAAGTATTTCAAGTAAAAATAAAAATTACACCTTCAAATGACAACCATATAATGTGAAAGGCTGCTGTTTGTGGTTATAAACTTCTCTCGCAAAAACATTTTCCACAAAATGCCAAAGTTTAGTAATATCATACAGTATTAATTCTTTCCCAACTTGAAATGAATGAGAATGAGAATCGTTTCAAATTGCTTTCCCGTTTTCATTTTAGATCTTCACTTATTTGTGACATCAGTTGGTATTTAATCGTCGTCTAAAAGTTGTTCAATTATTGAAGGTCTGAATCTAACAATTATTTTGCTAACAACTAGTAGATATTAAAAACTTTATGAATTATATAAATACATGACAAGCTTGCCAACAACTACTGAAAGAAATCGAAGAAAAGGATTGGGTAATGAAGTAAGTTGGGTTACAATACAGACTACTGTAGATCTCAGTGGCATAACACCCAGCAAATATCATCATTAAAAGGACTGGTGATTTTTCTATTTCTGAATTGAAATGAAAAAAGGTACAACAAACAGTATTTGAGGCATCATAGATACTAGTTTTCCTTAGAAAGCACTTTTAAATAAAAAAGATTATGACATCACTTTTCTAAAGTAATTGGCATCGAGTGTTAGTGATTTTACAATAACTTTGATTTCTACACAATTCACTTGACAATCCTGAGGGGAAGGATAAAAAAAGAGAGAAAGAGAGAGAGAGAGGGAGGGACCGAAATGAGAGATCCCATTTCATTCAATGCATTTTTTTATTTGAATGTAAGAAAAGAGAGAAAAGCAAGGAAAATCAAGGCATGAATGTAAATGCCAAAGTATTCAGATAAAATTGGACTAAGTCATGAAAGATTGGCTGTCAGAAGAGAGAGAGACAACCTCAACGGTTAAAGGGTCCCTAACGCATTGAGAAATGTGCTGGCGACTCTCAGATTAAAATCTTTTGATTAGTAGATCATCATTTCAAAATGACTGAGCTTTAAACTGGGCACATCCGTTTATGACGTCATACTCCTTTTTTTTTATTGAATCAGAAGTTAAACGCATTTGAGTTGCTTATAGAAAATTTGGATCGTACAGCATGTAATGATGAAAAAAAGTAGGAAAGGCCCAGTGTTTTTTCTTCCCCCTGGCGTAAAAAAATCTGACAACGTCAAATATTGACAATCACATTAACAATACCTCGCAGATTTTTCATCATGCTGTTAATGACTAATATCCATCATCAAAGAAGGAATGAAATGGGTTTGTTTGATATGGACAATCCCCATTGCAATATTATATGCTTGAAACATCCTTTTCTTAAAAAAATGTTCACCAAAGAAATAGTGGAGCACTTCTTTCGGATCAGAAGTAAAACCGAGGTCCCGCGTGGTGTACGATGGCATTTGCACGTAAAACAACCCTCTCTACTATGCAACGGGTAGATGAGGCAAAATTCCAGGTGTAGAAGCTCGCCCCTTGGCGTTGGTGGAATGCTCCAAAACGAACAGCAGCCCGACAATCAATAAGCATAGGGGTTGCACCTTTGATCGGCCACCGGCTGTGGATAAACGCCGTCCAATAGAGATAGCAGAGATAGGATGGGTACCCGACCCTGCCATAGGAGGGAGAAGGGTTAGAGATTGCTTTGTTGGAGTGATAATTTAAAACAGTTCATCAAACACTTAATAATATTTGCATTGCAGTTTTAAATGTAGGATTCAGATTTGAGTACTAAGTAGCAATTTTTGGGACTTTCGATGGAATCCTAGGCGAATCATTTCTGGGACATCCTATATTACACACTATGATTGTATCCCAATTTTGCGAACTGAATAAGAGTGGGAGGATAATGCTTTCTTTTGTGTGTATGTTATGAAAGAGGCGTGGTTGTGTCATGGAATAACGTTTCTCGTAAAAATTTAATGATGCTTTCATGGCAACGTCAATCCATGACACCCGATAATTTTTTTCGCAATCTTTCATTTTCTGGGAAGACCACAGGATATTATTTGCTACCAACATTTTCTTTTAAAATTTTAACCTCAACATCTGTTATCTTCAGGTATATTTGGCCTATCAAGCTACATTTTTTTTCGTATAGGTTGTACCTCCTCTACAAACTAGCTCTATTACTATGAATTTTTTTCTTACTACGGCTTTCTTCATTTGAGATTCAATCTTCCCTTCTTACCACATACTGCACAGCAAAATATAATCTGCACCAAAATATAATAGCACCCTTATCCAGCCCTTGGCAGGGTCGGGTCTGTGGGTCCAGTGAGCATGCTCTCGTCTGATCACTGAAGTTAAGCAGCGCAATCCCAGCTAGTACTGACATGGGTGGCCGCTTTTCCCAAGCGGCCACCTAATACCCAAAAATCGTCGCATTAGTGTAGTGTCTGTGCAGTCTCTGCATACGAACTATGCTGTGGACGGGGCTCTAATGACCTTATAGTTGAAGGGCCCTAAAGAAACAACTGAACATGCTTTGAGTGCTCCAAAACCGGATTATACAACCGAAATAGAAATTTTGGCAGGTAAATTAATGCTTTGTTGGTTATAATATTGCATGGTGTTTGACCTATTACACAATAAGCAAGCTATTGCACAATTTGCAATTAACTCAATGTCGGAAATGAATGTGTAAGACAATTTTTTCAAACTACTTCAAGATCAACCACATGTTTTAAATCGTAATACGACTTTTCAGAAATGACGTAGGTAAACGCTTCATTATCCTTACCGGGAATGAATTAAGTAGAAAATCACCTGATTACAGAGCTGTAAAGTTCTTCAAAAATCTGAAACTTGCGTGTATGATAGCACGTTTATACATCTGATCAGATGAATCTGTTAGTTGTTTATCATTTTCAAGAAAATCTATTTATTTTATTAAAGTATTTCAAATGGCAGCCCCCATATATCATCATCGCAGTCAATTTTCAACATTCATGTTAGTTTTAGAAAGATGCCCAAGTTTAACACTATGTACGTGAGTTGGGTACTCTCATAATCATCGATTTTTGTTAATCAGAAAATTATTTTACTTTCTCTTTCTTCATGTCATAAATTATTTCGGCACCAAGCACTTAGACTCTAACAGCCAACACCTTCACATAATGAGAGATAACGTTACATTGTAATTTTATAGCTATTTTTATGCAAATGCGTGTGTGAGAGAGAGGGAGATTAATGGATAAAACAACAAAGTATCTTCAACATTTGGCTGATAACCCATCACCTTGCTAGTATGTAGAAAGGTGCTGCGATTCCTATGACGACTGTAATCAAGAATAAAGTACATTTATCTTCGCTTTTAAACTTTTTGCATTCATTAATATACGTAGTAATGCGATACATACAAATCAAATGTAGCCCTCATTGTTTAAAAAAATACTAGTAATCCAAACAACAATAAAGATTTTTCTAAGTTAAGTCGGAATTACATAAAAGCATTCATAGAGGAAGTTATTTTCTACATGACTTTACCAATATGCATTAATATACTGGTATTTCACTCTGTACAATAAATGGGATAAAGTTTTAGCAATATTACCCACAAAAATTTGAGAAAGCTAATGTTCAAAACTCAACTATTGAAATTGTATCAAGAGGCTGTAGAACGAGATAACTTCAGAGGAGGAAAAATGAATCTTTTAAACCAATAACATCATCACAAAAGAAAATTGACAAGATTATAAGGAAATGACTTTAGAGTAGAAAGAGGTAAATTTCAGGATGAAATGCTTAGAAGAATTTAGTAAAAATCAATGAAATTCTCTTTTGTGTGCAAAAAAACCTTAGCTACATAGATCTGGTTCAGCTCGTCTTTTCAAGTCACAAAAACATCTTAACTGCAGTAATTTCACTAAGCATCAGATAGTAATTAAGCTACCATTTTAACCAACCCAGTAATAAATTATTCTGCTGGTTTTTTTTTTAAAAAAGGGACTGCTTAATATAAAATTCGGTAATGCTATAGTGCTTTCAAATCCCGGAAGTTTCAGGCATTAAAGATGACCAGAGAAGATCAATATGAACAAACTATAGGTGCTGGTGTTCCTTCTTCCTCAGTCATGGATTTCTCTACGTGCTGTTGTAGCTGTTCAAAGTCAATTGTAGGAATATATTAATACACTGTATCAATTCAGACAGAAAAGATGTCATCAATCTCACCACTATATATACTCCATGTATAGACTAGTCAGACGCATAAAAATTTAGTGTGCCAAAATTGCTCTGCTACATCGTCAGTTTTTCACCAATCACAACTCTATATTTTGTCCGACGTCTGACAAAGGAGAGTCGAGTCTATACTCTTCAATGAGGCAAGGGCAGAATTCAGAAGTAGAAAGAACAATAATGCCCATCGCTATAAATAAATGCATCGACTGTACATGGACCAATGTCATTTCCTTTTATCAACAGATACAGCATATCAAAGAAAAAATAAGAAAGAAACGTCAGTGAATGATTCAGGACATATCAGCTCATAAATTGCTTTTTAAGATTTGCTGTTATATAGAGTAATAAAGCTCTTGTGTGCTATATATACTTATATGACGCACACAAACGGTTATACTTAATTTAGGACAATTTTAAATTTAGACCATTATAGAAAAATTGAGGCTCAATTTAATATTATTTAGAGGCTACTGCTTCCAGGCATGCTTAAAGAAATTAAGTCATTCAGTCCATAATTTCATTCTGCGTTAAAAGTGAGGCCGCCGTTCAATTGAATAAACAGCATATATATTTTGATAGTACCTATGAAAGGACCACATATAGGAAAACAACTTTTCCCACCTTTGAAAGAGACGATATTTATACGCAGCCGGCTACCGACCTAATGCTGCAACTCCTATGCATATTTATTGACTGCCTAATTTTCTTCATTGGGGTATTTTTCCTACACCGACCAGAGGGGAGCCAGAAAGTTCAAATTGAATTTTACGTGCAAGTGACATCGCACATTCCACACGGGTCCACGGCTTTACTTTCCATTCAACGGAAGGTGCACTAGAGGTCTTTCTCTCTCATTCTCACCTGAAAGAGGGCAACACACCTCGATTCAGTAAAGAACACCATATCTCCCCCGGGTGCTTCCACCCACCTGCATTCCTGAAATGGACCTAACGAGCTCCTCCTCAGCTCTTCTAATGACGTGTCCATACTACCTTAATCTACTCTCCCTCATTTTTTCCACGATGTCCCCACCCTCAGGCTACCTCTAATATACTCATTCCTAACTCTATCGTGTTCCTTGACGCCCTTTGATGGATATAGAAATGTTAATACCTAAATAATATAATTTGTCCTATGAGCATATCAGAATTTTCAAAAACTGTTATAAGGTTTATAAATAATCAAAACCGAATGAAGATGTTGAGTATAATATCGCCTGCGTTGACCTACACTTCAAGACTGTAATACTTATACACTGACGTGATATGATAATAAGTCTCTATGACAGCAGTGAAAGTTTAGCACACACACAAAAAAGATACAATCCCCAAATTAAGTTACTATGGTGACCATCAATCCGTGATAACAGCAGCTCTCAAAAAATACGCCTTATATACTGGTCTATTGCATAAAGTATGTAGGTTTTATATACACGCGGCACACCTATACCATACTACCAAGTATGAAAGAGAATTAGCATCATATATTGTCGACAAGAGGATTTTGTCCGAGACCATCTCTACTTTTTCCCCAATTACTCATCTCGTTTTTATAGATGATAGCAACAGGATTAAAATCAGTCTTGGGCTGTATTATTATTATAACCAATCATATTGAGAAACTGCACTCATGCCCACATCACGTTAAAGAGAGAGAAAAAAGTGTAGCCTGTATCACAGACCAACAAATACAAAGAAAATGGTGACTAGTGTGTAATAAAAGGTCGCAGTTACAGGTTGGAATCATGCAATTGAAATATTCACGAAGCCGTGCTAGAATATTACTAAATGAATTCCAGAATTTAGTTTATGAAAGTAATAATAAATAATTTCCTTTTTATGTATGTAATGTGTCATGTAGGCTAACGCTAAAACGAAAACGTCCAAAATTACATAGAATTTGTAATTGCGTCCCGTCCAAAGACAAAAATGAATTAAATGCTGTTTGTCCAAGGTAATTTTCATCTTTATGAAGCTACTACATTAAATCTCTGCATAAATTTACATCTGCCCTTCATCTGTTAATCCTTTACAATGACAACGGAGACCACCAAGAGCTTGTTATTTGTCAGCAAACAAGACATCTGGGACACAATGTTAATTGTAGACCCATGTAGGAAAGGCAGTCATTGTTTAATCAGCTAGAAATCTCCCAAACTGCAACATGCTCAATAACAGCTTAGTGCAGGAGTATTAACATGCAAATGTAGCATCATGAAGTGAAATAATTTACAGAAGCGGAAAAACTAACGGTCATATTCATCTGTAAGACTTGAAATTTATTTACAAAATCAAATTAATAAAGGATAGTATCATAGGAGTGATTTTTTTTTTTAAAAAAAAAGAAATTCATCAATTAGTCAACCATAAGCTAAAACTTGATCAATTCTGCGTATAGGCTTAGAGGAATTTAAAATTAAAATTTTTGCAAGACATTTTTAATTAAAGTTAGGTGGTTGCTAAACTAGAAATATTTTAGCAGAATGAGGTTTATCAAAATTTAATAAATATGAAGCAATGGTGGTAAATGTGAGAATCGTTATTATGGTTCATTTAGCATCAAACGATTTTCAACAGCGAGATTGTAGATTCACACATCCAGGGGACTAGCACCAAGTGCAAGTGCTCAAGAGGTCTGCACTTATATACTTGTAACTGCCACGCATTTGTGATACAAATACTCCTGCAACGTTCACAAGAGATTCACAGCTGACACTTGCAGGTTTTATCAATTTTAGATCATACTACAATCGCAGAAAATTGTAACTACTGTTAGAGTTTAACTTTTGAGAGTTGATACAGGTACTACAGTGCTAAAGAAAGTTAAGTATACAATGTCTTTTAAAATGTTTCTTATATATGTCAAACTGCTATTAGATTCAGACTGCATCCTTCATCTATTTTTACCCCTGATGCTTACTTTTGGCTAATTGATCTAGTAACTACCACCTCAACCAGAAACTGGCACCTCTGCGAAAACTCAAGAACTATGCTGCTTGGACACCTTAAATTATCAATCATTTTACTATTAACAAAACTTAACCATGAAACAATTTGGGCCCTAAGATGTGCTGCAGTTAGATTCTTTCTTAGCAGCAACATGTTACTGTAAAAGCTGCTCTTAATCCTTTCCCCAACTATGGCAGGGTAATCCGTCTTAACCCTCTGAATGGTCACATGGGCGATATATTGGATAGTGTTTTTTCAGCAGCCGGTTGCCGCTTAAAGCTGCAACCCCTATGCTTATTTATCGTCGGTCTTACTATTCGTTGGGGAATTCTACCAAAGCCAGAAGGACGAGTTCCTACACTTGGAAATTGTGCCTCATCTATCCTCATCATAGTGGAGAGGGTTTCTTTACGTGCAACGCCATCGTAGACCACACGGGACCTCGGTTTCACTTCTAATTCGAAAGAAGGCGCACTTGGGGCATTTCTTTCTCTCCTGAAAGAAGCCAACCCACCTCAGTCTAGTATTGAACCTAGAACTACTGGCGGAATTACTGCACCATCAAGGCGTGTCTACATGTTATTGCAACATAAAGAAAGAATGACATTTTATAACACAATAAATAAAAATGATTTTTAATGTTATTTAAAGGAAAGCAAAACATTGTTTAGTTGATTACCACACTTGGGTTGATTAATGATGTGAAAGCGAGTCTTTCTATAAGAATATGAGAAAATGTAATAATAATTCCTATATTATAATGCTAGTAACTGTCCGAAAGTAAGTAAAAAAATCGATAATGGCTCGATTTATCACATGGTTTATGAATGAGCCTTGTCGACTTTTGGGTAGACAGGAACATGTCTAGAGCGCTCCTCAAACCAATCTTTTCTCGCTATTCTGGTTTTTGTAAGCAGTGCACTTCTGGTTGTACGGTTTATGCTGTTTTGAATCATGTACAAATACACAAAAAATCCATCTATTCAGCATCCCAAGTGAATTAAATAGAGTCCATCATCCAACTACATAAACTTTCACAACTTATTGGATTCCCTGGGCAGAAGACTTAAATTTGTCATCAGAGAAAAAGCAAAAGGCCACTTATCCTCTTTCTTCCCTTCCTCTTCTTTTGGCCTACACAACTGCGTAGTAGCATTAGCTTCTTACACATAAATTGCTAGTAAAAGTGATGCTTGAACAATATTTAAAAAAAATCTCTATCACGTGTTTTAGCAATGTTATGCATCAAAAATAATACTTATATCAAATTTTTATTGTTCAAATGATATTTGAACATCAGTCCTAAAAGCTTAGAGCTTAATTGGGGCACGAAAATTATGATTTCAAAAACAAATGTTTCTGCTGACTAATTCCAGTCATCAGACGTGATGAAATATTTCACTCATAGGAGAACCGAAAGTGCAAAGAAAATATTTTAATCTCGTTCAATTTATTTCGCAAATGAAAAGTTTTATTGAACTAGTTTGCTCATGGAAACATTTTGCGACGACACATGATAATGTGCACCCTACGCAAAAATGTTAAATGTTTGGTTTCAAAACGATACATGTGCAAAGGCCATATATTATAGAGAATAACTTTAATTGCATCCATTAAACTGAAGAAAGTAATAAGAGCTAGGATTTAAAATATAATCAACAAACAGCGAAAGTATATTTGAGGAAAAACTACGCAAAACCAAATACTACATCCGAGAGTAATAATAAACCTCATACGACCTAAGCGTTCATATTTTCTAATAAAAGTACATTTCGACAATTAAAGGTAATTTATTATCATTGGCAGGATCATGCAGGCACACCACAAATTTGATAATGGAAGTTCAAGATGTAGTGGAAATACACAAAGAGAGAGAGAAAGAGAGCAAGGCACAGAGAAATATATATATATAATCACCAAAGTATGGTAGAATGAACATTTCATGAATTGTTGAAAGTAAATCCAGCAAAGTAAATGGAGGATCAAAACATAATGAAAACAGCTGGTGTTAATATACCACTGAAAATATAGGCCTTAAATTGTCAAATGGTCGTACAGAGGTCGGCACTCAGATGTCACATACATTTAGCACGAAATTGCAAGTAGACTCTCATTTTATCCACACTAACTACCGTACATTTTTATCTTGTGACCCGTCCTGCCTCAAAAATGTCATTATGGATTTATGCTTGTAAGGGTTTTTTATACAGGAGGAATGCTCACAACGCGGTGTTCATAGATTTATATACAGAGTATAGCGAAAAAATATTTAAGGAAGAACCTAAACAAAGAAAGCTACTGCATTATCTTATAATTATGGACAGTCGTTGTGGACATCAATTTCCACTTCGTGACCAACACACATATTGATTCACACTCTTGCCTCACATTGGACATCAAACTGCGTAGTTTTCATTATATTTGGTTTTATTTATTCCTTCATGATATCATCCTGATTATTTTATTTTGGTGAAGGAAGGCAATCGATGATAGAAAAAAAATCCCTGAACTCGGCCAGAATCTAATTAAGATGTGTCAAACACTGGCGCTCTGTATCAGGTTAGAAGACCAAGAGCTGTTTAAAATTTTAACAACATCTTACATTATGAAAAATAATTAACAGCTTTTGTCAGTTTGTTGCGCCAATGGGTGGGGGAGTCGGCCAAGCAGCCATAACGGGTCGTAGCCTGTGAAGGCTAGTCGCGGTTGAGTGAGAGTAGGAGCGGGTGAAGTGGGAGTGGTGAAATTAGTAGCACCCAGTGTTTCCAAACAACCACCTATGTAGGTACTAATTGAGTTGCATTGCTTAACTTTAGTGATCTGACGAGAACTGGTGTGTCCAACGCAATTCAGCCGCTCGCTCTTTTAGTAATGTTTTTGGGAAAGGTCATAATCTCTTTGCACTTACGTTTTGCTAACTCATTTGGTGAAATGCTGCTTGTTCACCCCTAACCTAGGTTAGTGGTTTTCTCTCATATTAGGTACAGACAAAATTAGAAATACAAATCGTGATCCCTTTGCTTTTGTTTGTGTTTTAGGGCCCTTCAACAACAAGGTCATTAGAGCCCCGTCCACTGCATAGTTCTAATGCAGAGACTGCACAGACACTACGCTAATACGATGATTGTTGGGTATTGCGGTACCCAGTTTTTCCAAGCGGCCACCCCTGTCAGTACTACCTGAGGTTGCGTTGCTTAACTTCACTGATCAGGAGAGAACTGGCGTGTCCAACGTAATAAGCCGATCCCGTGTCTGGGTGTGCAATGCTCACTGGCATTAAAATTACATCACTACGGAGGCTTTAACTACATTCAGAATTTTAATTTTGATAATTAAATTTATAACTTTAAAAAGCAATGGAACTTGATAAATAACTGGAATTGATACATCACGTCAATTGTATCAGCAGTGGACAATGACACAGACAAAACTTTTACACACAAGCAACTGCAGTACGTATTACATTGCACAGCTAAAAAAAGTTGGACTGGAAACTCAACCGTCCACCTCATTTAAGACTGTCATTTTGAGATATCAGTTTGTGTAATCAATAATGGTGTTCTTCACATCGACTCACTCAAATGCTGAACGACAGTGCAATGAAGAAAATGCTTTTGATGTTAAAGTATATAACGATTCAATGAAAATTGCAACAAACCAGTCCAACATAATATGGAGAAGTAAAATCTTTAATTCTCAGCATATTACGCAAACTTAATTATGTGACTCCATCTATCTAAGTAAAACCTGTTCCTCTCTTTAATGATTTAATTTTTATTATGTTGGATTAATTGCATTAGAATAAGTCTGGTAGTAAAATGACAAAATCGTCCCGAGGAGGGTGTCTATTGAAAGGCGAAAGTATTCATAGTTTAGAAATTGCAAAAGACTAAAATGCGGCAGGGAGTCATTCAATGAATACCTTTAAATATAACGTTTTCCAATATTTAATTAAGCAACAATATGTTTCATATTTCGTGTTCAGCCTTAAGCTACTCATTAACTAAAATCCAAATGAGATTTCTAGCGAAAAAGCTTATAGTTCATTTATAGAATCTCATTTCCTAAAGAAATTTATCATATAACCATTTGCTTAGACTTTTTGGCACTCAAGAATAAAGGGTCAGTTGACCTCGACCTCCTCAATGCAAAATTGACCGCACCAATTGTGAATTACATTTCCCTCCAATCCACGACCACCTGCGCCCACTCTTCCATGCAAGCCGCACAAATAATAATCCCTTCATTTACAATAACACTCTTGTCCATCTGTAGATTACTATATCTATAGATATCGGTGAAGCCCTTATACAATCAATAGAAATTGGGATCAAGTCGAGCAAACTGAGGGATTTTTCAGTCCAATCCTTAAATCCATCAACCACAATCAAATTGTTTTGGTTGTTCAAAGAAGTAAAGAAATAAACCAGTGATATAATCTTTTAGACACATGAAATCTTCAAATACAGAAAATATTAAAACTTAAAATTTATGAAGATTAAGGAGGACCAACTTAAAAGAGGGACAATCCTTTTTGTACAGTAGCTATCATTTATTAAACTGTTATTTTTTTATATTATCCCTGAGAGAGCACAGCAAAATTACTTCCTCCAGATCAGTAGGGGCCTACTGAATTTGGATGTCATTTTTCATTTCGATGACAAGCAAAGCAACGTGAATTGAGTCAGCTATGCAAAAGCAAGCAACTGCTAAACCTTTTCCCACCAATGGCAGGGTCGGGGTATAAATTTTTGTTCGACTGGGCACATCGGCGACCTATTGGACGGTATTTTCACGCGACCGGCTGCCGACCTAATGCTGTAACCCCTATGCTTATGTATCGTGGGCATATTTTTCCTCATTGGGGCACTTTCTCCTCCTGGGAAGTTTGCCAATCTACACATTGCATGTAGAAAGGGTTCTTTTACGTGCAAGTGACATCGTACAAACACCACACGGGGGGTGCAACTTTTACTTTCCTTCCGACTGAAGGCGCACTGGGGCCTGTCGCTCTCTCATCCGAAGATGCCAAACCATCTCGATCCTGTATCGAACATGGAATCACTTACAAGATAATCTAGTACTCTACCTGTGCACCACCGAGGCGGCTCTCCATGAGTCAGCTATGAAAATGAATGCTTCAATTGACTTCAGATCTTGAAAGTAAGTGCTGGAGTGAATAAGACGACTTTTCCAAGCTGCCAAAGTAGACAACTACTCAATGTTAGTGCAGCACGTACCGCATGTTCAATTAAAACCCAGATGGATGAGGTGATGCTCTAAGAGTCTAATCCCACAAGTCCTTTATCCATATCTTCTTTGTGGTTCACGAATGTCACTAATACATCTCTGTTGTTTATCAATAGACAATGAAAACACCAACTCTTGAAGTCGAAAGCGCACATACACCACCATTCTAGACATATAGGAGGATAAACTACATCCACGAATCAAATTTACTAAATAAAAATCCAGGCACTGTATCTCAAATTAAGATGAACAGAATAAATACGTGCTTTCTCTCTCACCGGTATTTATAAGAAAAGCTATTAACTTAGATGCCCCCATCGATTTTCAAGTTTTACCTATTTTTTTTCGGATCAAAAAAAATGATAATATCGCACACACAACCTGTAATATTATAAACCAAATAATATCCTAATTATGAAACATGTTTTGCCAATAATAGCAGGTGCATACTTTCATGACAGTAATGTAAGTAACTGTCAGAGGTAGACAGATTACTGCAAAAAAAGGAATAAAAAACAATTTTTATCTTCTCGTTTTTCTCAACATTGTTTTATATAACGCATCCTGTCAATATCTATCAATAAAACTAGTACTCCGATATTGAAAGCGCCAAATTCCGATAAGAAAGTCACTATATGTCACCACTGAAAAGCAAACTGCATAGCAGCATATTTCATAAATGCATTATCAAGCTAATAAGTTGAGAAATCTTCGACTTTCATGAAATTATACAATTATTCATCTCATCTTCAAACCGTTCAGTTAAATTACCCAAGGTCTACTTTAACCTACAAGAATTATTCTTCAAGTATTTCACTAAGTTGTCATATATTCATAAGTCGCTACTGTTATCTAATTATATAATTTAATATTCATAACGCCATTAATTAAAATTTTGTTATTCAAAAGTCAGTTGATAGTTGGGCATTATCACATTCGCATCAGATCTTGGAGAATGTCTTTTGTTTCGTATTTTTTATTTCAGTAACTATAACGACAAGATTTTGATCAATTTCAAATTAAGAAGATTACATATCATACTCTCTAAATACAGCTTGATTTCAGAGAAAGTATGAATTTAAAAAGTTACCAAAATTTTATTGCAATGAATATTATAGATTGAAAAATAAGGATGATAAAAAGTTTTGCTGAACAAAAATAGGCAATAGGCATAAAACGGATCAATCGAAATATATAGAGCCGATAACCAAAGTATTAACATGCAATACTTCTCACACTAAAACGTGAATGACATAATCTCACTGTGGCACACATCTATTTCATCTAAATGTTAAAATAATGATTGGAAGATTATAATTGAGTTAAAAACTCATCCACTTTGGTGAGTGACTTTCAAATGCCAACTATGATCATGCACCACTCTTATTACGTGATAGAAATGCATCGTAATGACGTTAAAATATCCCATGTAGTTTCAAGTGACTTTATTCATCAGCACTGAATTTGAATATCTGTTTTATAGAAATGACAAATGAGGCTAAATTCTCTTTTTAAAATATTACTTTTGTTGTACACAATGTCACAAACAAAATGCATAATTAATGTAGTCCACATGTAATCTTTTTTTTTTTGGTAGGATAATACATTCAAGACTCAAAATTCCTCTCTTTCTAATATTAAATCAGAAAATTGTAATGTCTCTCAGGAATAAATATTTAATTTTGATACAGTCTACCATGAACATGTTTTGTTTTGTATTTTTTTTTTCATAATTTAATGAAATAATCTTCTGAAAGTTCAGGAGAGTTTGCCATTAAATTTAGCACATTAGTTTCAACAATCAACAGTCAAAAAATATTATAAAAAAATATTCACATTAATCTTCTTCATATGTATGAACTGCAACTGTGAACAAAATAAACAACTTCACTCTAATTCAAAACAATGTAATTCAATGTTACTGAATTATTAGTGGAAGATTACATGGTTGCATCTGGAAATTGCTAGCCTAAAAATGAATATTTTTTTACTAAAAATACTGTGAGCCGTCGCATCTCCAGTAGCAATATAATAAGAAGCATCAGATGAGAATATTAAATAGGTAGAGTTTATATCTTGCCTATAAGCTTCAATTTTCTTCACGAGACTCTAATAAAATACTGTTTCTAGATTGTTTGATTTCACTTGCATATTTTAGATATTTGAGTGATGAACAAAAAAATATTTTTATGTACGCAATGTAAGAGAAAGATAAATCATTCATTTTAGACTGAGATACAATTAATGCAAAATTATTATAAAAGACTCACAAGTATATTTATTCTTAACATTCCAACTAGGCCATTGCCAGTCGAGATTGAAGTGTCACTATGATAAATATTCCTCATTACTTGTAGATGAAAGAAATAATAAAAACTCATTTTTATACCCCTAAACAGGTCCAGGTTTCTATCTTTGATATTATTATTAACAACAGTCAGAATAGAAGACATTCATTAATAAATGTGCAGGCTGCAGCTACAAAGGTGAAAGACTTGAGATACCATGAGAACTGTTGCCTTGCCAACATATGCAATGTATGAACGAGTATTTAATTTCAGTAACATTTAAAACTAACGTAGCCTGATTGGAGTTACATATTGTTATAGAAACCAAATGAAAATGCACATGTTAAAGATGAAAAAGTTTTTTGGGGGGAGGGGATAATGAAAATGCCCTCCAATGACGACAATGAGACATAGCATTTCCATTTATGATTTTTTTACTCGTGGCTCTACTCATATTTCTATAATTTTTATACTAACAGTCATTGATTGACTCTGCATATCCTCAGAGATTTCAAAAAAGGTACATTTAGGAAAAATGCAATGGTGGGTTCTTGAGTTATTTCTAGTAACAACTGCTACATCTTACCATCACTCTGATAGTAAGCTTGATTGGCTTCCTATAAATTTACAATATGTCTTTTTTAACATCATATCCTTGCCCTGCCTGTGACAGGGTCAGATCTGCAGGTTCTGGTCTCCCACTAAGTCCTCATCCACCCCACACATTATGAAATGCCATCGTAGAACCTGCTCCTACGTCTGCTTTGGTCTTCCTCTGCCCCTGGTGCTTCCAATAACTTAATCAATATAATGGACCTAACTAATTCTTCCTCCTCTTCTCATAACAATTTCAGGGATAGGTCAAGAAAGCTTATTTAGGACCACGTTCCACTTCCACTTACAGTATGTGTTCAAAATGACCTTACCCCTGAATTACCTTGACCAAACAACTTGCATCCCTGTAATGTACCTAACCAGCTCCTCCTCCCCTTTTCTCATAACACGCACATACCACCTCAATCTATTTTGCTTCATCTATGACTCAATGTCCCTTACCCAAAACTACCTCTAATACACTCATTTAAAACAATTTAATTCAAACATAGACAGACTCTGTAATCCCGCCTCACTGGAGCAGTGGTGGACCGAGGTGGGTTGGCTTCTTCCGGGCGAGAGAGATAGTCCGCGTGCACCTTCCTTCGGATGAGAAGGAAAACCAAGGTCCCGTGTGGTGTACCACGGCATTTGCACGTAAAATACCCCTCTCTACTATGCCACGGGCAGATGAGGCAAAATTTCTAGGTGTAGGAGCTCGTCCCCTGGCGTCGGTGGAATTCCCCAACGAACAGTAGACCAACGATAAGTAATCATAGGGGTTGCAGCTTTGGTCGGCAACCGGCCTCGGAAAAACACAGTTCAATATATCATCCATGTGTCCATTCAGAGGGACAAGAAGGGTACCTGACCCTGCCATAGGCAAGAAAAGGGGTTAGGAGTTTTTATTGTTGTTGTACAGACAGATTCTACAATAATACGTTAAAAATTAAATCACTAGCACAAAGAAATCAAAAGCAAGTACTAACTTTTCCCCATTTACACATATTGCATACGTTTATTCTGTTGGTGCTTTAGGGCCCTCCCACTACAAAGGACCACTGCGTAGTTCTAATTCAGAGATTGCACCAGACACTACGCTGATACCAGACACTACGTGTGTCCAACGCAATAAGCCGCACCCCCGTTTATTGCAGGGTCGGGTGCCCAATTCTGTATCAGTGGGACACATGGGTGATATATTGGTTGGTATTAATCTCAACCGACATGTGACCTACTGCTGCGACCCCTACGCTTATTTATCATTGGCATATATTTCTTCCTTGGTGCAATTTTCCTCCGCCGACGCCTCCGACGGAACGGAGGGCGACTGGGGACCACTATCAAGCGCCTGAAAGGAGGCAATCCACCTCGATCCAGTATCGAAATTAAAATCAGTGATTCACTACTCGAGTATGCTACCTCTTCGTTACCAGGGCGACTCTAACACATAAAATAAAGAAAGATGAAAAAATTCACTTTAATGGAAGGATAAATAAAGATGGGAACACATATATTTTTGGAGTCCATTTGCAGTCAACAAAAATAATGGCGTCATTGGAAATGGATGGCTGCTATAGTCAATGAATTTATGTGAACAACACCTAATAACAAATCATCAGCGCCAAAAAGCAGGATAAACAGAAAATTAGGAGCAATTTTTTATTTATAAAACGTATCAAGTAGCTGAGGTTACACACCCGCGTGATTTAAATTCAGGGTGATCAAATTAATTAGATTTCAGGCAGAAACTTTAAAGCTTTCATAAATTGTATGCCAGACGAGCAGAAAGTGCCATTCAGGTAATTCCTCTATACTACCCAATACTTTACTTAAATAGCATAAATTGAATAAGAAAATGCTATAGAAGCTGTGAGATGGGGTTATAGACACATTTTAGAGATGTGAAAAGATCAAGGGCTGTGAGAATGAAGTCAAGATATTGAAGATTAAAGGAACCGGAAGAGAGTAATGAAGGGAAAAAATTTCCGAAGAAGAGCAAGTCTTGTGATGCATACATATACGGACTAAATTAAGTTGCATGCTCCCATCTATGTGTCTTAAAGTTGGATGCCATTGTTATCATCACCTCCCTCTGCCATTAACGTTAAGCGTAATTATCAACTTGGATCTCTCTGATGACAATTACCAGCAAGCAGCCATTACGGATCAAACGATTTTTTAGTGAGGAAATTATCCGGCCGCACCGAGATTGCTTAAATATAACGTCTAGAAAACGGGCCTTATTTCTGAAAGTGACGCCTACTTCTCTCTAAATTGCAAAATTTTACTGATTCACTGCCATATGCAGCACAAACTCGGGACTTCATTCCACAATAGGATGACCCATAAACCAGCTCTCTTTAAATTTATTTCTTCAAGACTTGCACTTCTGCTGTGTTAACCTTCAAAAATAATCATAGTGCATGACTACTTATCATAATGATAATCTAATATGGAAATTATTCTAGATTAATTCGTTATGAATTAAAACCATTACCAATTATCAAATTTTTTTACAGGGTATTATTTCTACTTTCTACAAAGAAACAGCGCCAAAATAGCAAAACAAGTCATTTTGAATTTAAAAAAGACGTATTCCTAAAGACAAACTTAGTAAATACATTATTATTATTTATTTCAACCCTTTTCCCGCCTATGGCATGGGTGGATACTCATTTTGTCCCATTGAGGCACAATGGGACAGCATTTTTGCGCAGCCGGTCAAAGCTACAACTCCTAGTCCTATGTTTATTCACCGTTCATTTATTTTTAAAAATTGCGACATTTTTCTTCCAGGGGCCGGGCTATTCAGAAATCTGAGAAGGGAGCGGCTTATTGCGTTGCACATACCAGGTCTAGCCAAGAGCCAAGGAGGCTTTGGTCTAGCCAAGAGCCAAGGAGGCTTTGGTCTAGCCCAATCATTGAAGTTAAGCAACGCAACCCCAGCGAGTACTGACACGGGTGGCCGCTTGGGAAAACTGGGTACCGCTAATACCCAGATATCGTCGCATTAGCGTAGTGTCTGTGCAGTCTGTGAACTATGCAATGGACGGAGCTCTAATGATCTTGTAGTTGAAGGGTCCTAAAACACCAACAAGCCAACTGACGTCTGTGAACGAGCTTCTGCACTTGCAACTTTTGCTGATTTACATATTGCACGTTGAAAGGGGTGTATTACGTGCATGTGGCATCGCACACACCACACGGGGCCACGGCTTTACTTCCCATCCGACGGAAGGCGTACTGGGTTCTCTCTCTTACCCGGAAAAACCCTAACGTAATTCAGTATTGAACTTGGAACCACTGACGCAGTAATCAAGCACGTTATCTCTGCGAACCGAGTTTGACAATGATTGAGATACTAATGTGAGATCACGGCGACTAGCTAAAGTTCGCAGACAATGATAGATATGGCGTATGAAATACAGCGCTACGATTCAAAACCGATAAAAATTGACTTATAGCAAGTGATTCTGGAAATACTTTTTGTATTTCGATGGAGGAAAGTGAAGGTGAAAGGATTCACCATTTGACAAATAGCCGATTCTTGAAAATGATAAATGGATGACTTTTTAAATGTTAACAATCTAGATATACACAGATTGTTAACTGCAACCTCCAAACAAAATACTGAGGTCTGACAAGAAAACAATGATAAACTCTTACTATAGTTACGACAAATCATATGAATTGTCCTGAATAATTTGTTGATAACTGGCGACAAATGAAACCATTTTTTCCTAACTTAATTGTAGTCGTAGACCCAAATAAGTGCACATGAGAGTGATAAATTAAAAATGGGCTACAGCCGTAAACAGATAATTATTGAAATGTTATGAAAAAGAAAATTAGGGCAACAGCGTTGAATTTCTAGAAATGTACTGCAATATACGACTTTTCTCTTGCAACATGTCATCGTCGCTGGCAATGAATCGAGGCCAAGAAAAAATACAATGAAAAATAACACTTATTTCAAATTATTAACGTTTGACTTCATCTAATCTTTATGGAAAACATAATGATGGTAAAATTGGGGTTGTTTTGTCCATCGTTAAATCTTCGTATAGGAAGACAGAAAACTAAGTCCAAGTAGTCATTAATCTGAGACACTATAGTTTATATATAAACAGTGCAGACCAGAGCACCAAGACGAAGCAGTTCTGGCAACAGATAAAGACAAATTTCTGTGTAGGAGGATGTATGTGAAACCAAGAGTAAAAAAACCCTAAAGAAAAGTGTATTCGCCTTCAGAGACACTTAGGTCCTTACTAATCAATACTAACAAGTTGTTGTGGTAAAAAGAAATATCCTTGTGCAATCTAAAACATTACTCATGATGATATTTGCACATTGCATCAAGGGCAATAAATAAGCACGATGAAAATTGTGTCTTTTAATGTGAGGAAAGCAGTAGTAGTATTTTTTTTCCTGTGCTTCTTGCTTTCCAAACCAAAAATTGCTTATTACTGAAACCGAGAATACAACATAAGCATCAGGAGAGTGATACATTGGTAGAATTATATGAAAAGTAAAAAAAGATGGAGAGGTGAAGTATGAAAATGTAGAGAGGGGGAGAGAGTTAAAACCAAAAATGAAAATTTACCCTTTAGATAGGAGAGAGAGAGAGAGAGAGAGAGAGAGAGAGAGAGAGAGAAAGAGAGTCAGAATATGTATTGGCAAAACGACACACCATCATCGAATTACAGTGAAATGCAATTCCATAAGACTAAACTTTGCTTTTCTCAAGAGAAAACACTATAATTGTAAATCTTACAAGATTAAATTATCAAAACACACATTAAAAACTTTTGGACGCATAAATACACTAGAGACATTTAAGAACAACCACACAAAGAAAAAGATGAAAAATATATAATATTCATCCACTCTTTTTTTTACTCCTCTCTCTTTCTCTGGTTTTCCATCTCCCTCAAACCATACAAGCAATCATTTGTTATCTTATACAATGCCACATGCTTTTATCATCAAACTTAGACTTCAATAAGAAGAAAAAAAATCTTAAAAGTCGTTAACAAATGTCACCATAGTGAGTTTTTAAAAACATTGATTAGAAAGAGAGTTAAGATATACTGTATTCAGTTTTTTGGTTATCAAAAGCTTTACTTTTATATTAAATGAGTATTTTGATGGTAATAATATTTTCAAAAGATGAAGCAACTTTTTAAATGTCATCTTGAACAAAGGCATATGGGACACTTACTTTATTTATCATAAAAATGAATAAGCTTTACATTTAAATAAAGGCCTTGTGAACATCAACAACACAAATAATCACTGTAAATATATTTATTTCTTGTATCCTCAAGGCTTGCACTGTATATGTTCAATGACCCTTTTTAGTCTAATTTATTTTCAAGTGCTACTACTGCTGTTTTGACTGAAATTCTATTAAATTCATTATCCAAACATAGAGGATTGTTACGCTTTCATCAATATCGAGGTTTACACACAAAAAATAAAACCAAAATTAGTTCAAGATCTCTGACCCAAGAGAAAACTAAAAGCATCTCAAAAGCAATCTGTCACACGCATACACACACATACAGTGAAACCTCTCTATCAGTCCACTCCACAAAGGTCCACTTTTTTTTTAAAGAACGGAAAATTCTCTGGTACATGTACTGTATTTTGGTTAACCTCTCTAATCGATCCACCTCTCTGATGGGTCCACTTTTGTATAACCCCTTGGGTGGACCGACTAGAGAACTTTTACTGTATATACATTCAATTATTTGTTTTTCAATTTACTTTTCAATTTGAAATAACCTATATTTCATTAATTACCTATCTGGTCATTTAGCTCTTAATGGCTATTTATAAAAGCTCTTGAAACACATTATGTACTCACTACACTACTCCCAAATGTCACTAATGTCAGCTAGAACTGCTCCCCTAACAATAAAAATTTCCAGTATTCATAGTAGGAAAACAAGTGAGGTTAATGCTAAAATGACAGTGAATTCACTAGGCTCGCCTCGGTGGAGAAATCGAATCAAATACTGAGCCAATGGCTCCAGGTTTGGTACAGGACGGAAATGATTTGACTTCTTTTGGGTGACAGGAAGGTCATCAGTGCGACTACCCTATCGGGGCCCTGTGTAATGTTTACGACGTCACTCGCAAGTAAAAGAGCCCTTTGTACTTACAACTAGTAGATCGGCCAACTTTTCAGGTGTTTAGTTAGTCCTCCTCGACCTTCGGTTGAGGAAAAGTGTTTGTATTAATTTAGAAAAATATGCCGAAAATAAATATATGGATAGTAGTAGCATTGCACGTTGGTAACTGGTGCCTAGAAATGCTGTCCATGTGTCTTGTTGTTGTTTGTTGGTGTTTTAGGGCCCTTCAACTACGAGGTCATTAGAGCCCCGTCCACTGCGTACTTCTAATGCAGAGACTGCACACACATTACACTAATGTGACGATTTTTGGGTATTAGCGGTACCCAGTTTTCCCAAGCGACCACCCATGTAAGTACTAGCTGGGTTTTCGTTGCTTAACTTCAGTGATCAGACAAGAACTGGTGTGTCCAACGCAATAAGCCGCTCTGTCCATGTGTCCCACGGGACAAAAATGGGTTCCCGACCCAGCACTAGGCGGAAAAGGATTAATAGTAGTTGATGTTATTTGATCAGTGAATTTCACTGTATGGTTTTTTTCCCCGTCGGATGAGTGAGTAATCTTCGGAAGTAGTACCCCTCAATATTATATTCAGCCATTAGGTGATGCTTCATGCCTTGTTACGTAATATGGACATCGTAATCTTATTTCGAAAGATTATGGTGTCCACATAGCATAAAAATTGCCATGGAGCCAGAATATCCAAGCTCTAAAAGTATTAAAATGTGGAATTTATGTCCTGACCCACGATGATAACATAAACATCAATAAGTGGGGGTCACTAAGACGTTATTTCTATCTTGGAATTTCATTGGTCAATTAATCTCAATCTATGAACTCCATAACTCTGAAATGAAAACGTTTAATATTAATCATCACGGCCAGCAGCAAATGGGTCTCCTACTACTTTCTGATTGCAGAAGGCTAGTGACATGGAGATCTAACTTTAGACAAGGAGTCAGAATCTTTTGGGTCCTTCATTTGAAACCATTCAGTTTCTCTTACTAAATGATAACTTCAAACTTAAGGGGAGCGGCTTATTGGTTTGGACACACCAGTTCTCGTCTGATCACTGAAGTTCAAAAACCCCAGCTAGTACTAACATGGAGGGCCGCTTGGGAAAACTGGGTACTGCAAATACCCAATAATCGTCGCATTAGTGTAGTGTTTGTGCAGTCTTTGCACTAGGATGGGGCTCTAATGACCTTGTAGTTGAAGGGCCCTAAACACCAACGAAACAAAAAAATTCAAACTCAGGCCCTCTGAAGTGTTTGCAAACATCTAGTAATTCAAATTGGTGTAAATTCCTCAATAGCAAATGAACAAAACTAGCCGACCTTCCAACTCAAGCAACCGATTTTAGCATAAAGCGTCATCTTATTGAAATCTGAATTATTCAAGGAATGCTACATATAATATACTTTGCTTTGAAATGGATATACGCCATTTTTTAAATTTACACTAAGAAATGTCATGCTTTAAGCAAAATTGCAAAATGCCACAATGAGGCACGCTAAAGAAACTTATTACAGGCTAGTCTAACAACCGATCAAGATTTTGTTTTCTTACATTCATTCAAACTATGCGCGATCGTGAAATTTTTATTATACAGTACATGTTTTATCAACTTGATATGCCTATGGTAGGAAAAAGTGGTAGAGGATGTTATGTGAAAGAAAAGGTTGACAAGTCGCTGTCTTCATTCCATCACAAAATGAGCTTTCTGCACATGATTGTAATTGTTGTATCCTTTCTTTAAAGATCCAATTTTTAATAAAATAGCCTTATGAGAGCAATGTGCACATGGTGGTTTAAAACGAAGTCTTAGGAAAACAACAGCCCCTGTGCTGAATAGTGGGATCTTTCTTTCAGCAATGAAGTAACAACCATTACGGGACGTTCTCCTGATGGGCTTTCGTTATACTGCAAGTCAAACCTAGCATATAACCGACGAGCAAAAGCAACTCCTAACCCTTTTCCCGTCTTTAACAGGGTCGGGTGCCCATCTTGTCCCTCTGAATGGACACCAGGGCGATATATTGGACAGTATTTTTCCACAGGCGGTTGCCAACCAAAGCTGCAACCCCTATGCTTATTTATCGTTGGCCAACTGTTCGTTGGGGAATTCCACCGACGCCAGGGGCCGAGTTTCTACGCTTAGAAATTTTGCCTCATCAACCAGTTGCATAATAGAGAGGTTTTTTTTTACGTGCAAATGCCATCGTACACCACACAGGACCTCGGTTTTACTTCTCATCTGAAAGAAGGTGTACTCCGCACTTCTCTCTCTCTCTCTCGCCCGAAAGAATCCGATCCACCTCGGTCCAGTATCGAACCTAGAGAAAGCGGCGAATTGCGTTGGACACACCAGTTCTCGTCTGATCCCTGAAGTTAAGCAACGCAACCCCAGCTAGTACTGACATGGGTGGCCGCTTGGGAAAACTGCGTACCGCTAGTATCCAAAAATTGTCGCATTAGTGTAGTATCTGTGCAGTCTCTGCATCAGAACTACACTGTGGACGGGACCTTGTAGTCGAAGGGCCCTAAAACACCAACAAACAAACAACAATCGAACCTAGAACTACTGACGCAGTTAAGAGACTCAGCAGTGGATAGCACTGCGCTACTGAGGCGGGTCTCTTTGAAAGTAAACGGAGAGCTATGTTTATTGTATCCATTTTCAGACTTCTGTATTGCTGAAGTTGCACATCATGATGGACAGACGGAGGAGGATGGGCATGTCGAAGTTCTGAAACTACTCTTGGACACAGTCGCCTTTTGCCTTGTAATGCTCTTCATGTTAATGAGCGAATTTGTTAAACGGAAAGTGAAGCGCGAATGATTTTTTTGAAATGAGCAACTAGTAAGGAAGCATTTAGAAAACGCAATGAATTTTAACATCAGAACCTTAGCTTGACAAATAGGTACAAAAAGAGACGTTAAGCAGTATGCAAATTGTGTGCACTCATTTAGAAATGAATGCAGTCAAGAGCAAAAGAAGGTTATTGGTTTTCAAAATCTAAAAATAAGATAAAAAGACACAATCTAGGATGCTAATACAAATACTGCGCACATACGGCAAGTGCGAAACATGTGCATTTAGTCTAAGCAACCAACCGTCTTCAAATAACTACGGATACAACAGTAATTACAGTATACTGTAGCAACAAAATTAAATAAAAATTTGAAACATGATTCAGCCCTTTTAAAAGCAAATTATTTTATGCACTACCATGTCTGATAACGAAACCGCGGACTTAACCCAATGCTATCTAGTCAAAGGCAACTTCATACAGTTTAAATCTGTCTCCATAAAGTAATTAAAGACAGTTTTGATAGGTAAAAAAGTAGAAGCAGTGTATTTCGTTACACCTTGATAAGATTCATTAATAACATTTTGGATCTTGCTCCTAGACACAAACGTGCTGAAGGGCGGTAAGAAAAAGAGATGCAGTGCTTCTGCTACTCATTAGTCTGTTACCTTCGTTGATATTTCGCGCTGCTTTCAAAGGGTCTTAATGTGACCCGAAACCAATCCGATGAAGGGAAAAGATTTAGAGAGAATGGATTGAGGTGGTATAGACATGCTATGAAAAGAGGGAAGGAGTTGGTTAGATCCATTACAACGATGCAGATTATTTGGTCAAGGCAAGTCAGGGATAAGATAATTATCATCACAAATGCAAGCCATCCTTTGAATGAGAAACGTGGTCCTAAATAAGTTTTCTTTACCTATCCTTGAAAATGTTATGAGAGGAGGGGCGAGGAATTAATTAGGTCCATTGTGGGTAGGCAGGTTGGTGGAAGCATCCGGGATACAGGAAGGCTAAAGTAAACGTGGGAGCAGGGTGCACGGAAGGATGCGGTAGCGTGGGGTGGACCCTGTCGCAGACGGAATAATGATATGATGATGATGATAATTGTAGATTAACTTACCAATAAACATATTAACCAAAAATGTTTAAATAATGCAGTCATTTATTTTCAGTATTCTTTGGAATGGGGGAGCGGCTGTATTGCGTTGGACACACCAGTTACCGTCTGATCACTGAAGTTAAGTAACGCAACCCCAGCTAGGACTGACATGGGTGGCCGCTCAGGAAAACTGGGTACTGCCAATACCCAAAAATCGTCACATTAGTGTAGTGTCAGAACTACACAGTGGACGGGGCTCTAGTGGCCTTGTAGTTGAGGGGTCCTAAAACACCAACAAACAAACTAACATGGGTGGTCGCTTAGGAACACTGGGTACCGCTATAACCCAAAAATAATCGCATTTGTGTAGTGCAGACTCTGCATTAGAACTAGGCAGTGGACGGGGCTCTAATGACCTTTGTAGTTGGTCGGCCCTAAAACATAAACAAATCAATCAATCCTTAGGAATGACCTTGAAATTTGAAGTATTAAATTTGGCTACATGTACCGGACCCAAAACATTTCCGTCAAAATGGTAAAATATTTCAATTCCGATATTCAAATTAAAATAATTGAAAGGTATACTATATTGAAATCTACTATCAAAATGATTTCTTTAAAGAAACTGTAATTTGCAATCTTTTAAGAGATATACTGATTGATAAGAGATGCAGTATTTTCAAATTGAAATTTTCACTTTTATGACTCTCAGCATCAATTCCATCACAAATATCAAAAAGAATTCATAGGAGAAGTAAGTTATCGTTCTTGTTCAGTTAAAAACCCCACAAAAAAAAGGATTTTAATAGGGCTAATATGCCCGCTATGAAAACCTATAAAAAAAGAAAAAATCAAAAAGGACTTTGACGTTGATTAGATAAAACGTACACAAACAGCCAAAGAAAATCAATTTTATTTCTAGTTGAGACGTGCACCCGGTTTTCAGGAAACAATTTACTCCTCGATAAAATATCATAAAACGAAAAAAAGCAAATGTGCTATCAAAATGACATGTCTAACCGTCGCATTTTCATAACATTAACCATTTTGGAAAGTCTATTATGCAGCATACACAAATAGAGTTTGATAAATCAAAAAGTAGGAATAGACTTCCTTTATTAATAACAATATTTACCAGTAGCATGAAAATAATGACCACACTATAAACTGGTGAAAATAATAGTTTTAATAGCGCATTGTAACTAATGTATCGAAGAACAATACTTAGCAGCCATTATAACTCAGTAATCAGCAATATTCGTTGATACTCAGTTGATAAAAACATCGATAAAGAGGGGATTTTCATTGCAAGCATCTAACTTTTGCAATAAACCTACACTCAACAGTTTATTAGCTACCAATAAACTACCCCATAGAACCATTTTGATATTAATCAAAATGAGTAACATTTAAAGACAATAATGGCCAACGTTTACAATATTAGGCAGATCACATACTGAGGCAAAAGTAATTGACAACCACCAATCAGATTGTCTTCTTGGCTCATACTGTGGTAGTTATGTCATCATATTTTTAATAAATGTTAAAATAATTAATAAACTTTGTAATATACCTTCTACAGTTTCTCCAAAAATATGACTTAAGGATACTCTTCCAGCAGTCTAAATTCACTTAATGCACCTCTTTAAGGTAGATGCATCCGGCGATAGGCAACATCTGCCAATTGGTGGCATTCACAACTTATCGCTATGCAGCACAAATTACTGAGTCGCGGCAAAATATGCAGGAATTTTGGAAGTCTTGGTAAAATAATAACTAGAAAGTTTAAAATTGACCTTAATAACGCGGCGGGACATTGGGGCATTAGGAACTCGTGGATGGTGGCGATATTACTTGACTGGACATGGAAGGACTCAAGCCTGTACTAACACTACGAGACTCATATGAAGAGTGTCACACAAAAAAATTTCAAGGCAGTAAATTACTGCACCTTGGGATATTAATTAACGTTATAGGAAAATTTCATTTCTATTTGAAATGAGATGGAAATTCTCATCACATAAATAAGCCGCCCTTTGCCGTGGAACGAATTTCTTAAAGGTAGCTTAAGGGGTGGGGGCATGGCGGAAGAGAACAGAGAGAAAATAGATTGAGATGTCAAGTGCATGTTATGAGAAGAGGAGAGGAGTATCTGGCTAGGTCCATTACTGGGATGCATTTTCGCTGGTTGTTTGTTGGTGTTTTAGGGCCTTTCATCTACAATGGTCATTAAAGCCCCGTCCACTGAGTAGTTCTAATACAGAGTCTACACAGACGCTAGCTGCCACAACGATTTTGGGTGTTAGCAGCAGTGGCGTCGTTAGGGTTGGCGTCACCCGGTGCGGTGACACCATGGTGTCATCCCCCTCTCCCGAAAAAAGCCGCTTCTTCTGCTTTGGTGTCACCCCATTTCTCATGGTGCGAGTGGTGTCACCCAGTGTGGCCCGCACCCCCTAGTGACGCCACTGGTTAGCAGTACCCAGTGTTCCCAGGCTGTCACCCATGTTAGTACTACCGGGCATTTTGCTTGCGTTGCTTAACTTCAGTGATCAGACGAGGACTGTTGTGTCCAACGCAATACAGCCGCTCTACTGGGATGAAGGCTACCGGAAGGCCGGAGTAGAGGAAGACCAAAGCAGATGTGAGAGTAGGCTGTACGGAGGGATATGGTAGTGAGTGTGTGGGGTGGAAGGAGAGTTAGTGGGAGATAGGAGGGAGTGGAGGGCCAACTCTGCCACAGATCTGATAAAGATATGACTGATCTGCGTTGAAAAATTAGTGCAAAATTCAGTCCGTTAAAAGTGGGCGTACGTTATTTCGATTAACATGTTGCAAGTCAAGGAATGACCAAATGGTCACAAAGAGAATCGGACCTTGACTGCTAGATCAAAAATATTTCCACGGCTTCATTGCAAAGATTTCAAGCAAAATGCAGCGGCACGTCAATAAACCACGAGGATGGAAAGTGAGAAGCAGAAAAAAAGTTGCAGCCAATGAAGAGTATTGCTTTTAGCTACTGCTACTTTTCGCTTGAATGCTAATCTTATGTAGTAGACAACTATAAGACATTTATATATCAGACTTATATAAGGAATACTTTATAAAATAACAAGATTTATTTGTTAAAATACTCTCTATACCACTAGCACTATTTTGTCGTTTTAAGGTTCATTTTTTTCATCAATCAGTTTAACAGATTTCGGTTTCTTACTCATTGCATTAGCCAAATGTAAATTTTCTATACTTTTGATTTTGGTAAATGGATCCATTACCATTTATGCATATTACTTATTATAAAGTGAAGTTTTAGATGCTATATGTCAACTTTTTTGAGTAGCTTTATGGTGGATTTAATAAGACGACCCTAAAAGTGATTTTATGTACTTCTCTTGTAGATTTTCTTTTTACTCTTTAAGTCCCAATGCCAATCAAAAACAGCATTACCCAGGCAAACTAAATCGCTGCAGCACATTAATAGCTACCATTCTCATAATCGTAAACGAATTAAGAATATTTTCTTGGTAAAGCTAAGTGTATTCATCATAGTAGTGTAGTGCCACAAATTATTATTTGCCAGGACAGTCAATTTCCATTTTTCTCTTTTGTTTCGTTGGTGTTTTAGGGCCCTTCAACTACGAGGTCATTAGAGCCTCGTCCACTGCGTAGTTCTAATGCAGAGACTGAACAAACATTACAATAACGCGACGATATTTGGGCATTAGCGGTATTCAGTTTTCCCAAGCGGCCACCCATATTAATACTAGCTGGGGTTGCGTTGCTTAACTTCAGTGATCAGACAAGAACTGGTGTGACCAACGCAATAAGCCGCTCCAGTTGATTTCCAAACACCACCTGAAATTCAGGGCCTAGTCCACACATTTCAAAATTCTTGAAATTTCAACAATAGCCAAGTCTTCAAGAATCCTTTTAATGCTTTCCTAAAGGCTTTCAGTACAGTTTGAATTCTGGTCAATAACTGTTGTGACTTTCTGAATAAAAAAACGATTTTGATGACGTTTTTTGTTTAAATATCTTTGTTTACAACATCATTGAAATAGCCACATCACTCTCCAATGGTCACGCTACATGCCACCACATATTTGAAGAGAAATATTACTTTTGGATATTTTTCATTCGTTATTCTCTGCCACTCGCATCCAGTGCAGTTCTACTAAAACCACATTACTCTATAACAGCCTTTTGTGAATTCATGGAGTTTAATATTGACATGATCGCATTTATGCAATATTTATTTTTCAATTTTAATATCTGACCAGATATTAAGATCGTGATGTTAGCAATCTAAACTTCCGAAAGTAGGTAGCACATAATCATTCAAATATCAATTTTTTTTTCCTACGATTTTGTTGGAACAATCACTTGGTGGTGGATATCGTCTTGCAACATAGAGTCGAAACGATATTCATCCAAACAAGGCCATCGAAAAATTGTCCCATTTATCCATTATTACCTCTTACTAAATCCCCCACCTGCCATTAAGAACCAGTTTTCCTGCTGTCCACCACATCACTTCTTCACTTTTAAGCTATATTAGTGCAATAGTGCCTGTCGACTTCATTTCTGCAACATCTTTTATACGCCTCAGTATACATTTCATCCATCTTCTCCATCATTTAATTCGCTCATATAAATAACTGTCTCATCTCTCAGCATCAATATCATTTTCTTATTTTCCCTCCTTTCTTTCTTATTTCTTCCTTCGAAAATGGTATATATTTAGTTTACCAATCCCCATCGACTAACATCAAAAACAATCTATTCCATACACACACCCATATACTACTCTGAAAATTGCGAAGGAGGTTGGTAAAGAGCACAGAGTTGTTACGAATATATTCGGCCATTTTACATCTACGTACTTCACAATTCACAAATAGAAACTCTGAAATGATCTTGAAATGAGCACAACCAAGTAATAAAAATGCGAAAAATGAACAACTTACTATGATCAACTTATCAGATTATCAGTTTTGTTGCCCAATTTTAAAATTTAATAACGTTCATTTTCTAGTCATGGTGCTCCATGGATTACACAATGACTTCATCTATTGATGGGTGGTAGCTAAATTCAGAGATGACTGTGAACATCTTTCTTTCAATCTCATTCTGCATGACAACGGCGCATACAACCAAGAGACTATGAGGTAAAAATCGTATTGTGATGTAAATATCTCAATGAATTCTATTGAAAACATGGGTAAGGAAACGTGCACTTGCCGCACTGTGATTTCCATACAAAAGAAGACTTTCTTTGGACAAGCTAGAGAAATTACTCAAACATGATTTCCATCACTCCTTCATCTCAAGTCACTTTTTAATGCAATAAAAAAATATATTTTCACAAGTCACTTCTAGCATACATTTCTACCTATTCAAAACACTTAAGTAGGGTGACCACCTCTCTGGGAATTTATAGCTTAAACTCCCAGGGCTTCCGATTTTACTGCCTCTCAGAATTATCTCACACGTCCAAGTTATGAAGATTGATTATCTTCGGCTCCGTGATGTACCATTACACATGGTCAAAAGTAGTCCAAAACGGTGACTATCATATCGAATTATGAAAGTTATTCAATTTGGACTACAATATGCATGTATATAACCTGGTAGACCAACTGATGGTCCAATTGGTAATTCACATCTCGATTATTGCCACACTACAGAGCAGGGGCAGGGAAGTTCTAGGGGGCGCACTGGAAGTATAAATACAAATAGGAGACTCTATGAAATTTCTTTTGATGGACCAAAATGATTGCTTACTCCGTTACAATCAATGACCGACCATTTTTTTGGCTTGCAGACCATCTCTGCTTTTAGATCAAAGAGTAAATTGGATATATCAATTTGCAGGTTGAGTAATTTAACACCCTTCAATCCGAGCAGTGTTATAAAACGAGGGTGCTAATCTGAACCTTAAAATATAATTTTTGAACAGAGGGACCCAATATGTTGGACACATGAAAAATGTTAATGTCGGTGGTAGCACCATCACGTCTACAAAGACTGAAAATTGGACTTCATTTGTGAATCAATTCCACCTTTCAATTTGAATTACAAAATATATTAGTACATACTGTTCTGCTCTCACAGGAGAGTGAGACATGTTACAATTTCACTCTACTACATAATTATTAATAATTAGAGATACCTGAAGTTGATGACTCTCGTCAATCAAGTCACACACATCAACGAATCTCTTTGGCACTTCCTTCCACGCAAATGCTATATTTACCCCTTACTGAACTAATTTAATCGAATTAGATCAATTTAATCGAAACTCCTATTTCTATCTGTATGAGGGGTGTTGCCATAATGTCACGCAAGTGATAGACACGACTTCAAGCCGCAAACATAATCGCTATCGTGTCAGGAGAGATCACAAAATTTAGTGTTGGGTTGCCCTAGAAACACTTTTGTTTGTCATTGTCAGTAAGTTTACAAAGAGAGTGTGAACTCCAACGACTCAGACAAAGCTGATGTTGCTATTGAATTTGTCACAATGTATAGTGACTAAACAATAGGACTAGGACGCAACATCAGGGATATCTTTTAACAAACCAAACGAGAATGGCGCTTTTTATAATAAAAACATCATCAAGCAAGTTGTGTAACTAGTAGTAAAATAGAGGTAAAATTCAGAGAGCGCATTGAGTAGTTTTTTAACAAACTAGGTACAGTAAGCATAACATGTGTGATTATGTTGGGTTCACTTCTTGCTTCCACCCCAACATAAATTTACTTAAGAAAATGAAAAAAAACCCCTACTATATATAGTTGGTGCATGAGTGCATTATCACTTCGGTTGAATTTAATCATGCGAGTATATGTGTATTTCAAAATAGTATTTACAAATTATTATTTAATGATTTTTACTTGTCACTTTGTGATGTTTAAAATAAATATTCAACAACGACATTGAGATCTGAAAAATAAATAGATAAGACGAGAAGTTTTGCAAAATCCTTCTCTCTTTCTTATCTCACTTTCCCTATTTAATTACAAGTATGCTTGCAAATCAAAGTATGAAATCAGGTAAAAATAAAGTTTTTAAAGAAAAAGAAATCAACTATCTCACCATAAGATTATATATTTGTAAAATCGACCAATATCATGATGCACAAAATTGAGTACGTCAAGTCATCAAAATCTACAATCATCACTACGAGATGAATAAATAAAAAAAGTATTTTTCAAGCAAGTTATCTGACAACAAAAATTGAGCTCTGAAAATTCTAGTGCACATGATCTTCACCAAGATTTCTTTTTAGTAAGACATTTTGGCAAAAAAAGAAATGCCAGGAGGAAAACTGAAGTGTACTAAAGAACCTCTCATGGTGGATAATAAAAAAAAGCATATTCATTTTTATGTGTACACAAACACATTCCTAGACTGTCATGATGACTAAAAAAGATGTGGGATTTCTTCAAATGGTGTCATAGTTAAATATGAGCAAGATTTTTCTACATGCTTATATTAAAGTTTTTTTCCCCCACACTCTCTCCTTTTTTCGGAGAAAAAAGTTTAAGGATACGTTCACATTCATATGGTCTACTTTGGTTGAAGTCTTTATCAACTAAAAGGATAAAATAACGTTGTCATTACGTGCTGCATAGAGAACATTAAAATAAATGTAAAAGGCGCCTAAAAATATGTCCAAGGATGAATTTTAACTTAATTTTACACCTTAAAAGTGTGAGAAATAATGAATTCTTGGAATAATATATATTATGAACAGTTTACTCTTTCTTTCTCCTCCTTTGTGCTGGTTTCCGTCAACTCTGAAATTATTGTTAACACATGTTTGTTTCCCAGAGGAAAACCCCAAGCATATAAGAATAGTAAAACCGATTTCATCTGATCGAGGTGCTGAATTACATTCATTTAATATTCTTATAAAGAGTTAAATTAATACTTTAGCTCAATGTGCAGCAAAAAAAAAAATATACACAATGCAGAAAAATAAAACTTTGGTGATAACAAACATGGCTGTAAATTGTTTCACGATATTTAGCACCAAAATATGAAATTAGATCCAAATGCTATATAATTTAAAGTTTGTTTGATCACATACGGTTTATTCTTACAAACATATTAATTAGTAGGAGGATATTTCATTTATTTCTCTGATATATTTACCGACAAGACTAAACTGCTAGTTGAATTCAAATCATAATTAATTATTGTAAAAGAATTGAAATAATGTCTGTTGTTTGCTTACATATTTTGGATTTTCCTGGTTTCAGGTTTCAGACTTAATATTGTTCAATATGTCCATTTCATCGCATTCTCACAATTAAATGCTAATAACAATTTGAAATTCAGAAATATTGAATTTTGCACGCAAACTTGCTATGGTCGTTATTGGGTTTCCAATGAAGGAAGCCTGGTGTAGAATTTATGATAAAAGCCGTGAGATGCTGCAACAAAACTAACTCGTATGATGATTTCTTTACCTACATCACGTTTCATTTTGAAATATCATCAAAGTGATAGGATTAAGAATTTTGGGTTGCACTGATAATAAGAGATTATTATATTTAAAAATTTTCACATCAAGCACTTAATAACATACGTTCTGAGAGTCACGTAATGGTGTAGTCTGGGAATTTAAAACGTGAGAAATGTGGTAATTTGGTAACACAGCGACAAGGCCAATCTCACAGTGTTCTGAGCATTAATCCGTTGCACAACTGAATATTATACTAAATTACGCGCATGTGAATTTTTTTTCCCTCTAGAGTGTACGAGGAAATCCCCATAAGTTTTAATGAGATCATATGAGAAACGAAACCATGTGATACTAAGTTTCCATAATCGTAACTCCACTGTAGGGTCGGTGATAAGTGCCATTAACGTCAGCAGCAGTTTTATGACTCCTAAGACTATGTAGGCCCTACTGATGCCAGGAAATAAGTTGACTCACCTGGGAATTTTGTCAATATGCAGTTATAATGAGAGAGGAGTTCCTTCTTTTGGTTGCCTGTACCTATTGATGAGGCTATTAACCACTGACTTATGGTGTGGAATTTGTTAGCCTGCATATTTCATTAATCTGACTTGACGGAAAAGCACAAGGAACCCTTCTTCCTCGCCTGCCAAAAAACATAACGTCCAGTCTGGGAACAATGCGGGGGGGGGGGAGAAATGCAGCAATTGCTCCCCCTTCAGTGCCTCAATAGGGCGCATATTTCAACTGATGCATGATTCAACTTTGCAACTGATGAGGCATTTTTGCACTGCTATCCCCATTTCTATACTGCCAGGTGCAGTCCAATCTGCAGTTGGCTAAACCCCTGAAGACAGAACATTGTCTAAGGTGCACTTTTTTAAGTACTCCCCCTTGGATCTGCCCCTGGAACAAACAAGTGCACTGTTGACTGTCTACTACTACTACAGAGAATTAAGGAACTGATGATCTTAGCAAAAGTTGAAAACAATTTACATTCATATGTGCAAAAGTCAGAAAGGAAAGAGAGACAAATTTTGAAACTAAATAACAGATTAATAAGGATCAGCAAACTACTTGAAAATATGAATAAATAACCTTTCCGAAAAACTATAAATAGTAGGATTTCAATATCAATTATATGATTAAAATAAATGCAGTGATGCGTCACTAAATGTGGCACTCGTTGCTATAATTTTGTTTTACTCGAAAACTCGAGACATTTTTAGATTTCACTTTGTGGCTTGCAATATAATTCAAGAAAGCGTCAACAACATGAAACCCTGAGGCTTATTTGGATAAGATGAATATAAATGAAAACGTCATTGTGAAGATTTCGTTGTTTTTTTTTTTTTTTTGACTATTAAATTTTAGATCCAATAATAAAAATAACTGCGATAACCGCATCACATTTACGTTTTCCACACTCAAACTATTGTCTTGTGCGTCATTGTACCAAGTACCATTAAGAAACATGTTTTGTCACCAAATAATTGTCATATTACAAGACGCAAAAACGGACTCCGGATGACGTCGTAGGAGCCTTTCTATGTATTTGTATTCAATTCTATTATTTAGTTCTGTAAAACTCTAATAATGGTGTCACACATATCTTCACTAAATTCACTCATCCTAATTGAAAGCATTTTGATAATAGAATTTATAAAGGAAACGGATGTAGCAGCTCAGAAGGCATTTCTTGTCCTAACTGAACCGAAATAATTTTACGTATAAGATGAAAAGATATGGTTTTAAGGGAAAAAATGCTATCCATATCAAATGCAACCCCTCTGCAAGAATATGTTGGCACATTTCCGGAAGTTGCTTTAACACTTTCTGAAAACTTCACAATGTGACTTAATAACACTTATTAATGGTGTAATCACAAGAGTTTAGTCTAAATAAACCACTTGTTGGAACAAAATTGTGACTTTGCAGTATGAATGCTTTCTTGATTCTGTATATAATCTTTTTTCTGCTTTCAGCTACCTTATATTATCCTACTTTAAGCTCAAATCAGAATATTCATGAATTGTATGTGTTATACTTAATACCAGGATTAAGATTAAACATCAAATAAGATTAAGCGAAGTTCCACATTTGTAGATTTAGCTTAAAACACAGTCAAAAGAAAACAACTCTCTACAATTCTCCTATGTAGCATAAAATTTAAACAAAGTTATTTGTTAATTAGAGTTGCCTCCAATATTAACTTTTAAAAGCAAATAGACCGGTTTTTGACTAAAATTCGGATTTTGACTTTGACTCGCGGAACACCAGGGCTCGGCGGAAAATAGCTTGAAGATCGTTGCTTTGAAGCATATTTTGACAATAAAAAGGTGACTTGACCATTGGTTTCCAAAGCAATCTGTGATGATCAACGATTTTTGGGTATTAGCGGTACCTAGTGTTTCCAACCGGCCACCCATATTAGTACTAACTGGGGTTGTGCGCTTAACTTCAGGTTGCTTGTTTGTTGGTGTTTTAGGGCCCTTCAACTAGAAGGTCATTACAGCCCCGTCCATTGCGTAGAGTAGATGTAATGCAGAGACTGCACAGACACTACACTAATGCGACGATTTTTGGGTATTAGCGGCACCAGGTTTTCCCAAGCGGCCACCCATGTGGCCATGCTTAACTTCAGGGATCAGACGAGAACTGGTGTGTCCATCGCAATACAGCCACTCCCGATAGCTTGTGAATATTCCTGAGTCTAATTTTATCTTACACACAAGAGGTAAACTTTATTCCACTTCCTTTCAGGAGAAAAGTAATCCCAGGTAGGAAGCAATGTCAACTGCGCCATAGTATATAACAATTACTTATGCTAAACTAAAATGTAATAGTGGTTAAGATTTCCAAAACTCTCAGTTTGTCTTTCCAGAAGTCGGTAGAATCTCAGAATTTGCGAAACCCAACATATAATCACCTCAACAATATCAACTCAACTATGACAAAATACAGTATATGATGCCTAAACACAGTACGTATTCAAAGAATTAAGTATGCACTTTCTGGAAACCTGAATCGTAATCGTTGACAATAATTAATTGAAGCTCCCATACATATCTAATTAGAAACTAGTGAAATATTACAAATCAACAAATTCCTGGAAATAAACCCATTCATTAAATCGATAGGATTCTGTAGAATAGTGCAGGTTTAGAGTCTTGCCTTCTCTTTAAAGTTAACATGACATTTGAAGCTCCTTATCCACCTAAAACTATTTTCCAAGATGAAGATTGAAATTTAAATCCAAAATTCAAAGAGCAAGCAATTACAAATGCTTTCAAGACTGTTGCTGATGGGGTGTAATGGACCTTTGACTGGAAGTGTGTCCCTGGCTGGGTATAAGGGGAGAAAGGATCATTCATATAAATTGAAGGAACTAAGAGCACAGACAGGCTCATACTACTGGTCTTTGTTGCCAAGGACCATTCGACAATGGAATACCCTTGGGGAAAATACAGTGGAGGGCTTACTGAAAGGGAAGCCACCTTTGCAAGTATTGTAGGGGACACAACAACTATAGCTTAGGGTCTTAGAAGTTTTCTGGGTTCTTATGTAGCAATGAGAGTTAGTCTCTCCACTGCCAAATTGGCCATACAGGCTGCTTGCAGTGAATTAGAATTAGAACTACCAGTAACTGATGGCAGAGAAGTTAAGGATCAAGAACTGTTGGATTTGGTTCGTTGGTGTTTTAGGGCCCATCAACTGAAAGGCCATTAGAGCTCCTTCCACTGCGTAGTTCTAATGCGGAGACTGCACAGACACCTCACTAATGCGACGATCTTTGGGTAGTAGCGGTACCCAGTTTTCCCAAGCACCCACCCATGTCAGTACTAGCTGGGGTTGCGTTGCTTAACTTCAGTGATCAGACGAGAACTGGTGTGTCCAACGCAATAAGCCACTCCCGACAAGTGTTGGAGAGCTGGTTAAAATACTCCAACAACTAAAGAAAGGATCAACAGACTACAGTACGTGAGACTTGCAACACGAAATCAACAAAAGACACCATGCAAGCATAGGAAAAACCAGTCGCCGTTTAATTAGCCTTGAAAACTCAATCAATAATGTATCAAAATGGACGCCATCAATCGTAAATCCAAGAGAGCTTGTAAGTACTTATTAATCAACTTATTGTTAAAAGCGTTTGTATAAAATATAAATTAAATTGCCCATGACGCCTACTACTGCAGTCTGCACTCTCATCAGCTTAATCTTTAGTCAATCGTTGTAACAGGTACAAAAGAGGAATTCCCTTTTCATTTTTCCAAGTAGATCTATATTTTGCGATTACAGTGGTACCCCGCTTAACGAACGCCTCGTATAACGAATGTTCCCTATAACGAACACCGTCAAAAAAAGCGCGGGAGTATCACATACGAACTTGTTTCACATAACGAACGCTTGTTCAATATACAAAGTGAACTAGGAACTGTATAGGACAGTGGTGGCGAACCTGCGACCCACCGTGCAATTTTAAGTGGCCCGAGTGTTAATGAGATGATGTTGAAGGTGTAATAAAAGTTGGACGATGTTCTCTATTCCCTCCTTTAATAAACTTTATTCACTATTAATAATAACTTATTTTTATTCATAAAATTGAATAGTGCTTGCATCTGACCCGTGGACAAATTCTTGGTTTTCTTTTGTGTTATTGTGACCCGTCTTCAAAAGCGGTTCGCCACCACTGGAATAGTATGTCCAAGATTGTAGTAACTATAGAGGTATTAATCCAATGAGTTATACCAATGTAATGTAATAGAATGTCACCTCCAGGATAGAACTAGTGTCCGTGGAAATCAGTTTGGGTTCATGCTAGGCAGGTCCACAATGGAACGAATCTTCATTTTGAGGCAGATGATAGAAAAGTATAGAGCAGCTAAGAAGGATCTCCATACCATCATTATCGACTTGGAGAAGGTTTACCAGCGTTCCACAACAGGCATTATGCAAAAGGGGGTAGAAAAAGGGTTTATTCGAATAGTTTAGGATATGTACTCGTATGATGGTTCCATTCCACAGCCAGGGTAAGGACACCTTGGGGAAAATACTGGGGGCTCCCCAGTGAAGTTTGGGGTGCACCAAGGTTCAGCACTCAAATCCATACCTTTTTATTCTGGTTCTGGACGAGCTACTGCCATGAGTAGGAGAATGGACCCCTCAATGCATGGCATTTGCTGATGAGCACCGTTCAACTGCACACTGCAAGTAATTGACTCCCTTCTCATTTCAGGGCAATTCCTAGTTTTTGTGAAGTATGAACCCCCAAAAAATGGGTCCTAGAGTGTTTTCGCTCATTAACAATCAGCACTGCACTTTGTTTTTAACTTCTTAACAATTTTCACAAGTTTTCGTGGCAACCCGGAACGAATTACACGATATAACATAGAGATCTATGGGAAATTGTGTACCGCACAGCGAACACCCCTCATAACGAACGTATCGCTGGAACGAATTACGTTCGTTAAGCGGGGTACCACTGTAACCTGCCACATGAGTTTAAACGACCATTAAATTAAACAGTAATGGTTAAGTCATAGTCTGTACATCTACTTGTTATGGTAATTAGGTTAAATTTGAACACTGAATTGCGTAATAAAATGAGGTCTCAGCCATTTTATAGTTGTTGCAATTTCGAGATTGCAGTTCCACATTAGGGTTTCAACGTGACACGTGATGCATTTGTCACTTATGAATTACGAACGAAACTTCAAATTGAAGCGATAGATGGACTAAATGGCTTCGGATATCACTTGGTATCCACAACTGCATCACAACACAACGAGACATAAAGTCGACCCGTGAAAAAAGCGGGACTTGGTGCAAGAAGCTGACTATCTGAAATATTGCCATGAGTGTTGTTGCTTGTTGGTGTTTTAGGGCCCTTCAACTACAAGGCCATTAGAGCCCCGCCCACTGTGTAGCTCTGATGCAAAAACTGAACAGACACTACACTAATGCGACGATTTTTGGATACTAGCGGCACCCAGTTTTCCCAAGCGGCCACCCATGTTAGTACTAGCTGGGGTTGCACTGTTTAACTTCAGTGATCAGACGAGAACTGGTGCGTCCAATGCAATTCGCCGCTCTATGTTACCCTGAAGACATAAGCACAATTAAAATTCTGGCTTCAACAGGGCGAAGTCATTGTAAAGGCTATAAATTACAGACATGTGGTAAGAAAAACAGTACTCACTTTGAATTTTACAAGACATGGATCATGCAGGGCGCAGGACCTTGTGTGGCTGCAGTGTTTGCATACCTCCAAGGGCCAACTTTGAATTGAAATCTTAATTTCTAGCATCTATAAATTGCTACACAACCTTTCTATTCAGGGCAACATTAATAAAATTACATGTATAGAGATATTATTTTCATAGTTTAAAAAAATAAGCGCCTCTTCAACATAACTTATAGATTTTCCCAATAATAAAGTCTAAAATGATCTGAAGGCAGACACAGTCTACATGTTACAGCAGAAAAATGGCATTACAGACAGAAAGATGAAGGATTTCTTATACGGACATACGATGTAAGATTTGTTTTAAAACCGTAAGAGATTACATAGACTTTGAAATAATCCTTTTCAGTTGGTGCTTTTGGTATATGTGTATAACTATAACAAATTTCTTACTTTTCTTAAAGGCAATAAAACAATTTAAATAAAATCATAAAGGGAAGTCTACAAGTAACTCCGTAATATATTTTTGTACTCACACCAGGAATAGAGGTTTTCTTTTCTTCATGATTTTTTTCTTTATTTAACAGTTTCTGCTTTTTCAAAATTCAGTTGGCACCCTAGGAATCAGAAGCTCATTTTCTTGAAAAAGGACATCTTCCATTTTATATTCAAATAAAACTAATATCAGAAACTAAAAAACACAAACAGCTGGGTAACTCATTTCCTAGTCAACTATAAAACTAGAAGCTGATAGAAGAGTCTTATACATCAAATACACTAGACCAAAAAGTGAATTCATATGTGTTACATACTATTTCCATTTCTACCAAAAGGATTTTGAGAAACAGTATTCTGTAATGGGTCCTAAAATTATTCATGAACACATTACAGTAAACTGATGAAAGGAGCATAAAATGTGGCCAATTCTTTATGCCTTTTCCCCCTCTTCTACCACATAGCTTCCTTCCAACTATTATGCATAAAAATTCACAATCGGTCAAAACGTATTCAAAATAAAAGAGTCATAACAAATTTCATCAATTATTCCAATGTTTTTGCCTCACATTTCCCCAGTTACAAATGGTAAGGAAATTTTGATTCCACAACGCAACTAAAAACATTTGATTCATCGTTTAACTGCAAGTTGTTTGTTCAACAAAGCGGAAATAATTCAAAGCTGAAATTTGATCATATTACAACTCTCATTTGCATCACAAATATGCAAGCGCGTAGTAATAGTTTACATACTATTACTGGCAAACCCTTTAATAAAACAACTAGTAGGGGAAAGAATGCCACCTGCATGGCGAGAGGTTCGGGTGGTATAGGGCCTACTATTTAAGGATAAAGGGGAAACCCAGCAGTGTGATAGCTACACGATTAAAATTGGGAGGTAGTAAGGGAATATAGGCTGTTCACGAGCGCTAGCGTCAAGGGAAAGTAGTTTGGGTGCCATACCAGGCAGATGCACTACTAGAATCTTTATAACTTGAGATACATGATAAAGAAATACAGAGCAACAAAGAATCTGCATGTCATCTTCAACGACTTGGAACATGTTAAAAAAAAGATTGGGACATGTTAAAAAAAAGAAAAAAAGGGTAACAAGTTAATACAAACTAGCTCAGGCTATGTTATGTGATGAGTCCATATCCAGTGCTAGGACCACAAGGGATACATGAAGGATCAACACTATGTCTGGGAATAGATAATGACATTGAGAAACTTAGTGACTCCAGGAAGAGAGTAAAGAAGGACGGGACTGCACAAACTCGGAACATCAACGGACTGTGGAGGCCTGAGTGTTGGTCAAGGCAAAAGAGTATTCAGTTTTGAAATTGAAAGGGAATAACGACGAAGGCGAAAAAGCTACACGAGTTCAAACACCTGTAATCACTCAAAAACATCTAGACTCCGGCGTTGCCTAGAGGCTAGAAGTGGGTTGAAACGAGTCAGCTAAGTGGGGTTTCAATGAAACTCAAAGAGAAGTTCTGCATAACAGCAGTTTGATCAAGTTGCATTGGACACACCAGTTCTCGTGAGATCATTGAAGTTAAGCAATGCAAACCCACGTTAGTACCAACACGGGTGGTTGGTAGTGAACGTTGGGTGCTGCAAATTTACCTCTCCTACATCCTCACCCGCGAGCAGCCTCCTAAAAGTTCGGCCTGTTATGGCTGCTTGGCTTACTCCCCAACCCGTTAACGTAACATATGCTGTATGGATGGTGTGGGACAGTGGGTAGCAGCCATGAAAACAGATTGGGTAATAAAACTGTACACTCTGCAGTAAATGCATAAGGATGCTAAAGGTATACAGAGGTATACATGTATTTTAGGGACAGTGTAGGGGTGGAATAGATATCATACAACAGTAGAAGAAATAGGACGAGGTGATAAAGATACGACAAAAGAAGACGGAAGAAGGAGGTAGCTGGGTAAATCACAAATGACCAATGGAGCAGACAGGTAGACAGGTGGACAGGGGTCTACTTAAAAATGACGGAATCCACAGAGATCTTCTACTTTTATCTCTACTAATACAGTATGTTTTCTTCTTGGTTGCAAATGTAAAGCCGGAGTACTCCCACAGAGATGGATTCTCTACTTAACTTACGAAGAGCTGAATAAAAAGTAAAAGAGGATTGAAGGCAGAGATATGGCAGATGTGTTTTAATTCATAATACATCTTGAAATTCAGGCTTGATACTAATAATACATTGACAAGGAGGATTTACTTTCTAAGATGTTATCTTTAGTGTATTTCAAACATACCAATGAACTGTTTAATTATCTAGAAAACATCAAAGAAAGAGAGAATGATACGGTCTTATACGAGAAACCATTTAAGCTAAAGAGTCCAGTAGCGAGAAGACGTGACATAAATTTGATAATTATTTATTGATTAACCAAGAATTGGTTTATATTAGACTGCATCTAAGTCTGTCAATATTTAATGCTTTGAGACTGCTCAGCGATGATCACTCACTTGAGAATCACATCTCACCTCACCATCCTTTGACGGTTTAGTCGTATACTTAAAGAATGGCTACCACTGAGTAACTTTACTAATGTATCATGGTTCTCAAAATTTATAAATAATAAGATAGTCATCATTTCAGGATATCGAATGAAGTAGTTTATGTCATTATACAGTCAGGATTAGAGAGGGTATTATGGGTAGATGTGGCTCTCAAAACGCTTGAAATTGACGCCAATAGCTGCAAGGTAGTCAATGTTTACTTACAGCTATTATCAACGGCGGCAGATGATTGAACTCCAACGTCTAAAAACGAAGTAGTGTAGATCACAATTTCAGTTAGAAGGCACCCGCTTGTCTAATCCGTTTTCAACACTTTCACTGATGTCCCAAAGTTTTGGGAGTAGGTGTTGACCTAAAAAACTACAGAAACGGGACTTCAGTTCTTCTAGATATGTACTGCTAAGTGCCATCTCATCATCATCATACCCTTATCCCTCTTGTGGCAGGGTCCCACTGAACATGCTTCGTCTGGGGGCGCAGCAGCCAGGCGTCTGGAACCCGTAGGAATATTGGCTTTGTTCTCTGTTGGGGGATGCCGGCCTACCCACGTGTTCCAACACCGCATTATACACATGCGTTGTTCATGGTGCCTGACCTATTGCACAATAACAGTAAGCAACAGGGATATTCCGAGGAAGCGGCGAATTGCGTTGGACACACCAGTTCTTGTCTGATCACTGAAGTTAAGCAGCGAAACCCCAGCTAGTGGTGGCCGCTTGGGAAAACCGGGTACCGCTAGAATCCAAAAATCGTCCCATTAGTGTAGTGTCTGTGCAGTTTCTGCATCAGAACTACACAGTGGGCGGGGCACTAATGACCTTGTAGTTGAAGGGCCCTAAAACACCAACAAACAACAACAAGGGATATTCCGTACTGGTTAAGTGTCATAACAAGTTAAATATTCTGCAAGTGGAAACTCCATTAAAATTCATTGTCCATGGTCCATTTAATCTTGAGATGGAGAAGTAAACTAAGCATACAAAAATCAGTGCAGTTATTTGATGAGAATGCACTCAAACAGCATTAAGCTGAGACAAATTAAGATGCCTCTCATTATTGCGCCATTTAAGGACAAAAAAATCATGACTCACATGAAATCCCAGCTAATTTTTGTAGTAAATCCCTGTCTATCACGACAAGGAAAAATCAATGGGCTTAAAATTGGACATTTCAGGTTTGGTGCAGTGCTCTCTATATAAACAGATGCATAATTTATTCTTCGGTGTAAGAGATTATTTCAACTAACCGCATATCATCCATCCACTTCTTAAATACTAACAGAAGTACTCTACTTTGAAGGTATAACATGAAAGACTGTCGTCTGGGAGATACACAAACAACAGTTGTAACCAAAGGGTGATTGAATTCGGTTACTGTGGTAGTGATAATTTGTTTATCTTACATTCTCGATTCAAAAATGCCCACCATACCAAATTAAAATTGGTATTTTTTTTCGGTAGAGTCCTTTTTCAGATAATCCTTTACTAAAATGATAACTACAGAAAGAGAGCCTCAAGGAATTACAGAAACAAACCTTCGGCAGGGTTCAAAATGTAGGCTAAAATTGCATAAACTTAACCATAAACCAAACTGACTGGAGTATCAAGGCTCTCGTTCCTTAAACCATTCACCTGTATTTATTTAAAAAAAAGGAAAATATGGCTACGCCAACTTCAAAATAAACCTCGTTGACTTTTTGAAATACAGCAAAAAGCAACTCCTAACCCTTTTCCCGCTTATAATAAGGATCGGGTACACATTTTGCCCCTCTGAATGGACACAATGGCGATATATTGGACAGTGATTCCACAGCCGGTTGCCGACCAAAGTCTACTATCTACTGTTCGTTGAGGCAATTCACCGACGCCAGGGGGGCGAGCTCCTACACCTGGAAATTTTACCTCATCTTCCCGTTGCATAGTAGAGAGGGTTCTTTTACGTACAAATGCTATCGTACACCACCCGGGACCTCGGTTTTACTTCTTATCCGACAGAAGGCGCACTCGGGGCCTCTCTCTCGTCCGAAAGATTCCAACTCACCTCGGTCTAGTATCGAACCTAGAACTACTAACGCAGTTAACAAGTGTGCAACGCACTGCGCACCTTTTGGGCATACATTAAAATTAAAAAATGTTCAAAATCAGATGCATCCTTATTTAAAGTCAAGAAGATAACAAAGATAAATATGAAAAGTTCTGCGAGAAGAAAATAATTCATCTTCCATCTCTGGTTAAAACAACGAATATGCTGTAATTCATAGCAGTGTGTAGTTCTGTCGACGTGAAACGAAAACGAATTTGGCACACATGGAACATTTTAAAATTCAGCATTTTTACGTCACAATATCTGGAGGCCTTTTGAAACTTTTGCCAATTGGTGAATAGCAGCTTATATAATGCAGCCTAATGCTAAGTGACATTTTAGCGGATTTTCTAAACAAATGGTAGTACGTGTTAAATACTGAAAGTGCATAGAAACCTTAAAATAATTTTATTTTGCCAATTGAGAAGTTTCGGCAGACTACTTGTGGCAAATCCCCGGCTCTGGGCTATGATGATGTTCATGATGTGTGACATGAACATGTCATAAAATGAGTACTATCCACATATTTCTGACTATTGCATTAAGGCGTCAAGCGGTGAAATCATGCAACAAAGTTAATAACATATTTTCTACAAGAATAAAATTTAGCATCCAATATAAACAAGGTTGCAAAACTCGGAAAAATCGTTTGAAACTAACTCAACAGAATGTAGAGCTCACATTTCAAATGACGACGAGAAAGTCTAAGGTAATTTTTGGGAAAAGATGCGCACAAAATAAAATTCTTTCTCGGTTTGGGGGAATGGCTTCCAGTTTCCAGTTATGACTTCCAGTTTAAAAATCATTAGCTCCGAAATCACCTTGATTCGCGCAGGATTGTAATTAAGGCATGAATTCCTCTAAAATGGGGCCTTCCTAAAAAATATATAGTTATAAAGAGAGCGGCCACAAATGATTGAATCTGGAATTAGATGCTAATGGATGTAAATATTACTATAATTCATTATAAAACTGTGATATCAACTTTATTAAATATTGATAAATGCAAGAGGTTCCTAGTGCTAAAGAAACAAGTGATAGTGATCTTCAGCATCGATGTAATCACCAGACAAGCATCTGAATCAAACACTTCACTGATTTAAACTTCAACACACTGCCCACAATATCGGTAAATAAAGCATAACATGAGATGACCACTTTAGTAAAACAGATGCCACCAAACATGAAAGGCAATTAATATAATTAGAATAGATTATCAAAGTAAAATGTTAAAGGAGATGTGCAGGGCAGTTATCAAAAGAAATCATGGTTTAATTCATGTTCAGGATCCGCTTTTGTCTGAAAACATTTGAAAAGTTTGTTAATAAAGCGATATAGAAATGCCGCTATAAAGTTTAATCAATTGAATTGCAAATAAAAATCACGCATTGAAAGAAACATTTGCGGTTTCAATGCACATTTCAACGTACTTTTAAGGAATGACTGCAGTAACCATATTTTGTAAATCGCTTCGCAATGATACTATCTGCAAGTCAGATCTCAACTCATACTGGAATTTTTCTACAATCTATAAATAGAATAGATTCCTAGAAGCCATGAAACTGGACACCACTTTCTTTTGGCAATGACTTAGAATTTTGTTAAATGAATGATCTCATGCATGTTATTGATTTTGTCCCTTCAAGTTATTGTCCTCATTAGGCTTCCTCTCAAAAGTGAAGTGCCTTCTTTTGCTGCTGTTGTTTCGTCTTCATCTACTTCTTCTTCATTACTCAGGACGAGAAGTAGCAGCCTTGCATTTATTGATTTCCCAACCTTATATATTATCTTACATGTCATATAATACAAACTCGGCGAACTAATTAATGGTCATTCTAATTTAAAATTTACTTCCAGGTGTCCTCCCGCGGATCACACGACTTTCAGGAAGGAAAAATACTTCAGGGTACAGACGCATCAGTCGTATTAAATGACAAATCAACAAAATGAAATGCACTTTTCATAATGATATTTGTATAAAATAGAGTGCATTTCAAAATAGTTGAATATTTTAAAATAGTATTATTGTGTTTGCTATCAGAGATGGCTTTTTCATTTCACATATACTAGCATATAGAAATATACCCCATTCACTTCTAAATTTTAATTTATCGACGTTATGAAATCGATATTAAAGATGCATGCAGTGATTTTTCAACTGCATTTCGTCAAGATCTTAAGGGCAACTTCGTTATTTGAAACTTGTTTATATACAGTGAAACCTCCTATTTCGGATACCTTACTTAACCTCCCTTCATCGGACGTCTCAGTTTCGCAGCACACGAAAGGAACGGCGTATTGCATTGGACACACCAGTTCTCGCCTGATCACTGAAATTAAGCAACGCAACCACAGCTAGTATTAACATGGATAGCCGCTTGGTAAAACTGGGTACCACTAATACCCCAAAATCGTCGCATTAGTGTAATGTCTGTGCAGTCTCTGCATCAGAACTATGCAGTGGACGGGGCTCTAATGACCTTGTAGTTGAAGGGCCCTAAAACTCCAACAACAACAACAAAATGCAACAAATAACGTCCATTGTGAGCAAGAAAACTTCTATAAACCGGAAATCCCGTTAATCTGGACAATAAATGTATGAGCCGAGCGTGTCCGAATTAAAGCGGTTCTACTGAATTTTGTTTTCTTCTGACTGCCTCTTAGTAATCTAATGCTGAATACCAAAGTTTAAAGGTGTCATTACAGAATAATTAGGCTATTTTGAGAGATAACAGGTGCTAAAATTACTAAAAATACAATGTGGCTTAAAAACAACTATAAAATTAAATACCTAGATAAATAACAAACCAGGATGACACTGGTAAGTTAGCATGATATAAAATCTCCATATGCGGTGCCCCTTCATAAAGGTGTCAAATAAAACTTCGTGTCGTTGCAACCGTCCACTGCTTATTTTCCTCTGTTTTTGTCACCGATAACACGTTTCTTAATAATCTAGGTTGAATAGACATCCTATTCAGTGTAAAACAACTCAAAGCTTTTTTGATAAACTATGGTGTCAGAGGGTGACATAACCCCGCTACCACTTCTCTGGACTCAAAATTGAGAGTGAAGAGATGAAGGAAGGGTTACGTGAAAGCTACAGTGTCTCGGTGTTTTAAACCGTTTTGGGAATTTTAATCCTCTTTAATAATAAATTACTTACCCTCTGTGAAGAACTGAGGATTCTGTAACAAGATTTTGAATACTGCTGACATAGATATTTTAACATCGGTTAAAGATGGAATGTCATTTGCCACGATCAAAATGCTTACAATCTTGTTTCACTTTTTAATATCTGTCTATTTTCTTTAAAGTTAAGGAGCACTTTCGTAATTAGAATAAGTTAAAGACAAATTTGCAGAAAGTCTTGCCTAGATTATCTTAATGCTGATAGCGTTGGCTTTAGATATTTTGAAGTAATAAGAAATGACGTGATTGAATGTTAGCTAAACCGAGGAAAAAATGTGGACTATCATTTCTCATCTTCAACATTACCTTCGATTTGGGCGTTGGGATCGATAGAGAGAGAGGGTGATGTTTTAGATTAATTATAACACATTTCGTTGTATACAATATCGCTAATGATACTACTGATGATGACGATGCACCTAGTTCTTAAGAAAGGTCCTGCATAAGCCCAAATTGTACCCTAAATGCACCATGAATTCTCTTATAAGTCTATAATTTCTATCTGCAGAATGGTCAATTGAAGTGCTTACTCCTAAATACCTTGTTTTAAAATGCTTTATTATTATCTACTGACATTGTTTAGCCCAAATGAAAAGCACTACCTTTAGACGCTAGTTTTCAACTAGGTCCTTTTACCAACGACTTTAAGATGTCACTACGGTTGATTTAAGACTGGATTACGTCACACGACAGCACGGTGAATTACTTACAGCTGAAATTAGAGTCTATTATGTTGCAGGTCAGCACAACCTGAATAATTCATGCCTACTTTTAAATATCCCAAGAAGAGGAAGAAGAAGACTAAAGCTTTGCTTAAAAACGTAAAAGCCGCTCGAGAGAATTTCCTCTTTAATCCAAAATAATAAATTAGATGGAGAATGGAGTTGAATGCAAAATTATTTTGCATGAAAGTATCAGGAGTAAATTGATGCAAATTAAGTCTGTCCACTGTCCACATTTGTCTCTCGATCCATTCATCATTTTAACTAGTGCATCGGCATAAACAATGTAGTGTGTCGCTACTGCTCCTTCATTTTCAATAACGGTACTTCGCAACTCAAGTTGTTGTAGGATTAATTCTGTAATCTATAAGAAGGCTAAGTGAGAACTGACCCACCCACAACTCTTTAATTAATCTTGAATATAATTAACAAAGTAACCCATCTTAAAGCCGGCTCTTCCAACTTCAATGGCCTTCATTGTTCTACTGAAAAACGATATGCCTTTTATAATTTTGTGTTTCTGTCTTCTCGACTAGAGTTTCAATTAGCTCTTGTTTCCATTTTTATCCTAAATGAACGAATAATTTATTGGATCGCCATCTTTCCAAACAATTTCCCTGCCAACTACAGGGTGATCATTTCTGTAGTTGGAACAGGGAACACATGGGCGAATGTCGTAAATCCATGAAGGAAATTTACCGAAATTACTGGTGGAGAAGTCCTACAACTGGAGATTTTTCCTGATCTATACAGTTATGTTTTGGGGCCTCTCTTTTGCTCGAAAGAAGACATTTGTCTCGGTCAGGATTGATCCTGCGAACCGTGGACACACAAAGCGCAATAAGCTAACCACCGAGTCAGCAAGATAGACATGAAGTTGAGATAGGAGTTAAAAATTGGCTTTTACATAATTATAAATTATTATTTTAATGTGCAGAGGTGGTGTAAAGGTTAGAAATACCGTTCAAGTTAGATCTGTTAGATCAGTAGCAAGCCATTGCATAAAACTACATTGTATTCATTTATTTTTAAATGCTGCCAAAGACTTCAACAACGATCAAATAACCTATTGTTGAAGAATATATCATCTTGACACATTATTGAAAGCACCCTTTTGAAATTCTTGGGGTACAATTCTTGGAGGAGACTACCTTTCTATTGAAATAATGCATTAGTCAGTTTATTCAGTAGACTTAAATATCAAGTGACGCGTGGATAACTAGCTTAAAATCTAGAAAAGATTTCCTTCATTTTATTCGATGAACACAAAATCAATGAAGCCATGGATATGGTCGTCTATGTCCAAACCAATTAGGAATTAAAGGAAACCTTTGAACAGATGCACACAAATATTTCAAATTAATCTAGACATATATGCTATTTCAATTTGGATCACAAAATCATGAGTGGGACGGTTGACTAGATACATATGTGTCTGTATATATACAGTATAAACAACTCGCAATAAAATTTGTCTATCAGATTACAAAACTTTTCATAGAAAACAAAACAAAGGGTAGTCTACTCATTTGATTGCATAAAAATGTATTTGAAATAAGACATCACCCTTTGAGAGGTTCTATAACTTGGTTATGTTTTGTAGATGAAGCAAGCCTGTCTATGTATGATAGCCGATATTGACGAAAAAATAAAACCGAAACCCCTCGCCGTGCAAACTACAACAGCTTATCTATTGAAAACACAAGCAAACATTTTGTGGTCTTTGTAAACTAGGTGATGCTTACTCTTATAACAAATACACTTTGAACACGTAAAATTGGAAAATGAAAAAAAAACCGGCTCAACAATATACTGTGGTAGAGCTACAAAAGCATCATACTTTTCTCTCCCTCTCTCTGTCTCTCTTGAATGAATAAAAATTTTATTAGTTTTCCTAAAGGTGGGCCGAGGAGGATTATCATCTCCTGAAGCTCAACAATCCAAACAATCAGATTATAACACAGGGTATAGATAGTTACGTAAGAAACGCTACAGAACCTCTACAGGACATTTTCCACCTGCCTTCATTATTTTTAGTCTACAGATGGAGACAACTAGATGAGTAAGTTGTGATATTATTGTTCAGAAATTTTATAAAAAAATGTCTTAATAACACCAGAAGAGATTTAGGCAATAACATGTTTATTTACACCAGAAAAAAAATACTCTTTCTTGTGAATCCCATTTTCTATTTGCAGAAAGTTATATATAAATAAACGAGATAATTGAAAAACCCCTTTAAACTACCCAAAGAATGCTTCATCTCGCTTAGAAAAGTTCATAAACATAAAATTAATGCGTACTAATGGGTTCTTAGCTGCCTAAACATACAAAAGGTCTTTAGTAGTAATCTATTTTCTAAGTTCAAATTTCGTTATCATTAGAGATGTACCACATCAGAGAAGAGAGCTTGTGACGTAAGAACACGCAAACAACCCAATCCTTTTAATGTGATTTGACTACGTTGATATCGTAAGACATCTAAGACGACTTAAGAATCAAATACCCTAAGCGGATCCATCTAAGCTTGTCCTGAAGCAGAGATGAGAAGGAGATTAAAAATGGGTGAATGCTCTCTGTCTCGCTACAAAAAATTTCACATACATGTAAACAAAATAAAGTCAAATCATCCTCATGAGTTATCAAAAATTTTCGCTATCACATTTATCAATTGTTGGCCATCATCTCTAGCACTTCGATCGACTTTATAAATATATTGTAGATAGCTAATGAGAAGGTCGATAAATTGGCAGTCGCCCTTTCCGACATGATAGGGTGACAGTGGGCCAGTTCTTATCAACATGGGAGACTCAATAACTTAATACTATATTGATCAAGCTAAAGAATTACGAAATGAGAAAATTGACAGCAGTTCAGTGAAATGAAACAGTGGTGAAGGTTCAATGAGATTCAGGATATCGGAAATTACAAGCAGAAATTAGTTTAAAAGTTTGGCTTGATATCAACTGGACAACACCTATTGCTGAATTTATATCGTGGGTTTATATTGCGGGTTTATATTTATATTGCGTATATTTATATTGCGGGTTTGCCTACCTCTAGGATGAATAGACATTATATTGTCATCCTCATCACCATCTCTAAAGTCCAGTTTACTGCAGACGAGTACTCGGTCGAGACAGTGAACCCGGCCAAGTACTGTCTGGTACAAAAAACAAAGTACAGTAATCAGCCTAGTGACCGACCGAGTGAAATGAGCTAGCGGGTGGATAGAAACCACTTCTATTCACTTGGCCGAACAGCTACCTCCACCAATAGGGGTGCTTTAATGGATGAAGTACTTGGCGGGTGTAGACACCATGCTGTTGGCTAGTCCGAAGAAACTTCCAAATATGAGTAGATGCTTAGTCGCCAATACTGGTGCTCGGTTCAGCACAAAACGAGTTTCTTGGTCGAATACTCGTCTGGTGTAAACTGTTCTTAACTATTTTCCTCACTATGTTAGGGCGAGGTACTCATTCATCCTTTTGCAACTTACGATACACACAGACGACTACGGGCGTATTACTAAAACCTAATGTTTGTTGAAATGTCGGTCTATCTTCTTCCTGGGGCTGTTGCCTTCACTGAGCTTATACAACAAAAAGCAACTCCTAACCTCTATCCCGCCTCTGGCAGGGTCGGGTACCCATCTTGTCCCTCTGAATGGACACAAGTGTGATATATTGGATGGTCCATATAGAAAAGGTTTTTTAAGTGCAGGTGACATCGTCCATATAACACTGGTCAACGCCTTTACTTTCTAATTGACAAAACGCTCCTAGGGCTTCCTTCTCTCACTCAAAAAGACCATTTTCCTTGGCCAGACAGGAACTTTCACAACTGGACTCAGGGAGTCGAGCAGGCTAACCAATGAGTCTATATCCTTGTATCAATTCAGTTCTCCTCCTAATCTCTACTCTACTGCTTCGTTAAAGAAACCTTGGACTCTTGACTTCCCAGCCCTGCCATAGGCGGTAAAAAGATTAAAGAAGGAAAAAAGTTTATCGTTGGCATCAAGGGAGAGGAAAATGTGGTTGTTTTGCTGTGGCAAAGAATTAAAGTAAATACTGAATGAATGTGGCAGTCCGCCTTCAGGTGTAAGCGTGTATCTTTAATAGCAGCAACATCTCGACATTAAATAAAATAATCAAGTACTGTACATGGTCTTTTGGCAATGACCATTAGTAGGTACTAAGGTGAACGGCTTGACAGATGACAGAGATTTTGCAAGGTCAGAAGGGGTTCAAAAATTTCATCTTGCTATCATTAAAGATGGAAATTCATATGGCATTTTTTCGTTTGTAATTTAAAGCAGTAAACTTATTTTTATCGGCCTGTCATACGATAGAAACTTAAATAATTCATCCAAAATATAAATCAGAATTGTATTCAACAAAAATAAATAAATATAGCATAAATTTTTCATTAATGGCAGCTAAATTTAAAGTGAAATACCACAAAAGTTTAAAGATATAGATGTAGAATTGTTGAAATGAGTTGTACACTGGTCTGGGACATGGCGACAGAGAAGTGACTCAGACCAGGGAGCAGTAAATTCATCCATTACACTAACTTCCTTTAAATGCGCTTCCTTTCATTGAGATGTGCCTCCTATGTGTCTTGTCTAGTCTGATGCCAGTGTGTGGCCTACTATCTAAAGGTTTTGATTTTAAAAATGATACTAGAGCATTGCAATCAAAAATATAGTATCTGGAGCACTTAATCCAACGTGCATCGTATCCATCTACAGAGTTGAAATATTGACGGCCTATTTTAGACAAGACTGGTCGAAAAGAAGAAAAATTATGACTGTCAGTTTTTAATGTAAACGTGTTTCTTGTGTATCCATTGGTAACTTCAAATATCCGGAAATAGATTTTCCGTGCATTATACTACGTGCAGACATGTATAGACACACGTAGTATTTTTTCCATCAACGCCTTCAAGTTCTTACTAGCAGAAGAAAAGTCTTCAATAAAATTTCTGCGCGTGTACAGAAATTGAATGAACAGGGAGATGCTGCAATTTTCTATTTTGCGTGAATGGTCCCTCTACAATCGTTTTGCACTTTTAAGACTTCCGTCTACAGGTCATTTATAATAGCTATAGATGTTGTGCTTGTACATCTACAAATTGATTTCCATAAAATTTTTATTAACTGTCATAGTACCCCCAAGTTCTTACATTTTGGAGGGGAAAAATCAGGATTGGAGTAAAGAAATATCAAAGTGAAAGAGCATTTGATAATAGATGACTTCATCTCTCTCCCTCAGTTTAGAAATTGAAAGTAAAACCAACGCAAACAAATGTTGAGATGTTGCACCAACGGTGAGAAATGAAATACAAAAGTAATTATAGACAGTCTTTAGCATCTTGAACCTGCCAAGGATTTAATTTTTAATTAATCAAAACATCAAAGCCAATTCTTTTTTCAGAATTGTTCAATGACGTAGCAATAGACCCGCCTCGGTAGTGCAGACGTTCAGTGTGCCTTCCATGTCGAATGGGCAGCAAAGTCGTGGCCCCATGTGGTGTGCACGATGTCCGTTGCACGTAAAAGAACCCTTCCTATATGCACGTGTAGATCGGAAAAATTCCCAGATGTTGGAACTCTCCTCCCTGGTATCAGTGGAGGAAAAGTGCCCCAATGAAGATGTAATGAAGCATTAGGTTGGCAGTTGGCTGGTGAAAAAAAATTCACCAATAGATCACTCCTGTGTCTCAATGGAAGAAAATGGGTACCCAGTCTGTTACCCAGCTTTCGACTGACCACTGAAAGTAAGCAACTCATCCCAGCTAGTACTGGCATGAGTGACCGCTTGGGAACATTGGGTACTGCTAATACCTAAATCGTCGTAGCACCGTAGTGTCTGTACAGACTCTGCATTAGAACTACGCAGTGGACGGGGCTTTAAAAACTTTTGCAGTTGACGGACCCTAAAACACTAGCAAAACAAACTGTCAGGCGATGAAAAGGATTAGCAATAGGTGTTGTCGTTCAATGATGCTGCAATAAGCAGCGATAAATATAGAGTGTGGTTTTGTAAATGGACTCTTAAAATAAAACAATAATCTGAAAAAAATTAACAAGAATCCATTGTCAGATTCTAATGTCTCTCTTAACACTAATAAGGCGCAAAGACTTGTACGTGCCTCTCAAAAAGATGAAATCTAAATCTAATTTGAAAAATAGGTATTTTTATATAAACTTGAGCATTTGTAACTTAATGAGCTTCTTGATTTTAAATTTCCTAATTTAAGTTCTCCCCTGTCATCTAACCTAAAAATGTCGCATATGCTGTAAATATTTGATAGTGAGATTTGAATCTTTCACTTGAGATATTTTATTAACGAAGATAGTTTTCTAGATGTTAACAACGTGTATAAATATCCATATTAGACTCTGATATGTTTTTAATAATTAGGTTTCCCCTTCACCCCTCTCACCCAAACACACACAACATACAGCAAGACAAAGCAAGTTTGTGTCCCTATAATTTTATTTTGATATTCTTAGACAACACCTGCAATGAGAAATAAAATTTTGCTAATGTGTGCATCTCTATCTTTCTCTCTTCCACTTTATATATCCGCATATGTGAGAGAGTAAATGCAAAAATAATGATTAAAAATTCTTATCTTAAACCCTGCTATCATAACATTAAACCAAAAAGTGATTTATATATACAACTACTTAAATGAAGTAATTTTTTCGTCACCTATTGAACCCCACAAATGTTCATACACATAAATATGAACCTTACAAATTACTTTCATTTCCCGATCTGTCAGATTAAAGTTGACTTCACACACTTTTTTCAAAAGTATTAAATCGACTTAACAATTATCCTCTGGTGGTCAGATATCACAAGATATCAATTTTCGTATTATTATAATAAGATTTCAGTTGTCCTTGCTGTCGACATCATCTCTGAATGCATTTAAATTCTAGATGGAGGACATTTTTATTTTCAAAAAAAAAAAAAACTTTTCGACTTTCCTGAGGAAAGTCTTTAATTTCATGTAAGAAAAATAAACTATATTTATTAATGTCATATATTTATAGTGGAGCAACTGAAATTTATCATTTGGCACAATGGAAAAACCTGCAATTCAAGAATAAGAAGAAAATTGAATTTTTTCATTTTCTTCCAGGAAATAAAAATTATAATATGTTCTCCATTTTAGACTAAACGATAAATGCTTCATGTATTATTATTATTCATTCAGAAAAAAATCTCTTACATAGTCCACACTATCAAAATAAAAATAATCTCTGCTATAGTGTCGAGAACATTAAATGAATAATAAATAAATGTAGGCATATGTAATGCAGGTACAAAGCAAGACCATACCAAAGGTCTGACAAAAACGCTTTCCTAAAATCCATGATATGAATTTTTTATCTGGTAAAACTGGACCATAGCCAGTTTTCACCTTGCCAAAAATCTACTAGAAGTATATTATGTAAATGGATTAATTAAATAGCGACACAGGGATAGAGGCTAAAATTAAATGATTAGTTTGGATGTCACATTAAATCTTAAAGTGCAGCAATTATTATTGGTAAGTAATGAAACACGAGATGAACAAAAAACTGGGCGAAAATGCAACCCAGGTTTTTATTTTTTTCCTGTCAAAAATTCCACGTTGTATTATTTACACTCAGCAAGCAAAAGTAACAAATAAAAACCTAGAGTAGGTTTTAACCTACATAAATAAGTAACAATAATACTTTGTTGCCTGTATGGAAAGTATTGTAAATTTATATAAACCCCAACATCTAGAAAGCTCTTTAACAAATTAAGTTTCCTCTCTTTTTATTAAAGTGAGTATATCTTCTAGAGAAACCTACCTACTTACCTCTTTGCACTATTTTAACCTATGTTTATGACGCACTTTAAGATACATTTAGCTAGGCATACACATTTTTAATGTAGGCATAGTTATTCATTATTAGGTGACACCGGAAAATGATCTTCCCTTGTTAAAGTAAAACACACAATAATATCTTTCTTCGTACTTTCTGCTCATCACAAGAAAGAGAGAGAAAAAAGAAAGAAAATGCACATTATACTCTTGTATATATGTGTGACGTCCCAACAACATTTTTGTACTTGTCACGGAAGAGGTAATCCTTTCATCTCCTTTAAATTTTCATTATCATTTTGTTTAAAAAAAGGGGGGTCCCACAGAGCGTCACCATTAACACTAAACACCATAGAAACATCTCTCTTTTTATATAAAAAGGGAGAGATGGCAGGATGGAGAGGGAAGAGTAAGACAGAGAGGAAGTTATCCACGTATGCACCAATGGCATACTGTCGATGCTGTTTTTATGACAAACATCTTAATGTTACTATAAAAAAAATTTTTTTTTGTGTATGAGGATAGTTAAACACATTCGAAGCGTGCAAATGCATTTTCTTAAAGATCAACGGACAACTTAAGAATATTAAGAGGATAAAACTTAAGATATTATATTAGAAAGAGTCAAAAAGAAGAGGATGTATAAGAGAAGGAGACAGAAGGAGAGAGACAGGGAGATGGATAGAGAGGCAGAGCTTCAAAAGTGAGTCGTTTTGCCTCAGCAAACACGCGCAGGACAATTAGGTTGCACGGGTGATTGTGACAACGCTTACAGCTACATTGAAGTGAAAGAAAGTTTAATTAAGGCTACAATGAATCTTAGTCATGCGTGAGACATGCGTTTTTTCTTCATTGTAGACAACTAAGTAGCTGTGGTAGTGGCACTGGCACAAGATAGAAAAATAGCAGACTTGAAGATTGAAGGTCTTGAACACATATCTACATATAGTATTTGCCTTCTTCTTATACTTCTTTTCTTAAGATCTGACACACAAACAGAAAAATTTTATTTCTCCTTAGATTGTAGTTAACTCAATGGCACGAATGCAATTCTTATATCGTGGGAACTCCACGTCACTCCTCAATCATTTTTCCTCAGGAGAAAGATAAGAAGTTTACGAAATTGAAGGAAGCAATGGTTTCCTAATTTATATCTGTAGTGTCATTACCAACTAGCAGTGAAGGTATAACGCATACTAATGATAAATACTAGCTAATTTCAGAAAATGCAACTGCAGCTAGGGGTGTAAATATGTCACGACTGATCATCCACCATTTTTAATCTTTATGCCGCCTTTTCCAGGATCGGATACCTATTCGTACTGGGACCACAAGGTGGACCTAATGACTATTTAGCTACTGCCAGCCTGTCGATCTCCTTTATCGATGAGGTGAACGCCTCCTAACAACTGAAATTTTCCCATAGCGACACGTGTTGTTTTATGAATGTTGCAGAGTCAAAAGCTTTCTGATGATCCCTGATGAGGGTGACAGGTTACATCAACAGCCTACAAAGACCACCACGTCTTTTACTACAGAATTTGCAAAAGGCCAGAACGGCTGTATTGCGTTGGACACACCAGTTCTCGTCTGATCATTGAAGTTAAGCAAAGCAACCGAGATACTGATAGCATGGGTGATCGTTTTGGAACACTGGGTACTGCTAACCAAATCGTCGTAACAGCATAGTGTCTGTGCAGACTGCATTGGAACTACGCAGTGGACGAAGCTCTAATGACCGTTGCAGTTGAAGGGCCACTAGCAAAACAAATACAAAAAATGCAAAAGCCAACTTTAAGTCTCTTAGCAGAGATGAAACCACCTCCTAAGACCGGGAAGTTTGAGCTCAAGAGGAAAAAAAGAGACTCCAACGTGGATAATTGGTTGTTGAAAACCTTTAAATAAAACAATCTCTTATTACGAGTTTCAAATAACTGTCTAGAAGAAATGCATTTGAAAACAGGATGCACGGAGAAGTGAAAGTGCTCGCTAAAACATGGTCCTATTTAAATTTTTTTAATTTATCTAAGTTCAACATACAAAGGTCTAAATGCCGACTTTTTGACCAAAAGTTGACAATGGAAAGGAGAATAAACCATCTTTTGACTCAGTGGTCTAACTCGTCATAAATTTTCAGAGGAGTTAAAACTTCTGATTGAATCTATACAACAGAGAGAAATGAAATAATGATGAATGAACATTTACCATATATTGCTACATACAAACCGCTACCCCACAAAATAAAAATGAACAACAACAGTAGGTAGAAATACAAGTTGCTGCAAGAGGCTAGTTGTAAAGTAAAATAGGAGTATAAATCGAATAAGTCAATCGATCTTTAAAACTACTGTTTCCTGGTAAATAAAAATTTGAAATATGCCCATTCTAGGTCATCGCATGAGCTCCTATTCACCAATTCTGTGCTCGAGATATAGTAGAGTACCACAAATATCATATATACAGTAGGGTGAAATAGAATTTTAAGATGTGGCCAAGGTTGTACATGATAAACAAGAAGCAATGAATTACATTTTTTGTGCTTCCTTTATATTTTTCGTGTATTGATTTCTGTTGTAGAGGAGAAAAATATTTTAGTCTGGCAATATTATAATAACATTTACGTCCCCCCTCCTCTCTCTCCGTCTCTTCCTCTCCCTTTCTCATGAAAATAAACAGCTTAACTTTCTTTGGCATAAACCAGATTCAAAATGAGCATTCAATAATCAGCAGGCTCTTACTGAAATCTCTATAGTCAAACCGCATTTTCTTTAAGTTTAAAAATTCCACTTGCTGGAATGTGATTGGAATGAATTCCAAATTGGGTCTCTGACATCCAAGATAGGAACCTTTCAATGACATAAAAGGAAATACTACTACAACAACAACAGCGCGTAGAAAAGATGCCTTTTATTACTACAAGCCCCCTTCGTTAAGATTATACCACCGAGGATCAAATAATTTCAATCAGGACCTAAACAACCGACAAGCCCTTTGAGTAATGAAACAATAATAGATAGACGCATTTTATCTACCTACATTCTTAATACAGAATATAATGAACTGATTTTATATTTGAAGGGCGACTCTAGATATGCCTGTCATGTCATGAGAGCATTTCTTTCTTATTCTTGCAAAATTTAGCTCATCAGTACATAACTTTCATACAGAACAATCAATTGAAAATATCATCATATAGATGATCCAGTTGTTTTCTTTTGTTACAAAGAATTTACTATGAAATATTCCTACTGAAATAATACTTACTATATGAGTTCACAATTTGAGTAAATGTAAACAACGCTAAAATAAATACTTTAGGAGATAAAAAGAAAGCACAAGGAAATGAAGAAGAAGATCTCTGAAATGCACAACCTATGTTATTTAATAAAAACTCAGTCGAAATCGACTCCCAATTCGACAGCGCCTGCGTAATCAATTCAATGTTATCAATCACAATCAAAATACTACCTACAGAGAAGTATGTAAACAATTTTAATATTTAATGACACATAAGTCTGTATTTTAGGTCATGTTTTTACTTCTTAACTCTAAAGCAAACCACCACCATCACATTTTCAAACGCCTTACATAAATCCGTTCTTATTTAAACATCTTTGTAGAGAAATGCACATTTTCCACATATTTCTATAATTTTTTTTTAAAATCCATCATTTTTTGAATAAAAATAATAATATGGTTAGGCAAAAAATAACATCGGAAGAAATCGGCAGTTTTTCCCTTTAAAATCTATATTTTATAGACGAAATTCACGCTGCTACTAACAAAATTTGCCGATAATCAAATAAGTCGCGGAATTTCAACTGCAGAACAAATGCAATGAACCTAAATTTTGCTTTCACAATGTGGGAACTGTGCTTTTTTTCTGCGTCTAGCTGGGTGTGAATGAGGACGGATGGTGGACAATTCAGATCAAAATGCCATCAAAAGATGCGTTGTCCTGGCAACGGAAACACAGATAAGACACTATTCCATCCTTCACACAGCGAGATGAGATCACTGCTAAAATCCTACACGTAGGGTGAAGCATCCATGATTCTGTGCGCAAGCGCATTGTAACCATGGATGATTTTCTTTTTAAGTATGACAAACTGAAAGGAGATTTTTAACGTACATCCAATGAGGAATATTGCTCGTGAAACTAATTACTGACCGACAAATAAAATACCTTATCCATATTGATTCTGAGGTGTTTTATGCAGTCCCACTGTCTCCTTCTGTCTTTCTGTATGTCTTAACCTTTGTCACAATTTCTGCTTTGTCTTTCTTGTCAGTATTTTTTCAAGATATGTATCTGTTCTTCGACTTTCTATAACCGACACATGGACACCCAAACATGCCAAAAGGAGGAACTATGGTTAGAATAATTACCACAAAGCCGTAGTAACTTAAAAAATTCCTTCAAATAGCGGTATGAAATTTTATAACATGAATTCAAAATGCCTGTGGAATTTCCTTTAGGAGTAATTCACGTTAAAGGATTGTGACTGAAGTGACTGAAGTGACGACAGACTTAGACAAGAACATCCTCAATAAACAAGTGAAACTAATGGCCACGTTTAAAGGTCTGGGTTAACAACTGATAATATAAAAATCACAGCAAATAATATACCGGTAGATATATTTTGCAAGTCTAAAAATTGGCAAATGTTTTCACCTTCAGAGTGCTTATTTCAGAGATACTGCAGCTAAAACAGCCGCCAATAGAAGCGCATAATGTAACCCATTTTTAATTTATGGTGAATACCAATCTCAGTTTCACTCGAGATTTCAATCTATATTATCATATTCTCTATACCACTCCATCGACCCTTCTCGGTGGTGCAATAGGCAGTGTGCTCGATTTACTGGGTACTAGTTCTACATTCCATCCTACATCGAGGTGGGCTGGCTTCTTTCTGGCGAGAAAGAAGCCCCGAGTGCGCCTTTCTTCAAATGAGAAGTAAAGCCTAGGTCCCTTGTGGTGCACAATGGCAACTGCACGTAAAAGAACCTTCCCTAATATGCAGCGGATAGATGAGGCAACATTTCGAAGTGTACGAGATCGCCCACCCTGGTGTCGGTGGAGTGGCCCGACGAACAGTAGACCGACGACAAATAAGCATAGAGGCTGCAGATTTGGTCGGCAGCGGGTTCCGAAAATGCAGGAGCGGCTGTATTGCGTTGGACACACTAGTTCTCGTTTGATCACTGAAGTTAAGGGACGCGATCCCAATTAGTACCAACATGGGTGGCAGCTTGGAAACATTGGGTACCGCTAGTACCAAATAATCGTCTTAGCAGCAGTGTCTGTGCATACTCTACAATAGAACTATGTAATGGACGGGTCTCTAACGACCGTTGTAGTTGAAGAGCCCTTAAACACTACCAAATCAGTCAATCAATCACATACTGTCCAATATATCACCCTTGTGTCCATTCAGAGGGACAAGATGGGTACTCGTCTCTGCCATAGGCGGAAAGGCGTTATGAGTTGCTTCTTGATCTCTATATCAGTGCTCCGCAACCCTTTCACACCTACGGCACACCAAAGTTCTTTCTAGAATTCCATGGCACATCAAAAGCTAAAATATATAGCAATGGCATAGCTAGGATGGGGGTCGCGTCCCACTCCGAGCGCCAGCTATTTAGGGGCGACCAAACTATGGCAGTTTCCTTTTTTTATTTGTTCCTTGAGGAGGTGCATAAGAAATTTCTTTCAGCTTTGGAGCATCAAATTTTTCACCGCCCTGGTACAACATGAACTCCAATTTATTTTTCAGCTTTAGGGCTTCAAATTTTTCACCACCCAGAGCAACATGATCTCCAGTTATGCCACTGATATATAGATATTAATTTAATAAACAAATTTTATAATAAATTTTAGAAGGCTAAAACGCGAATATTTCATTTCAAGTATTCTCGTTATTGTGTTTGATCTATCGAATCTATTGAAATATTATTTAGTTAGAAAAATAGCTTATTTGACTGTGTCACACCTGTATCGGCTCAAGGCACAGCAGTGTGCCATGACACACCGGTTGCGGAGCACTGATCTATATAACCCCACCCCCTGCCTGTGCCAGGACTGCTTACCCATGAATTCGAGAAGACGGAGTAGAAACAAAAGGACGGAATAGAGAGTAGAAAGAGGTAAGATGAAAACGGAAAAGGTAAATGTACGATTAAAAGATGAAGAGTCCGCCTTACAACATGCAAGGAAACACACAGAACTCTTTGCTTAAGGGAATGTTGGGCCTCTTGATTGAAAAGTTGACTAGAAAAAGCTAAAAAAAATACACGGTTGACAAACGGAGCATTTATTGTTTAATTTTAAATTAATGCTTTAAATTTTTACGATGATCAAGAAGATGAAAGTGTTTTCAAGTCAATTTGGGTCCCTTCTCGACAAATACAGCCGTGCTACTTCTGTCAAGGGATTAGAGTACTACGAGTAGTAGTATTAAAAAACTGACTACTGCAATTGAACTAAATAAAAGTAAAAAATTTTAGCTGCAGGGAAATTGACTGACTACTAACTGTAATAGCGAAATGAGTAAAGTCAAAGATTAGGAGAAAACCTACAGCACGTCATTTGTTTTTCATCGAAATCGTCTCCTATACAAACAATACGTAGGCCTACGTAGATCCTAGAAATCAAGAAATTTCTCCAAATGTCTGCAAGTGGAACATGTTGACGTTGAACAGACTGTCATGTTAAACAGGAGGTCGAACCCTCATCTTCAAACTCAGGAACAACTGCAATGTAATAGCACTGTTAAAGCTGAAAATCCCAATACAGCAAGTGTTGCATTGGCCCATTGACCCTCCTTGGTGAGTATTTCGTCATTCTAGAGAGCAAAAGAGCAACTCCTATCCCCTTTCCCGTTTATGGTAGAGTCTGCTACCCATCTTGTCCTTCTGAATGGACACAAGGGCGATATATTGGATAGTGTTTTGCCGCAGCCGGTTGCCGACCAAAGCTGCAACCTCTATGCCTATTTATCGTCGGTCTAATGTTCGTTGGGGCATTCCTCCGAGCTCCTAGGGAGCGGCTAATTGCTTTGGACACATCAGTTCTCGTCTGATCACTGAAGTGAAGCAACCCAACGCCAGCCAGTAATGACATGGGTGGCCGCTTGGGAATGGTACCACTAATGCCCAAGCCGAATAGTACCGCTAATGCTCAAAAATCGTTGCATTAGTGTAGCATCTGTGCAGTTTCTGCATTAATTTACAAAGTGGGCGGGGCTCTAATGACCTTGTTTGAAGGACCCTAAAACAACAACAAATCCGAGCTCTTACACCTGGTAATTTTGCCTCATATACCCGCTAGATAGTAGACAGGATTCTTTTACGTGCAAATGCCCCCGTACACCACACGGACTTAACTTCTCACCCAAAAGCAGGCGTACTCAGGACCTCTCTCTCTCGCCCGAAGGACGCCAATGAACCTCGGTCCAGTATCGAACCAAGAATCAGTGACGCAGTAATGGCTATGTGAAGGCCATGTGAAAACGGAATAGCACTCAGTTTATCCTTGTAAACGCCATTTGGGCAGATATATCTTTGGACACAGACAGCTTGTTCCGTTCAACTAGGCAAGTATAAAGAACAGCAGGGAATTTCCATTCCTATGTCAGTTTGAACTGCGCAGTTAAATCACGCCGTTTTGTCGTTACAAGCAGCGGCGTCGCTAGGGTTGGCGTCACCTGGTGCGGTGACACCATAGTGTCTACTCGAAAAAAGCCGCTTCTTCTGCTTTGGTGTCACTCCCTTTTCTCATGGTGCGAGTGGTGTTCCCCGGTGTGGCCCACACCCCCTAGTGACGCCATTGGTTATAAATGTAACTGCATTTAGAGAGGGAAGTCAAGAAGAAAGAAAGCATTTATTGGAGATAAAAAAAGAAGAAATTTGCATTTTCTTGGATCAATTGGATCAGCCGTCTTAATGTGAAATTAAGAGATAACTAGAAATAATGGTAGACATTTAATTAGAATTCGGTTATTTACCATTAGTCTGTTTATAGCTACAAGAATATTCACCGACACCAGGGAAAGAGCTCCTACACACCTGGGAATTGTGCCAATATACACACCTAGAGGGGTGCTCTTCTTGTAGAGAGGATTCTTTGATTTTTTGTCCGCCTGTTGGCGTTTTAGAGCCCGTCAACTACTGTACAAGGCCAATAGAGCCCCGTCCACTGTGCAAATCTAATGCGACGATTTTTGGGTATTAGAGGTACCCATTTTTCCCAAGCTGCCACCCATGTCAGTACTAGCTGAGGTTACATTGTTTAACTTCAGTGATCAGACAAGAACATTTGCCGCTCCCAGGGATTCTTTAAAAGCAGGTCGCATTGCATATCCCACTGCATGAGACAACGACTTCACTTCCTATCCGATGGAAAACGCTCTTGTTTCTTCAGGCCAAACAGTAACCGCCTACCTTGTCCGGACTTCAACTTCAGCACAACATGTTCAATAAAGTCAAGCACTAGATAGGCCAATATTCATCGACGATTAGTCAAATAATCTGGGAGAGAGTGGAGTAGGGTGTGTCTGCAACTTAAGCAATTGTTTAAATGCTTAGGAATTGAACTCGCAGACATATTTCTTCAAAACTAAAATTACATACCAACACTAGAGATGTACTGTATATACAGTAGGAGTGCAACTAGTAAAATTGTTAATTTCTCTACAACCCTATTAAAACCTCTAGTTTAACAGCGAAAACATACATTTAAACCTGCTTTAATTCTATTATCCATTAACCGCCAAATTATTCCGTATGTAAAATGAACAAAATGAAATGATGTTATATAAATGGCACACAACGAACTAGGGTCTCATTAAAGAAAATGGAAAACAAACATTAGGTTCCCCATGTGGATAGACCACATTTTGTGAATTAGGTTTATTTATTCATTGGTCATTTCAACAAGTAAAAACTATAGAGTGAATAATGTAGAATATCTGTGCAGATCTGCAACACTATATAATGGAGTTATTTCACATCAGCTCATTAGCCTTGAGAGAATATGACTGTGGATTACAGTACAGTGAATGTGGCATCTTTTCAGCATTTTACATCTACTAGATACTATAAGTTGGATGTGTTATACTCACTACGTACGACGCAAGACGACATTCCTTCAACGTTGCTACGAAAGGGCACCAGTAAAATGAAAAACCACTTCAAATAAATCCTAAAAGTATACATGCCGTCCTTGACTAATTAAATTGATGAATTGCTTTCTAAGCTCTAAATGAACTTCAACTAGAAAGAGACCTGTAGTATCAGTCAACTCTCGGTTTCCACGGTCCGCGCCTTGTTTTACAGAATGAAGACATTGAATTAAAACGCATTATCTAGTATTAGTTCTTGACAGAATACGTATTTGGATTTTTAATTAAAAATTAGAATGAAACTTAATATCTGAGGCAGTCGTAAGAAATCTTTCCTAATTATTCACGTTGCTTTTCATAAAAGCGCCCTATAAGAGTAGATGATTGTCGTTTCTAATTAAAAAGTACTGAACCACGTTACGGTAAGCGTCGATTTTAAGCCTTACTTCCATTTCCAACAATGGATTTACATAGACAAAGTAGAGACATTTCACTTTCACAAATTAAATTCTTGTATGGCTGAGAGGCTTTTTTTCTCCTCTGTGGGCTGTATAGATCAGAAGAATGAACCAATTGGTATGTGACATACCAATAAATACCAGAAAAACAAACAATAAATCAACAAGCTGCATTAAAGCCAGTTGAATGTCGCACTATTTTAGACCGAGATGGACCTTCAACAATAAGCACATCATCATCATACCAGGGTTCTTGTCCTCCACTCCCGCCAGGTCCCCGTCCACCTCACACTGCCAGATCCTTAAGGGCAACTTGCTCCCACGTCTGTTTCGGTCTCCCCCTGCCTTGGATGTTTCCAACCACCTGCATTATTGGAATGGGCCTCACGAGCTTCTCCTCCAATCTTCTCAGCACATGTCCATACCACCTCAACCTACTCTCCTTCATTTTCTCCGAGATGTTCTCCAACCCCAGGTCACCTCTAATATAGGCCTACACATTCCCTATTCTATCAGCTATCGACACTTCGCTCATATACTGCAGCATTCTCATCTCAGCTACTTGAGGTCTATTTTGGTGGATCTTCTTCACTACCCAACACTGTGATTCATATAACATAGCTGGCTTAACCACTGCCCTCACTTTCAACTTGATTGGGACCCTCCTATCACACAGGATTCCGCTTGCCTATCTCCACTTCAACCATCCCCCATTGATTCTATGGGTCACATTAGAGTCTATCTCCCCATTGCTTTGAAACGTTGATCCTCTTGCACGTTCTTCAACCACTCGCCCCTAGAGAGTACGTTACCATTATTTTCCTATACTGCCCATTTGAAAGTTAAATACTCAGTGTTCTTCATGTTTATCTTTAGCCCTCCCCTTTTTATTGCTCTTCTAATATCGTTTAGGTCCTTCTCTACTTGTTCTTTGGAGTCATTGAGTTTTGCAATATCGCCAGCAAATACCATGCACTATGGGGGGGGGGCCCGTTCTCCTACTCCCGTCAGCAGCTCGTCCAAAAGCAGAATGAAAAGGTATGAACTTAGTGCTGAACCTTGGTGCACCCCAGCCTTCACTGGGAAACCCGCAGTATCTCTCTAAGGTGCCCTTACCCCACCTATGGAACCATCATACTATCCTGCACTATTCCAATAAACCCTTCTTCTACCCCTCTTTTTCGTAATACTTCCCAAACTACCAGTCGTGGAACACTGTCATAAGCCTTCTCCAAGTCGATAAAGATGGCATGGAGATCTTTCTTTGCTGCCCTATACTTTTCCATCATCTGCCTCAGAAGCAACAGTAAGCACAGTAGATTGAGGTTATATGGACACGTAATGAGAAGAGGGGAGGAAGAGCTCGTTAGGTCCATTACAGGAATGCAGGTGATTGGAAGCACCCGGGACAGGGGGCGACCGAAGCAGACGTGGGAGCAGGTTGTCCGTAAAGATATGGTAGTATGTGGGGTGGACGGGGACCTGGTGGGAGATAGGCGGGAGTGGAGGGCCTGAACCCGCAGACCAGACCCAGCCACAGGCGGCATGAGGGTATGATGGCGATACAACGACAGTCAAAGGCTAAGCAACGTATTCGAGTTCAATTGCTGAAAATATGTCGAAAATTTAGCCAAAAAAAAGATGCAACTTCCAACTTCCAGTTGTCAATTGCCTTATTAAATGTCTCATAGCACAAATATAAGAGACAAGAGTTAAAGTTGCTCTAAGTAAAGCATGCTTCAACGAGCGCTTGTTGATGACATACACGTTTCGTGTTTATCAAAATAATTTCCTGTCCTCTCAAAATACAGTAGGCAAACGATATTTTCAAGTGCTGAGGGCTCTACTGCAGACAACATCATGATATGCATGTCCAAGACAGTGCTGCGGGCACATTTTTGGTATTATATATAGTGGAAGGAAACCAACATTTCCTGCAGAAGTTAGCATAGTGAATGCCTCAAACCACCAATAAATGTCTCATGTTTTATATTTTCTAATGTTTACACTGTACATGACATGGTAAACCTTGCCAGTGGGGGAACATAGACAATGACGTCTTCAACCTAAAAATTTCTGAACTCATCGGAAAACACTGGTGCGAGTCTAAACGACTAAGTATGGTTTTAAAAAATAATCAATCTATTATCCTATTTTGGATGTAGAGAATCATTTTAGATATACAGTATAGAGAGAGAGGGATAGAGGAAACCTTAAAACCAATACGTTTTCATGATGGAGAAAGGGAAAAGATGGATAAAAAATACAATAGAAAGGGTCTACAAGAATTGCACATAAAATTTATTTTTTAAAGCTCAAATCAATTCCATGTTCACATAAAGTGCATTTTGAAAAATTCTTCGTCTCACACATATTTTTTTTTTCTTTCAGACTTGTGTGTAACTTCAATTTTACCCCATCACATCTATATATATATATATTCTTACATGTGTATATGTCATCTGCTTGGTTATACATCTATTTGGCATAATATGAACATTTTATAATGTGAAAGTATATAAATGCACACGTCTTGAAGAATAACATAATCATATGTTCAAAACGCACGTAGTCATGCAAAAAAATTCAGTGGAAAAATTCACGAATTTCTTTGAATTAGACATGATTTTATTACAATACCATTTTTATGCATGAATTAATAGTCCTTGTTTTACTGCAGGGAGAAAAGAAATATTTTATACAAGTAATATAACTACAGGGAGTCACTACATTACATACTAGTGAACAAATCAAAATAAATTTGTAGCAGCAAAGAGCACTACAATGACGTAGTAATCATTATACTCGTACATGAGATCCAAATGCCTCTCAGTATGTCAACTACTGCGATTCTTTTAGCAAAATTTGACAGTTAATAAATAAACAAAGCACCTCCTAACCCTTTTCCTGCCTATGGCAGGGTCGGGTACCAATCTTGTCCCTCTGAATGAGGAAGCGGCTTATTGCGTTGGACTCATCAGTTCTCGTATGATTACTGAAGTAAGCAACGCAACTCCAGCTAGTACTGACATGGGTGGCCGCTTAGGAAAGCTGGGTGCCACTAATGGAACGGGACTCTAATGACCTTGTAGTTGAAGGGCCCTAAAAGACCAACAAAATAAACAAAACAACAACCTGTCCTAGTATGTGGTTGTCCGGTTTGTAAGGGACTTGAAGGTGGCCTTTTATCACATTGGAAGTAAAATATCGTGATAGAGTGTACTGATATCCGATATTGCATTCTCATCCACAAATCCCTAACACCAAATTCCGGGTGTAATCAGGATCTGAGGATGATGACTACTGCTTCTACTATCACTAACGATCTGTACTGATAAATTCAAGAAATTCAGTCAAAAACCAAAAATCCCAGTAATGGAAATAAAGAAGAAAATAGTAGACAAAAATAAGTGGATAGAGTCCAACAAACATAGAAGGACACAGAAAACATTACTCACAAACAGTGCTATTGGACAGTGAATGCTGACCTAATATCATAACCCTTTTAGTCGTTTATGAACCTCCAATCATCACAAATGTTAGGTTACTCAGGAATATAGTGGGTCTGAATATTCTGCTGTGGGAGTCCATAGGGGGAGCGGCTTATTGCGTTGGACACACCAGTTCTCGTCTAATCGCTCAAATTAAGTAACGCAACCCCAGCTAGTACTGACATGGGTGGCCTCTTGGGAAAACTGGGTACTGCTAATACCCAAAAATCGTCGCATTAGTGTAGTGTCTGTGCAGTCTCTGCATAAGAACTAGGCTGTGGACAGGGCTCTAATGACTTTGTAGTTGAAGGGCCCTAAAACACCAACCAAGAAACAAACAAAATTAATGATTATTATACTTGACTACGATTATTTTAAACAGGCGGTCTTTTGAAAGCAAGATGATAAAAAATAAAATTTTAAAGCGCCCTGCTTCTTTTCTAAGTAATGAATATCATGCTAGTTAAAGTCAATTTTAACAACAATATTAAGATAAAAATATAGAGAATTCTTACAAGACAATAACTACAATGAAATTGCAGTTATGTTAATACACTTAGAAAGATATAGTTACCACAGTCATACATCTTTTAATAAATTCAAGACGATGAAAAGGATATTAATTCAAAAAAAAAAAAAGAAAATAATTTTTTCTCTTAAGATCTGTTTTTTAGGTTCTTAGGATTCAACCCAACAACCAATTCAAGCAAATAGTCTCATCATAGCTTTCCCATGACGATATCTAATCTAGGAGAAAAAAAATAAAAAAATCCAGAGCGATGAAAATTTTTTTACTCCTGACTCCATCATATTGAAAAAAAAAAACATTTCTCATCTAAACTGATTTAGATACAGTATCATATTAAAGATGATTAAATCCCTCAAGCAGATGCACTGAAAACTGACTATACGCTAAAGAAAATCATGAAAATATACAGAGATTTCCATATATATTAATTATAAAAAAGGGGGTGCATGATGTCGAGGGGATACCTCGACGTCAACGCCAAAAAACTCAATGCAGTCTTTGGCACAAAAAATGGCTCACAAAAATCGTGTTAAGCGTTTAAATTAAGTTTTGTCTTCAATTGAATTGTTGAAAGAAAATGAAATAAAATTGAAAGCAAGTTTGATTCTGAGGAAATCTTCAAAGATTGTCCATTCTAATAAGATTTTAATAAGAGGATGCCTGTCGTTCGCAGCTGCTGGGCAGAGGCGGGTCATTAGATCAATTCTCATTTCTTAAGTTGTGTAATTACTAATTACACTTTTCACTCTCTAAGAGCTGTCTCAGATGGCTCATTTATTGTCATATAGATGCACATTAACCCTTTGCTTTATATCTTGATCAAAATGTAATTCACAAGTAGACTAAGATGTACGTCAACTGCGCTACTCAAGCATGCTTACAAGTAAGGGCATTAAACAACAGGCAAGGGCACAAGGGAGATGTTAGGTGGGGGTGGGGAAGAGACGGAGGCTTTCATAATCAACTGTTCAAGAGTTGATGGAATTGAACTTGAAGTGCTCATGATATAGATGAGAATAATTAAACCTTATAATCAAAGTGACGATAAAAGCGACGAGAAAAATTATTTCCTACCACCACTCCTACGACTACAACTTCATTAAATAACAACACCATGTTGGGATATAAACCAGAGAGAGAGGAATATAATCTATCTGAAAATCATAAACGATACATATTTTTTTTATTTTCCCCAAAAGACAAAAACTTTCTTATATGTGTGTGTGTCCGACGTTATCTTACGACCTTACTCAGGCGAGTAATGTGATAAGAGAAAATCTTAAATAACATGATGAAGACAATTTTATTCCATCTTAATTAGACAGAAGAGTTTCTCTTCATAAGGAAACGCTGCACACAAAGCCATGAAATCATGAGGAACCTCCAACTCAGTGTTTTTCAAACTTTTTATTGGAACGGAACCCTTTGGAGCATTTAGACTTCTCGTGGAACCCTTTGGAACATTAGACCTTTTGTGGAACCCCATACAGTGACAGAAAAAAACATTAATTGATACAGGTGTGTGTGTTAGCATAAGCAGTTGAATTTGTAGCCTAATGTTTGAGAGAGACACCTGAAGTTCATCTTTGATTGACAAAAGTCGTTCTCGTTTGTTGTTTTCATTGTTATTTTTATATTTTACCTTGCCATTGGCGGAACCCTTGGGCGGACCTCACGGAACCCTGGTTGAAAAATGCAGCTCCAACCTTTTATGGTGTACCAAATATAGTAGGTTAGTATAGTAGGTACAGTATCTGTATGCGGTCTGGAATATGCCTGTTGCTTATTGTGATTGGGCAATAGGTCAGACACCATGCATTAATTTACCTGCAAAAGTTTTTACAGTATTTTGATTTGTATATTGCGATGTTGGAACAAGTGGGGTAGGCCGGCATCCTCCTACAGACAACCCAGCCAATATTCCTGCGGGATACAGACGCTTGGCTGGGGTACCCCCAGTTAAGAGCAATTCAGTGGATCCGCAGATCCGACCCTGCCACAGGCGGGATAATGGTATAATAATGATGATGATTATAGTAGGTATCCCTTGTGCCTATTTAAATTCTTACCTTCAGCCCCATCCACTTCCCAAACTTATTTGTTCTACCACCCCCCTCTTCAAAAACAAAAATTACTCAGCGCACCCCATGGAACTCTAACTTCTTCAAGTGAACAGGCAGAAAGATATAGTAAAGCATTTATTTTATTGTAAATACGACACTTGAAATCAGTGCCGGCCTTACAAAGTGGGAGGCCAGTCGTCCACCGTCCCGGGTATGGCATAGCAGTTTATTAAGAGTTGAAGTTCTGTCAGTGTCTTATTACAAACACTATGTGTCTTATTATCGACCTTATTCAGTGGGAGGTTTCGGGCGGCTGCCCGTAATGCTCGCCAGAAGGCTGGCCCTGCTTAAAATTTTAAGATTATTTATTAAAATCAATTGTTGTAACATCCTAATATGTCAATTTCTTCTTCATGCTTTCACCACCCTCTATTTTAACAAACGCCCCCCAAATGCACCCGAGGCTATTATCGCCCCCTTGATGGAACCATTACCCCCGAGGGAGCGATATCGCCCACTTTGGGAACCAGTGAACCGTTAGGGTGTTACCGTGGATGTAAAACACCACACTTAAACACTTAGTCAATGAAATATTACATCAACTGAGGTGAAGTCCATTCACTAATATTAGTCCAATTTTAAATGGTACGTCAACTGAAATGCTTTTGGACAGTTAGAGTTTATTTCGCGGTATGATTAACCTGCCAAATTTATTTGCGCTAACTGCCAAACTGGATTCACTTAATTATTTAAATCTTAAACTGCATTAAAGAAAACCCATTCTGACACTACAAGTTGTGACAGTGTTTTGGGCTCTTTCTCTAGCACATTTCAAAAATGCCACCTGTTCGTTATCTAACGCCAACTTAAATATACAGATCAGTATTGTTGATCAGTGCTACCAGTCGGAATTGATAATGGAACTGCATCTATCAATAGGTGAAACGGGGGCAACATGTCCATTAAATTTCCAAAGAGAAATATCTATGTCGGTAAACTGATCGATTTTCAAAGAAAGTGCAACAATATTATGTGCCCTTTGTTACCTAGATGGCTTGCTTTTCTTTCAGAAACCGGAATAATATATCCTTGAAGTCAATCAAGATACCCCCATTTGAAATATGCCAAAAACTCTTGATATGCGCCAGGGCTGACACACCATATTGAAGGAAGAATTGTCAATCAAAATAAAATTATAACAAATTTAATTTCCCAATCTGCCAACAACACGTCTGCTTTGCAGCTAATTATGGTACTATTGAGAAAAACATTGATTAATCTAATTTAACAAAAGGAAATTCATTGTTTCATCTTATGTGAGAAATTGTCAGTTGATAACATTTCTTTTCAGGATGATTATTGGAAGACCATTACGACTGTGTGCATTTAAGTATGCAACTATACTGCATATACAGTATTTTGAAAGAAAGTATGCGGTCTAATCCATCTTGCAGTTGCAACACCAAATTAACTATCAAATTTAATCAAATACTACTTAGTATTAATTGAAAGAAGCAGTATTTAAATACGACCTAAGGACTACATTTAAGTGAAACAGGGGACCAAAATTAAAATTTTAATATTAAACCTCTCAAATCTGATGGCTATTTACCTTTAGTTGCTGTGGGAGCGGCTTATTGCGGTGGGCACACCAATTCTCGTCTGGTCACCGAAGTTAAGCAACGCAGCCCCAGGCTAGTATTAACATGGGCGGCTGCTTGGGAAAACGGGGTACTGCTAATACTCAAAAATCGTCGCATCAGCGTAGAGTCTGTGCAGCCTCTGCATTTGAACTACACTGTGGGACTTTTGTAGTTGAAGGGCCCTAAAACACCAACGAAACGAAATAAAACCGACCCTGGAAGGAAGGGAGGTCTACGTCTGTTGGTTGTTAGGGCCCTTCAACTTCACTGGTCATTAGAGCCCCATCCATTGCATAGTTATAATGCAGAGTTTTCACAGACACTACGCTGTTATGACGACGTGGGTATTAGCAGTATCCAGTGTTCCCAAGCTGTCACCCATGCTAGTACTAGCTTAACTTCAGAGGGCAGACGAGAAGGCTATTTAACAATGATAGATGGTGAGATGCAGAGGGAAGGGACTTAGAGCTTCCCTCTCATCCAGGATTGAACTAGCACTGCATGACCTTAACAATCTGCTCCACAGTTAGCTGACAACATTCAAAAATCTTTTATGAGTCTGAAAATCGTGAAAATAAATAGATGGAAGTAATATCTGTCAGATGCTGAAGGGTTGCAGTAGAATACATGGGTGAGTCTTTAAACTGTCCTAGTGCAAATTTCTGGTCTCAAATAATTGTATACAAACCACCTATAGATGAGTTGAATGTCCCGTTAATACGGTAGGGTTCCTAATTATGTGATTATTAAATACGCATGAGGACTCTCGTCGTAGGACTCGTTTTAAAGAAAGGCATTGTCGACAGCCGCTCTGGAAATTACTCCATGGAAGTCATAAGTGGAAATGGGTGGAACAGACTCCAAAAAAACCTTCAGTTTCAATTAAACTTTACGAAATTTCTCATGGGGATTTATTGAAAGCCTAATATGTTACAACTCTTATACATCAGACTATAAAACCAAATTCCCCACATAAATTCATGCAAAATTAAATGAAAATACTAGGGTGTGGTTCAACAATGTCAAAGTAAGAGTTAAGTTATATGCATCAGCATATTAGTCAATGAGTCATTAGACGATACTTTAGGGGGAAGGGAAATACTGTTGTTGTTGTTGTTTGTTTGTAACTCAACTAGATTAATAGCAACACTCTTCTGAAAAATACTTAAAAAATTATGGCATAACAATTTTAATTTCATATTCGTAACACAATTTAAAAATGATAATTACCAACCATGCTGTCCTAAAATTTTTTTCATCATGCGATGAGTTGAAAAATGAGTGAGACATTTCTTGTGTCAATATTGCACCATAATAATAATTATTATGCGTTAATACAAGAAAAAGACAGATATCGAAAGGAAAACATTCAATAATAAATCCAATAGCTAGTCAGAGCAACAAAAGCTCCCCCCTTAACCTCTTTCCCTGCCAAGCACGCGACTTTATCATTTAAACGCATACAATATATCATTTAAAGCAACTCCTAACTCTTTTCCCGTCTATGGTAGGGTCGGGCACCCATCTTGTCCCTCTGAATGGACACAAGGGTGGTATGTTGGACAGCGTTTTCTTCCACAGCCGGTTGCCGACCAATGCTTCAACCCCTATGCTGGTGTCGTGTGGTGTACGAAATTTCCATTTGCACGTCAAACAACCCTCTCTATGCAATGGGTAGATGAGGCAAAATTGCCAGGTGTATGAGTTCGCCCCTTAGCGTCGGTGGCTTTCCCCAACGAAATGTAAACCGACGATAAATAAGCATAGAAGTTGCAGCTCTAGTCGGCAACCGGCTGTGGAAAAACACTATTCAATATATCACCCTTGTGTCCAGGGACAAGATGGGTAGCCGGCTCGCCCATAAGGGGGAAAAGGGTAAGGGGTTGTTTTGGAAAATAGGTGAAGATGAAGTGAAACTAACGAGTAAGCCATAACTCTAAAAACTTTGGAAAACAAACTTACCTACCATGTAAACAAATGCCTAAATTGTCAAGGGAAGGAGGTTGGTTAAGGAAAGGACTCTGCTTCATCCTATTGTAGAGGTTTATAACCTTAATATGGCCAAATTCCAAGTAAGTGGAACATTTCCAGCCCCGAATCAAGCCCGATATAAAGGCTTGGTACGCATTAACATTTCTCATCTAATATTAAAACCGCGAAACGTTTCTTTTTTGTGCAACATCTGCATCCATCTAGCAGTTCTTCAGAGAGATGAAGTTGCATATTTTAAAAATGAAACAAAACCGCTACAAGAGTGGATGATCTATGCTTGTAATTTTACAATTACACGTCAAATTTCCTATGTAGAGCCCTACTGCAAAAGCAAAATAGCACAATGATGCATTTTGCATTTTTAGACCATAGGGTCCTTTTTTCCCCTCCACAAAATTGTAATTCACAGAAGAACTTCACTAAAAACTATAACCACTTATTGGTAGAGTCTGTGGCTCATCATCCACAGTTGTTTTTGACAAGCGACGAGTCTAGTAAATAAATGGTGAGAGCTTCCCATCTTCTGAATATCAATGAGGATGTTGGTCAGCAGTTCTATTGATATGTGACCCGAAAATAGAAACATGTACCTATCATTATTGAAAGCAGTAGTGTTTAGGAAAAATAGGATCAGAAATACCGAGTAAAATAGTAGAAATGAAAAACAAAAAATGTCGATATATATATAGTTTGCATGTACATTTTAGTTTTACGCAGTTTAGGATGTGCTGCAACTTGCTTTTATATGCGAGAATACATATATTTCTTAAATTTAATATATGATAATAGTGTGCTATAATAAAAGTCATTTAACGCTTCCCTCTAATACAATAAACTTGTGCGAAAGTATTAAAGCACAGAAATTACCAACATGCTAGTTTCGGTCTCACTATTTCATTGGTTCCTATCAAATTGTGGGACGAATGTCGACGAACGTATATTAAGACAATTTGCAACGCCGATTTGCCAATATTAGCTTAGATGCCAACTGAATATCAAAAACGATTTCTTTACTAGATTCATATTATTATTATAGTGCAACCCTGTAAAGGAGAGAGAGAGAAAGAGGGCTGAGTACTCAGTAGTCGAAATGATTTTTCAACCATCCACAACGTCTTTTGGCTCGACATTAAAAGCAGTTTTTTTTTCTTTCAAAACTATATGATCAATAATTTACAGGTGTGATATTGTGTAAAGCATTAAATGCGACTCATTATCTTACGAATGAAAACGAAGGAAGTTTTCTTTTATTCGTGAACGTCGTCGTCATTTTCTTCCGTTGCTCCCTGCAGGTCCCCTTTTTTCGTTTGTTATTGGGAGAGGAAAAAAAATCAACTCGATTTGGGTAACATTTGAAATATGAAATATGGGAATGCATAATTAAGTTAACAATGAGCACACCTGCATATAAATTAATGATTAAGTCCTTACGTCGATCTTAGACTTTCAACCCCATCAGAAATGCCTTTGTCACACCAGATCGATTGTTTATGGATTCAATGAAAGTTTCTCTATGTTTACAGTCAAATCATGTCCTCTCTTAATATTTTTAGATTTTTTGAAACTTGTGTTTGACAGAGATATCGTTTTCAATTAGAGACCTATTAACTGAAGGAGACAAAACATCATATCCGAAAATGTAATCATCAATTCTGTCAACTTTCTTAGATGAGGAGTTACTGTTGTGAAACCTGTAATTCTTTCTTGATGACATTCGTAAATTGTTGGCATTGAAGGTGACGAATTTCGTGAACGTGTGCTTCAACCTTCAATAATTTAATCCATAAAATTATAAGGAATTTTAAACAACCACCAAATAGTGAATGGGTATATGCTTATGATTGCTGTAGGGCAGCTGTGTGTGTGTAGTGAAAGAAATTGATTGTTTTCGTGAAACTGTTGGTGATTTTTTTCGTGAATTTAAAATAAAAATCAAAGTACTTTCAACCCTTTTTCGATCTCTCTCTTAGCTCTTTCATGATATCCTAGGCCATACTGCGGCAGGAATTTTAATCAACTTGAACGAAAAGGCATTTGAAACCAATTTTGTACAATGCCAATAATAAGTAAAGAAAGATCAGTTTTTGCTCATAGTATCCGGCTATTACAATTGCATCACAAAATTTGGCACAGACACGTAATCTGTTTTGAGCCTAAAAATAATCATTCAATGTGCAATGAAAAGGAATAAATCGCCTTTCCACTCACAAACTCACCTATACTATTTCATCCTCTCCTTCGCATAATTTTTCTCCCCCCCTATCATTCAAACTTATTAGTCTTCTAGTATTTGCTTTCTTGGACCTTTCAAGTTTGTCTCCACCACCCAATCACTATTTTTTTAATTTTCCTTTCCGTCTTTAAGATCAGTTTCTTCCCTCCCTTATTCACATTTCTTAACCATTTTTTTCTCACCATAAAATTGTAATTCAACTTCACGTACTATATGCTTTATGTGAAGAGAAAGAGAGAGGCAGACAGACAAAATAATCCATCTCATTTTCCATAGTGCCGTCTCAGGAAAATTTAAGCGTTGCTTCTTCCTCTTGTCACTTCCAAATCTCCTCTTTTCAACTAGTGCTCCTATTCATTGGAAGAAGGATTATCCAGATGCACTTCTAATGTGATTGCCTTTTCATAGTCCAGTAGACAAATTAGGTCTTTTTAATAATCACTCTTTCCCCTACTTTATCCATCTGGTCCCTTTCTCCTTCTGTTGTTTTGGATAAATGTCCGTTACTCAAAGTATCCACGTCAAATCGTATTCGGTTTCACGATCCGGAAAACTGATTGGTAGACCTTAGTATATAAACTGGAGCACGTTTGTATCAGCATCTAATTAACAGCAGTTTTCCTTCATATGTTACAAGCTAAAGACTCTTAAATATCGTCCCATGAAATCAACAAAGTCCTCCTTAGTGCTAATAACTTGTTATAAAATAAGGATTGTATTTTTATTTTGTATTATTACTATTAGTATTCGAGGAACTAAGAAGGAACTGAGTACCAAAAAAAGGGGGGGAAGACTGTAAAGGACATATCCGTCAGTAAGAGTTCATTGTCAACTGTGAGATCGTAAATACTTAACTACAGTAGATACCACTGAGATTATTACATCGATTAAATAAAGCCCTGTGCAAACATTGAAATTAGAAATCTTTCAACAGTAAAGATATGTTAAGGGAAAAAGCATCAAATCGAGTATCTTAAGAAAGGAGGGATCTCTTTTTACATACAAATCGTTTATCGCATTGGTGGGTTTGATATCAATAAATAGGAGTAGCAATGCAATATTATTTTTGTTACCCTTCATCCTTGTAAAGACGGGACATTGCAAATGGATGATACATAAGAGCGAGTGCATTACGATCGCTAGTAACATTTTTAGTACAAAGGCTATCAAAGAAATCTCTCCAAAGTGAAGATAAAATACATCAGAAGAATAGAAAAGTCATAAATAGGAGATTTTACGCCTATTTGAAAATAAGGTCTTTTTTTCAATTGGTTACAGCCATAAATGATGTCTGTCCTATTTGCTCCAATATACACTAACTCAAAAAAAGAGAGAAAGAGAGGGAGGGGTGAATAAAAGGGAGGCAACGAAATGCTTTGCATGCATTCACTTGAAAAATTATTTATGCAATGAACGTATAACCTGTAATCGAAAGAAATGAAAAGCAAAACCTCGGTTTCAATTTCCGGATTGAAAGACACGAAAAGGTGTGAATGACTTATCGACCAAAAACTATTCTTTATGGGCTGTTATGCGCACGTTAACAGTACATTTTTGTCGGTGTTAGTCGACGTGTAACAAAACTTGGCATAAGAATAGGTCCTTAAATCATTTTCAAGCATGCAATTTGAAGCAATATGCACGCTGGAAAAAAATAGAGGGGAAATATTGGAAGGAACTTCTGTGCATTCATCACAGATCATAAGTTACAATATGACTCCTTATTGTGATACTCAACAGCTAAGGTGCATACTACGTGAGTGCACTGACCACTGGGCAATGGTCACTTACATCGTCATAACAAGGATATCAACTGAGAAAATGATGGAGAGAGACAGAGAGAGACACTGTGGTAGATAGCAGAGAGAGACGGAGAGACAGCAACGAGAGGGAGAGATATGAAGAGACAGCAGAGAGAGACGGTGAGAGATAGCAGCGAGGGAGAGAGAGACAAACACCAGAGAGGGAGAGACGGTAGCGATAGAGAGACAGACACCAGGGAGAGACGGCAGCGATAGAGAGAGAGATACCAGAGAGAGAGAGAGACAGACACCAGGGAGAGACCAACAGACAAACTGAGTGACCGGCACACCCACAGAGAAAGAGAGAGAGATAGACAGAGAAATAGAAATTGCCTCAAAAGTATTCTCAGTGTCCAAATCTGTGTCCCACAACACTTTCCAAGACTTATAAGCTTTCGGATACAACTCGTTGACGAAAAATTGTGCTCAGTATTACAACAAGCAAAGGCATCCCCAATCACAAATGGCTAAGAGACTCGAAGGACGTAGGAAACAGTGCAAAAGCTCATCCGGGCCCTTGTGCAGAACCTTAGCAACAGTAACAGGCTGTTGGCACCGCATTCATTAAGGTGCCACTACAATTCTAAGTAATGCCAGCAACTGCGACTTCCTGTACGCATGCTTAGTTATTCGACGGGTCACTCAGTTGAAATTATTTCATTTGCAGTTCAATTTCAGTTCACTGCTTGATTAATGAGGCAAATTTTTAATACAGCATTTCGGTAACAGGAGTTGGAGACCAAAACAAACTCTAATGTTAATAAGCACTTAAAGCATATTTAAAACTTTGAGTGACCTTTCCTGTCGATTTTTCTCTACACATTACATTTCATAAATATTCGTGTTTAAATATTTCGCATGTTGGAAGAGTCCTAAGCGTGCGTTGGCAATGTTCCCATTCACATTCATCTGATACGTACATATCATCCATGAAGCATGAATATCAAGAGAGGGGGGGGGGGTTAAGGAGAGGATAAAGGAAGGGTGGGTCTGAGGGCAGGAGAGGGCGTTTGTTTATAAGGGGAATTACAGTAACTGGAATTGAAGATTGTCATTAGTTGATATCGTTAACCGTATAGCAAATAGTGACATGGGCAGCTTTTTCATTTTACGATATTATGTCGCTTTTTACCGATAATTCATAAAGTCCCAAAGGACCATGGAATAAATCCACTTGCCCTTTTCATAATATAGCCTCTCTGGAATCACAGAAAAAGTGCATACACGTTGACACACTGTACTTATGTACTCACGACACACGCAATGGTCAAATAATAAATAAATGGCTATTTTGATATTAGGAAAACACAAATAATGTTGCCGCCAAACTAAAGCCGAAAAAGACATTAAATGCTAGTAAATACACATAGTCATATTTCCCCATAGGTCAACTAAACATTGTAAAATGGCCTCCCTCTAGTTTTGGTTCGGACATACAGTAAATTATAAAATAATAATTCATCAAAGTAAGAGCTATAGTTTACCCTATTCCACTGTCACATCTGGACAATCCTACTGAACCATATGAATTGGCTGATGCGAATAGACGTGCCAATTGTTAATTAATGATCCAGGAAAAGGTCCAGTATGCAGACTAGGGAATCCCGTCGATATCGGCAGTTGAAATGCAAGTCATGCGCAGTTGTGATGATATACACCTGCAGAACCAGTGGCTTGTAGGTGCTCGTAGACACTCCCTCCCTTCCAGGGTTGGTCTGGTTTCGTTTCATTGGTGTTTTAGGGCCCTTCAACTACAATGGTCACTAAAATCCCGTCCACTGCGCAGGTCTAATGCAAAGTCTGCACAGACCCTACGCTGGCACGACAATTTTTTGGTATTAGCAGTACCCAGTGTTCCCAGGCGGTCACCCACGTTAGTACTAGCTAGGGTTGCGGTTCTCACCTTCAGTAATCAGACAAGAACTGGCTTATCCAACGCAATACAGTCGCTTCCAGAGTCGGTGCTAGGGTCTTCAATGCCTGCTTTCAAATCTTAAATAAGCTACCCTCTCCATATTTTGAATAATTATTAAAACACCGAAGTGGCGCCCCTCGTGTAAAAGACCTTCTCTGACTATAAATGAACACGAGGCCATCCCTTGATCTACAAATTACAGTTTCCGATTCTGACTACAAAGAGAAGTTCTGGAAGTAGGGTCAAAAGCATCCCCTGTACATATTGAGTGCATCGTAACAAAACTTCCAGCTGTTGTATAGTACAATTAGAGGGTTATTATTATGATAAATATTTTGCAAAAATTTACACAAACAACTAAGCAAAATATAGTAAGAAATGGTGTTTCTTTTGCAACGTGCAAGATACTACCCAAGGCAAAGCGAAACCGAGATATGCCAAAACATGGCACAACAGCTGATCTAAGGAAGAAAAAAATGGTGAAATTTGGGGTAGTGGTATTGAATACAAGATCCGTGAAAGACATGCCTTCTCAATGATCATTAAAAAGGTCTTCAGATAATGTAGAAGTTCTTCAAGTTATCACATTTAGTAGAGGGGATTGCTAAAGAAACTTTTCATCTTTAAATCCCTGCTGGTGCCAGACCACAGCTATCTAAATTACCTAATAACGCTGCACACTTAAGCTTATTAAGGAGCGATTCAGATAAACAGAAAGAAAGTGTACGACATTAAAAAGCTAAATCAATATTTTTCATCCGAAAACACTCATGTCAGCCAGGTTGCTTCTCTCCTTCTCTGGCTGACAAATGAGGAAGAAGGTCTAACAGAAGATTTCCACACACCACATTTGTTTCATGGCAAAGAAAGATTCTAATTACAAATATACGTCCTTTTAGATTTAGAAATGTTTCTGGGAAACCTTCATAAAGGTATGTGCAAATTTTTAAATGAGACAGTGACAGTCGAAACCTCCTGGCAGTCCCTTGAAGTTTTGAGGTCAACACCAGGGACTGCGAAATTTCAACTGCTGTACTTTTATCTGTAATTTATTCAAATAAAAATTAAACCAACAAACCCACTATTTACTAAAATGTATAATTATTTCCAAATATTAAGTTTAAGCTAACTTAGTCCCAAATTATTCAATTACCGTACCGCGGATGCACAACAATAATAAAATTCAAACGCCCTATCTATGCGATTCGTTTTAACTTTTAAGTACATGAATTATTTTATTTAATTCTGGAGGCGTAGATGTCACTTTGTACTTTCCATCCCAATGTTTGATGAACACGATCCCAAATTATGGGGGAAGGGGGGAAGAATTGGGTATATCAAAAAATGAAAAAGTGTGCAATAAATACTCGAAGAGAAATGTGCTTTTAAAAGAATCTCAAGGATGTGAAAGTGGAGTCGTGATAACTAAAAACTGAAGTAACCTCGGCCTGGCTACACACAGCTGTTATAAATACCAGTTTTCGTCTGATCACTAAAGTTAAGCAACTCAAATCCAGCTAGTACTAACATGGGTGGCCGCTTGGGAAAACAGGGTACTGCTAATACCCAAAAATCGTCGCATTAGTCTGTGCAGCTTCTGTACTAGAACTATGCAGAGGACGGAGCTCTAATGATGTTGTAGTTGAAGGGCCCTAAAACACTAACGAAACAAAAAAGCTGTTATAAATCGCGTTCTGATAATGTAGATTCTATGTTTTGGGGTCCTTTATGTACCAAAATAGCTAATACATTTTTAATGGACTTCGAATTGTTGCTTTTCTACATGTGGATTCAAAGAAAAGGATGAAGCGCAATGTAAAGACCGTTGTACAAACAGAGTATTTTGACAGCACAAATGGATCTTATTTATTCAAGCTACATAAAATACTGTAAGTTGTTGTTCGCTGTTCAAAATCATCAGCTTATGAGGTACTTCTGGTTCCATAGCGTATGTACTACTAAATAAGATTAAGACTGTTTAATGATAATGTGTGCTAGCAACATATTTCAGCGATTTTATAAAAATAAGCCCATTACGTTTTCCTTTAAAACTGCTGATGCTACAAAATGTTTAGTATTGTCTAAGTTAGTCTTCTAATTGGCAATTGGTCAGTCGACAATTTCCGTTAGCATGGATGCATTTGTCGATTGGATTCACAATTAAAAGCAGTTTTAAAGTAAAGGTTCAATTATTTATACTTCAAAAACGCGCAAAGCCAAATAATATAAGCCAAATAAATTGTGGCGCTTATCTGAACAGGTAACAAAATGAAAAAAGAGAGTGAAGGAGGAGCAGAATCAACGCCTTCAATCCAGATCAGAATTAACCATAGACTACGCCTGCAAGTCGCTACCTGATATGCAGTCCTTAGTTTGCAGGTTATATCACATAATGATAGGAACGATTCGAGGACAGTCATCAGTTGGTAACTGGATTCAGCATATTGATTAACGACTTCTGGCGATAGTAGTCTCAAAAGTATCAGGCAGATGGTCTTACACTCTTCAGTGCAGAGTTTAATTCTTGTTGAAGTTTCTTTTTTAGTTTTTGATGCAATAAAGATTTCCTGCATTAACTGCAACTTAATAGCTACCGCATACATTAAAGTAACTGTATCGTATTAAGCTCTTTTGAACTCCTTCTGGCGCATAACTTGCTTAATGACACGATAATTCCAATCTGCTTAACTTAAAACTAAGATTTTTAAGGTCCCTCGAGGGTTAAGCTAAAGAGAGATTATTATTATAATTTAAAGGATACGTATAAAAACATTTAGTTTAATTTAAAGATTAAGCTTGTTCGACTGCAGTATTTTACTTCTTTATATTGAGTGATAACAAAGGGCTACATACCATTTCATCCTTTGTTTTCAATAGATAAAAATCAAGAGAGACCAAACAGCAACGGTTACTTACCTGAAAAGAAAAAAAAATAAAATAATAATAAAAAAAATGCTATATACACATAATAAATACACAGTTAAAGATTAGCAAGTTACATCTGCTTCTATATTCTTAATGAACTGGATCCTATCAATCCATTGCAATTTGGTGAGATTTTCATGTATGACGAGGGAATCACTTTTGCAGATTATATTCGTGATTCCGCCTTTATCGTCTCCTAGGCATCATAATGCTATTAAATACCATTAACCAGAAACATTTTCTATCTTAAACTGGGATTAATTTTTTGATTGTAGAAAGCGTCATCATTGATTCAAGTATGGGCCTCTTCAGAGAACTTTGTCTGACGTAAACTGAAATCCCTTTAGATCAATGGAAAACTTTCAAACTACATTGGTAGATTTTGCATAGAATTAATTAAATTTTAGATGTGTTTATGCATAACGCGACGTCGTTTATTGTATCGTTTTGAACATAACTCACTTGGAAAACTCAAAACACTAGTACAACCTTCTGAAGACTGTTGTACAATACAAGCATACAGAAATCTGCATGAGTTCCTGGCTCTCACTAAAATGAACCTCTTTCCTAAACCCGCTAAGACGAGTATTTCATGATAGATGATTTTTCCTACCTATGATGATTTTTCTACACTCTCGAATCACGGAACTGGATAAAGATAACAATCAGGCTTTGGTTTGCTATTTGTAAGCAATCTCCGCTTTTGCTCTAATTCTTTGTGAAGGTTTCCCAACCAATCGCACTAATGCTTTGGTCACTCCGATCCATTAAGTGCATACTTGATACATAATTAAAGGCAATGATATTGTAACAGCTTGATGCATAAGATAGGTACTAGAAAGAGCTAATTACCATCGTTACCCTATCAAAGATGTAATAGAGTTCAAGAGAGTTGAAGACGAAAAAGTAATTATGATGAGGTCCATTTGCATGATAGTGTTGTCGTATACCACTGCTATATATATATATGCATACACAGTTCAGATTAATCGCACGTAAAAGATACTAAAAGCTCAAACAAGGTCCAATTATGATGTCCTAAATAATTATCTGTACCTATGTAAAAGAGAAACTACTACACTTGTGTTAAACGCTTCCGTTCAGAACGGTTAATCTAAATAAAAATAGAGCGATCATGGTAAATTTAAAAATGACCACCTGGTCAATGTTATGGTCAGTTAAGCATTTCAAGACAAACATTAAGGTTGACGCAGACCATCTGCTCGGTTTACAACAGTGGTTCATTGTACGTAACGTAATAGTCCTCCCTCTAAAATTTCTGAAATCAAAAAGTATAGGTACAGTGCCATCCACCAAATTAGTGAAGTCTAATTTATCATCTCTGAAAATGGAAGGGGAGAAAATGAATTGACATTTTGTGCAATTAATCACGTAAACAAAATATATCAGCGCCTGACAACCACCTCATTTGTGTCATAAAATATCAAGAGAGAGAAAGAGAGAGAGAGAGAGAGAAAATGAAAGAGTGACTGTCCAACTCTTTTAAGTTCACCAATGGACATCAGATAAAAGTTATCATTAAAGTGGTCGAGAAACTAAAGAAGCAAAAGGTCTCCTGTGATTTTTCTAAAATGCGTTCATTTCACGATTTCATTCAAATCGTAATAAATGATATGGTAAATATATGTACAGTATATAAAGAGAGTAATTGATGAATATCCACCCTCGAAAAGTTATCGGCATACACATCCTATTCCCCTCTTCAAGTAACTGAGTCAGCTAAATTACACCCAAACGACAATCTCTAAACACGGACTTTTCCTTACATTCAATTCATCAATTACCTTCAGCCTAACCCACTAGAAAAATCCTACGATGACAGTCTTTCCCCCAATTAGGAACTACTTTGTATACCCAATATGTCACTGTAAATGTTGAGAAAATGCAGTCTTACATTGCATTAAACCTTTCGCAAACCGATACTTTTTAAAAACTAGCAGTAGGAAGTCACTGACAGGCATTTCACATTCTCCTACAGGGTCTCTAGGTACCACGCACGGCTTCGACTACAAGGTGTCACTTCACTAAATTATTATAATTAATACAGTTACAACTATATTATTTGGTGGTTGCATACTTGACTCGTGAGTTTGTGGTTGCCGCCTCGATCCTAGTCGAGGCTGATGGCTTGTTTCGGGTGAGGGGAAATCCCTAAGTGCACCGTCGTCACTTTCGTCGAGGGAAGCCGCTACCCCGTGTCATGTTCACGATGTCACCTAAACGGAAAGGAGCCCCCTTTCTGCATGGTGCAAATTACACGTGTAGATCAGCAAACTTCCAGGTGGAGGAGCTCATGCTCTGACACCAGGAAAAGAGATTATCCTCAGGAAGAAGATAGGTCGACGTGAAATAAGCATGATGTGGCATTAGATTGATTGCCGGCTATGGAAGAATGCCACCTAACTATTCACCCGTCTGTCCCCGGTATTATCCGGACCTGATCAAGCATGAGGTCATGATTGCCATGGAAAGGACGTCCCGCATGTAATCCTGAGTTTAAGCTCTCTACTGGGAGCGACTAATTGCGTTGGACAAACCAGTTCTTGTCTGATCACTGAAGTTAAGCAGCGCAACCCTAGCTAGTACTGACATGGGTGGTCGCTTGGGAAAACTGAGTACCGCTAGTATCCAAAAATGGCCGCATTAGTGTAGTGTCTATGCAGTTTCTGCATTAGAATTAGACAGTGTACGGGGGCTCCAATGACCTTGTAGTTGAAGGGCCCTAAAACACCAACAAACAAACAAACAAGCTCTCTACTACAAGGATATTACTTTTGAGTTATTGAAAGAACTGTTGTCTTTTGTGCATTAAAAACGGGTGCAAGTAATATTCTTAGGGCTAGAGATCATTTCCTGGTTTGCGCAAATACAAAATGCCATCTTTATATAGGTTAATAAGATAAAATAAATGACTCTTAAAACCCTGAGCTCGAAATTCTGAATTTCAGTAAAGTATTTGATTAAAATTGAATGAATTCGACTGTAGAAATTCCCGTTCACAACATTTAATTCTCGATTTGTGTGGATAAATAATATAAACTAATTCGATATCTAATCGGTCCTAAAGTGAGAAAGTCGTAGGTGATGAATTTTTATTTGCTGCTGTTGGAGTTCAGTTGCTTCAGTTTTAAGAGATTCAGAAACGTGTAGTCCAAATGGCGCTCTGAATGTAGTTCAATGGTAAGTAAAATGTGAATAGATGTAATAATAAGAAAGCATCATGACTATTTAAAGTGAAGTCAAGCAAGTCTTTTGAGATGTCTGTCTAGTTGCCAGTTACCATAAAATTGGGTTTTTCTCTTTTACGTCCTCCTAAGTGTCTTAACTGAGAAAATTATAAAACAGATATTGAGTTAACAGACGGTCTGGATAACGAAATTGAAAAAACTGCTGATTTACTATTGGACGACATGATCATGAAAATTCCTGTTAAAACTAAGAGCTACCTTAACTTCTTTACGGGCCTGGGCATTCTTCAATGGGACAGGAACCTAGTTTAACCTAATGGTAGTGAATGTCGGGTGCTGCAAATTTCCCCTCTCCTACATCCCCTACACCTACCTCCTCTTCACCCGCGAGCAGCCTCCTAAGGGTTCGGCCAGTTATGGCTGCTTGGCTTACTCCCCAACCCATTGGCTACCATAGTAATTAGAATATCAGAATGTTGCATCGACGTAGAATGGAGCCCTGAAATGACGTTAAGAATTCGCCATATAACATCTGTAAAACTTTTTATACTTAAATGTCTACAGATATTTAATTCGATACCTACTTCTCTATAATGAATCTGGTGCTGGTTCGACTCAAATTGAATTCTTATGTCAAAGTGAATCAAAGCTATTGTCACCTGCTTTAAGAACTCACACGAGCACATAAGACATTTCTGTCCACTTTGAATGGTCTAGATTAGGAATTCATCCCTTGACGCCACCGTATCAGTGAACCAACTTAACAACCATGTGGTCTCTTTCTTCAAAAGAATTTCTTCAAAGTAATTTTCGACCTTATTTTTGATTAAATTTTTGCGGTTGAGGACCTAAAATTGGGACACTAATGCGCTACTTGAAATATCAAGAGTATTGTTACCGGTACAATGCAGTTAAGTCAGCTAAAATAATTATGAATGTTAGGTAACAAGCACTATATCTTTAGGCGTTTTTATATTTTTTTTTTCCGTTGTAAGACATGAACTGAATTTTTTTTTACATTTTCTACTGACATAAAAAGTTAGAACTGAATGAATGAACAAGAAATAAAAATGCAAATAAAGAGTGAAGAGAAGCTAACAATATTTCCTATTCAAATTACTGTACTGTGTTTAGTAATGAAGAATAGATGACATTTTGTGCGATGCTTTTTATTCATCAAATATTAGCTCTATGAAAAGATTTCTTCTACGCAATGGATAGTATCACTGCAGAAACACGTGAGTTGACATTAATTTCGTATCTTTTCAGCTTTAATTAAAATAAATATCTTAGTGTCATTTCGATTTAGTTTCATAAAATCACATCGTAAGGATTAGGGTGATATTCAAAGGTTGTACAGCAGATAGTGGTATAGTGAAATTGAATCACACATTTTTATAAGCATCTTTGAAACCATTTTTCAGTACGTATGATTGTCATGCTCAAAATGAATTAACATTAAGCGTGACACTTTTGTTTCATTTTTTATACCTGAATCACATCACTGAATGAAAAGTGTTGTAACAAAATTGATTCACATCTAATAATTAAAAGATTTCAATTTTCATGTAGACAAAAAAAAACGTTTGACATTATGCATAATTCAAAAGGACAATTAGTAATAGTTAAGAGATGCAAGGAAGTTTATATGAATATGAATATGTAATCCTTTGTGACGGATACCTTGCTAGCGAGATTTTTCATGCCAGGCCCATATGCCTAGATCTCCACCAGCACCCTAGCAGTACCTTTGCCTTTCGCACCCACTCCAGCCGCTCCACACCAGAACCCATCAACCCCAGAACCTCTTCCAAGGTGGGGGTTCCCCAACTCATCCTGCAGTGGCCCAGCGCTGGACCGGCCAGGATCACATGCCTGACATCCTCCACTCGATCCCCACACAATCCACAGCCCACCTCTCCACCTGTGATTTTTGCCATCCTCTGTTTCGTCTCCAGTGACCCAGCTCTTGCCCGAAACAGAAGGATCAGTACTGATACTTTCTCCAAGGATTTCAATGTTACAAATCCCTTGTATCGCAGACTATCATATAATGTAGTGATCAATGTATTTTAGCAGAGTGCACTTGTATCCCTTCCTCCAACAGTTCAACAGACAACATCTACTATTTGCATATGCAACACTGGTCTCTTGTTTAAATATGCCCAAATGTTGACTTTCATATCTGCTCCAATAATGGTATTCATTTTATGTTCTCGGGTTAGACAGCTGTGGTAGGCCTCAGTGCTTACTGAAACCATTGCCTACAGGCACAGTGACTGTTCAACAACAGGTCACTTTCAGTTTAACGCATTGAGAAGAAGGGATGCTATAAGATTCTTGTAAGCAGCAGAGACAACTAACGCATTATTTCAGACTTGAAAAATTAGGATAGTCATTGATTTCTCAACAGAATTAATAATGACACATCAAGGGTGACTTTAATTCTGGCTTGCAGACTGTGATGCTGCCTGACATCGACCATAAGCTTGCAAGCATTGGATATACTTAGTTGCATGCAACCAACCACCACTTCATAATAATCTCTTTTGATTTCATCGTTTTGTGATTAGAATATGACCGACTAGAAAGTAGCACAATCCTATTATAAAAACACCCCGTCGTATAAGTATAATTGGTCAAACAAAATGACCGGAAAAGTTCACACTGCCATCACTGTCGTCTTATGAATCGATCGAATTCGCTCTTTTGAAATTTATATAAAAGGGTAACTGAAGCAGAAATCTACAACAAACTTTTCTGAATATCTTTTAATAAGTTCATAGTATAATGGATCTCTAAACAGTAAAGCTATTGGCTGAAATAAATAGGATAAAAGAAAGGATGATCTCAAAAAAGCTAAGGATGCAATAAGTTATAAGTTTTTATTACATCGTTTAAAGTCGATTTTGGAAAAATAGTGCAAGAGCAGCTATTCTTGTGTATTAAGATGAAATCTGGGTTAAAAAATATCTAGAGAGCGCTCATCTTCCCAAATTTACTAAACAAGATATTGCATCGCTAGATAATTATATTATTTCGATAAGGTTTTCACCCGTAACCACCAGTTTACATTTTTTAGTATATTAATACTAGCGATTAATTTTATTACAGTGCAGATTAAGCCCAAAAGGAAATTAAAATTTGTCAAACGACTATTTTCCATTAGCATCTGTCATAATATACACCTGCTATATCTTGAATAAAAGCATCTTGTGGCAAAAATAAAAATATCTTGTGGGGTAGGCCGGCATCCCCACACAAACAACCCGGGCAATATTCCTGTGGGTTCCAGACGCCTGGCTGGAGTATCCCCAGTTAGGGCATGTTCATCAAGAATAGGGACAAATCTTAGATTAGGAACGTGAAATTATTATTATTAGTAAATGTACAAAATGTGGGGACCCTTACAGGAAAAACAGGGGAATTAGTTAGTATCCTAAAACGAAAGAGGATTAATGTAGTTTTTCTCCAGGAATCCAGGTGGAAGCAGGAATGGAAGTGGTTCGAAACACCCGAGACAGGGGGATACCAAAGCAGACGTGGGAGCAGGTTGTCCTCAAGGATATGGTAGTGTGTGGAGAGGACGAGGATCTGGTGGGAGATAAGCGGGAGTGGAGGACCAGAACCCGCAGACTCGACCCGGCCATAGGCGGGATAAGGGTATGATGATGATATCTTGAATAAAAGCAAACGATCTAATTATTGATCACCTCCAAAATCAATCCAATCCATTTGAGTTTTTAAATCGCATTGTGTTGTAACAACATTAAATATATACTGTATCTGCAGGTGAATAAAGTGAAAATACTTATACCTAAAAGGACCAAGTACTGAGAAGAAATCGAGGTAGAAAAAATCCCTCTCTTTTTTTCTGGGTGTCTTTTCAATGATATAAAAATGTTTTTTATATGATAAAAGCTTATGGCGTATATGTAATATTTTTTTTCCATTTTCTAAGAATGCAATACCAATCTATAGGCCTTGAGTATATCGTATGGAAAACTCGAGTGAATGGTGTATTTGAAATGAATTTTGAAATTCTTCTACGTCAGCTTTTCCAGAGATAAGTTCTCTTTAAGTCGTCGACGTCTTAAGTTGTTCAAATTTCAAACAGTATCCAATGGTAAAACCCACGGGTCATATATGTTTACCAAATATTTATAACTATTGGATTGAAGAAGGGGGAAACGAGAAAGATGAGAAGGTGGAGGACAGGATTTTATATCTATCCATCTCTATATATTTGGATATACATGGATATTTTTTCATTCAAAATAGAAATGAGTGCTGAAATCGTAGAAACCAATATCAATCTAAATAGGGTTCCCTCCCCCTCAAGTCTTATTTTATTCATCATAAATGTTTCACATTCTTTTCTATCTTTTTTGGCTGTGGATCGAAATCGGTAAAGAAGATAAAAGGGTCTCTTCTTAGTTTTCGTCTTTCAGTATTTCCCCATCCCCTCCTTTTTTTTAAAGAATTATACAGTTGCTACAAATTTTTTGAGTCTTGTAATAGATGAGAAACATAGCGAATTGGGAAAACTTGAATTTATACAGCTTTTGTATTCGATGATATATTTATTTGTGTCTGTTACGCAATTCAATGAAAATACTCTGCATTGTAACAATAACAGCAACAACAACTTTCAAAGCCACCATTCACTACCACTATCAATACATACTTTGCCTACATATATTCTTCATGGTAGTGTAATGCATGTTGATGCATCAAGTGCAAAAAACTCTTACATACCAACTTCACTATGATACACTGTATACAAGCGTGCACGTCAACTTTAAATAAATAATTCACTTGGTGCTACAACTGCCCCCATTCTCAAGGAATACAAAAATCATTTTGAAAACAAGAAATGTCCAAAAATTACTTATTTCATACCCACAAAGTTCACCTTTCACTATAATCATATTAAAAAGAAGAGAAAATTTCTCCAGTGTTTTCATGCACTAACTGGAACATGGCAACACAGGCATTTATTATCCATTTCCGGTCATTTTTTGTTTTGCTGCTGTTTCAGGGCCCTTGAACAACAAAGGTCATTACAGCCCTGTCCACTGCATAGTTCTAATGCAGAGACTGCACAGACACTACGCTGATGCGACGATTTTTGGGTATTAGCTGTACCCAGTTTTCCCAAGCAGCCACCTACTCGTATGTTAGTACTAGCTGAGGTTGCGTTGCTTAACTTCAATGATAAGACGAGAATTGGTGTGTCCAACGCAATAAGCCGCTCTCATTTCCGGTCAAATATGCATGGTATAAAGGAATCTCTAGATGAAATCTAGATTCAGCAGTTCGACCCGTTAATGCTGTTGTGGTATATTTTATTAATATTTTCTCCATTCAATCCTCAACATGTTGAATTTCCATATTATGTCAAAGGCTTTCCTCATATTTTCCTAAAGAAAGTCCGACAGAGCATGTTATTGAAATGTCTGAAAGCATTGGAATTTCGTCAGTGCAACTTTTAAGTGCTTTCAGACGTGCTAAACTACCAATAAATCAGTTCCAGGTGATGGTTCTCTGAAATCCAAATCTCACTCTGCGACACTTTTAACCCCTTCATATTGTATTTAGGAATCTAAACTATGACACGTCAAATATTCAATGAGCAATTAAAATGTCAAATAAGTAATCTTGACTGTCCACTATCAATTCAAGCGATAAGACTTCCCTTTTTTTCTCTCGGTGATTTTGAACGACATTGGGTAGTATGTCGACAAGAAATAACACCCTGAAATCTATATCTAATAAAAAAAAACTGCTTTCCGGTTACTGTCAGCTCTACGTAGGGACATTATAAGGACTTTGATATAAAAAAAACTTCTTACCCACAAATATGACCCAAAAACTGCATCAATACCTTTATGGCGATTGAGAAGAGAAAGAAAGGAAGTTGAGAGGGAGAGTGTAGGATAGGATACGGATACTGTATGTTTGTTTTAAAAACCTAAAACCTTATATGGCTTTTCGTAATATTGCTGAATCAGCCACCTATAAAATCCAATAACTCTCAGTTATATTTTGAAAACTTCTGACAATGACTTTTCTAGAAGCAATCGACACCACACAAATAAAACACCCTTGTACATAGTGACTTACTCATAGTCCGATTTCGTTCAGTGTTGTGTAGAAGCTAAGGATTTATAGTAAGACAAGTATTAATGGTAAAATCGCTACAGATGCTACAAAAAAAGGATCACATTCACCAAGTTTACGTTTTGAAGTCACGTGACCTGATGAAAACTACTCATTTGTCAATTCCCTTAAGGATCTAATATATACTTTGTGCTTCTATTGTTCTTTTACAGCCGTTGTTGCGTTTGCAATCAAGGCGAACAAACCTATTGCAAAAACCCCTCTTTGCCCCAAAGTCTATACGTATTTCAAGGGCTCTTAAAAGCAGTAAGAGATTTGAACGAGGAAGGTTTCGTTTTAAGAAAAAAAAGCCCCCCTCCCCCCTCAAGTGCCTCAATGAAATCTCCTCGGGATAATTTCAATTCTAGAATGTGAATGTCTTGCGTAGTGTAGCGATATCTATAGTAAAGTGACCACTTCAATGTCCATTGGATACTTTTAGCAAATGTATGTCAGAGTAAAAAAAATCTCATCTTGGAAAGATTGCGTCCAGTTATATCGAATCACGTGTCTAAAATGATTTCATTGTTGCGGTCATGTCTTTTGACGTCTTAGACATTCCATCTATTTAAATTGTCATCTCAGTACTGGACAATGATGGCAAATCACGTGATTATTACATGCCTGAAAATGTAAACTATCGATACTGCTTGTACACAATAAAAGCAATCGATGACGTAATAAGGTTTAATGGAGCTTTTCAGTGTTGGTGAACCAAGGATGCTAAAAAAAATCAAGGGTTATTTAAAATTGTAACACATCATTAAAATGTACTTTTAAATGTTTAATTTCACCTCTGAATCAGGACTGTATTTGCGCTCAATAAGTGCGGACTATTAATTAGTAATGTACTCAGTGCAACGTACGAATATTTGGCATCTTGTTTACTTTTATTCACTGAACTGACCATGGTTTTTTTTCTCATAAAAGGGTTCAGATAGCTATGATAGAGCAATGGGAGCTCTCCTCCATTTTACCCAACAATCCCAGGATGTCCTCACTACATTTTGTTGGCGTTCGCGTGACACCTTTTAATTGACTTTGACCTCACGAAAGTGCTTGGTCAATGACACTTTTATCATCCTTGCAAAGTGCATTACCACAGAAAACCGATTGTCAGAGCACACAGTGAAATTGACTTCAGTGGTGCTGGTAGAATTTGGAATAGTTACATTCAGGGCGCTTATCTTATTTGAGATTAGCAGGTGGTTGAAGACCCTAGCACTGGCCGTGATCTTAGAGATTTTATTTTTGGTGCTGTAACTTCCTGAGTATAGGCGTATAATATCCTTATCACCAAAATGGGCACATTGTCATAAGTTGCAGTAAACAAAGAAGTGGTACAGTTAATATATTTGCATACCAGAATCACCGAAATTCAAAATGTGTGGGGCAAAACAATAACACTTTGAATTACATGCTGTTTTAAATAATTCTATTCAAACGCTTATATAATATCACATCCGGTTCTGGATATGACTAGCAAGTGACGACTAAAAGGGTTATGATACCCAGTCAGTGGGCACAGAAGCCTTTATCCATTTATTCTTTAGTGACACCTGGCGACAGAGTATGGAGGGAAGGGCTGGAAAGAAAACGCTGAGGGTGTATGGGAACAAGCTTAACATAGAGAGGGAGGTAATCTATGACAATACGTGGGAGAGCTCACTTCTGTTTCGGGCAAGAGCTGGGTCACTGGAGACTAAACAGAGGATGGCAAAGATCACAGGTGGAGAGGAGGGCTGTGGATTGTGCAGGGATCAGGTGGAGGACGTCAGGCATGTGATACTGGTCTGCCCAACACTGGATCACTGCAGAAGGGGTTGGGGAACCCCCCACATTGGAAGAGGTTCTGGGGGTGGTGGGCTCTGGGGTGGAGAGGCTGGAATGGGTGCGAAAGGCAAAGGTGTTGCTGGGGTGCTGGTGGAGATCTAGGCATATGGGTCTAGCATGAAAAGATCTCGCTAGCAAGGTATCCGTCACAAAGGATTACATATTCATTCATAGTGACGTCCTGATATCTGCTCTCCACCGACTCATTTTATGCTACCTTAAAAATTATTAATTAAATGCCACAGGTTCTACAACCCTGTTTGGTAATTCCAACATGACCCTTAAAGAGGTTTGGCCCTCGTCTGTTCTCAAATAGCATATCATGGTATATCAAGGGCCCATGAAGAGCAGTAGGGGAGTAGTAAGGGAGAAGGCTTTTATTGACAATAAGACAACTGTTGACAGAAACTCATTCCTGAAGTAAACCATGACATACCGAAGTGTGAGGTTCTGGACAAAAGACATGAACAAAAACTGTTGAAATTAGAAATGGGAAGGTTGAAAACACATCAAGTAAGGAAAATGATAAACTATATACAGTACCAAAGTATATTTTCTTTGCAGATATTTAATGCAGAATTCAACTTTCATCAGCTTCCGTAAATATTTACTGGGGCTCTACCTAACTTTATAAATAATTTTATGGTGTTTTAACCACTTAGGATGTCGAATATTTTCCATTTTGACTGTGGAAATAATCAGTTGATGTTGAACTACATACTCCATTAAACAAAGGGCTCCGGTTTCATAAATTTTTATCTATGATTTTCACTCTGATATACATTTCTAACAACATCTCAAAGCAACTCCTAACCCTTTCCCCGTCTATGGCAGAGTCCGGTACCAAAGCTGCCGACCAAAGCTGCAACCCCTATGCTTATTTATCATCAGTCTACTGTTCTTTGGGGCACTCCACCGACGCGTCGGTAGAGCTTGCCCCCTGGCGTCGCTACGCCTGGGGGCAAGCCCTTCCACATGGAAATGTTTGTCTCATCTCCCCGTTGATAGTAAAGAGGGCTCATGTACGTGCAAATGACATCGTACACCACACGGGACCTGGGTTTTACATCTCATCCGAAGGAAGGCGCACTCGGGGCGTCTGTCTCGCAGTAAATCGAACATGCTACCTATTGCGCCGCCGAGGCGGACCATTTCTAATAACGTTATTATTCAAAATCATTTTACTGCCATAAAATGTCCTTGATCGCTTTCCAATGTAGCTGCATTACTATTGGTGCTTTGGCCATTGAACGTTGATGATATATAGCTGCCAAAAATTGTTGTTGCGTGTAGAGAACCCTGTTCATTTTGAACAACTCGAATTATGCGATGTATTCGGCTATGGGCCACTCACTCCCGCGGAAGTCAGATGCCCAAGACTCAAGTGAACTCTATTACAGTGACTCATGATGATTCATACAAGGCTGCATAAAGATGCTCAACCTCGGCGTCATTGGTACCCCAAACCGAAATAAACGTTATTATTGCATTTTGGAGCTAAGTGACATTTAAAAAACCAATATCCCAATTAAATTCTTGTGCAACATTTGTTTTCAATGAAAATCTCTGGAGGAAGGAATAATTATAGTAGAATATGTATATGTTATTTAAAATCTTTGACTGATGTTTGAAACATGTCAATATCCGGAGCAAACAAAAGCTCATAATAAAACTGAGATCTATATCCTAATATAATATCCAATTATAGCATATTCAACATAATAAATCTGAGCAGTTTTGAAATGCAAACAACGGGCATAAACTGACGTACAGAAGATACAATATATAAATGAACTGCTGCTATATTTACAATTTTTTTCTCTCTCAGATCTGAATTGCAAAAACTAAATACCATTATAAAGTCATTTTTTGTCTACAAGATCTAATACGCATGCGTACATGAGAGGCGATGTGATTCATACAAAATGATGATTAATGAAGTGAAAAGCACAAATTTTACTTTTTTTTTTTGCCATGGATCATTGGGAATACCAAAATAAATCGCAAAAGTCAGCACACATATATGTTCACATCAATAGTAGAGTTTCGTGTTCAATCTAAATTTTTTTTGTCTAAAAATATTTTATTTAGGTATAAAGCTAGTAAGAGAAGAAGTGTGTGTATACATGTAGAGTATATAAACTGTATATATTTGGAGTTTGGAGCAAAAAATAAAATAGCTGAACTCGAAAGCTTCATTTGCGTTTAAAATGCTGACTAGCAGTTGACAAACGTCCAGTATTAAAGATGGCGAAAATTACAAGATGATGATACAGCAGCAAACGCAACTTTAAACAACTCTTTTAAATCCATTGGTATTAAATAGGATGATAATTCAAAATAGTCGCATGTGATTGTGACATGCAAAAAGCGCATATAATACCAATTTAAATTAAAACATGTAGTGACTACAAGAAACTACAGTATAGTCATCTCTGAAAAGGCAAACTTAAGAATACCTAAATCTAGCGGCTATAGTTTTATAGCAGTAAAATAGCTTCAGAGATAAAAATTCAAATCAAAACGTCCTCTTCTCTACCCGTTTCAATTCAATGGACATTTGATATATTGTAAAAGGTTTCTTTTTCGCCATGTTCGGTGTAAAAGATTTTGTGTAAAAGACGGCAAAAACGTGTAAAAACCTTAAACCTTACAAACACGAAATAAATTCTTGGTTCTAACGTATAAAAATTCACTTTCCAAATGGTCATTTTATTCCCTAAAGAAAAATGACTCCTGTTTCTATTTTCAGACTGATATACAGAAAGTAGTTTCTCTTTGAAAATAAACGTGATCGAAAACAGAAATACCTTCATTGAAGAAATGTATAGAAAATACACAACATGGTGAAGTTTTATGCTCAATCTTAAATGCAGGACTTGCTATTATAATAAACTTACTTGAAGAAGACGCACCTACAAAGGCAACTAACATCAAAAGATTATATGAAATGATAATTTAGCATCTCTCCAACCTTCACTATGTCTTCAAGGAGAGAAGCACAAGAAAAAGAAGAGGAGAAAAACTACGTGAAAGATTGTATCTCGAGTAATTCCTTTCGTATTAACTTTGCACAGTAATTTATCATCTCCAAAGTATGAGAATAAGGTAGACAATAGGAAAAATATAAAACTTCACACTATAGTAGAAGTTATTTTCAAGATAATATCAAGTCGAATAGACTATTCAGTAAAAATCATATCAACAGCACAAACACAAAAAAGAAAATCCAACGGGAATGGGAGAAGGGGGAGAGGACAAAAATAGTAAAAATAAAAGTTATTTGGACAAAGATTATTTCTACAGTTCCCATTTTTAGTGGCTAATATATAATAATTTCTTTCCAGGAAAAAAAAGACATGATTATTTCTATAAACACATCATCTCTGAAAGATAAATTGAAAGACAATGTTTGATGAATTTTTTCCATCTGCATGCTAAAATTAAATTAAGCACACAATATTTAATCCTTCCGCTCTAAAATCCTAACAAGTAAATTCAATAAGCGTTATTGAAGAAAAAATCAATCAGTCAAGAATGTCTTTTTTTATAACAAAAAATCCCCCGGAAGAGGTAACTAGGTTTACAAGATTAAAAGACCTTAGATCGAGCAATGAAAAGGCACAAAGCCATCCAAATTTATGACCTACAAATTAATATCCTAAAACATCATGAATCAGTCACACCCACAGCTAGCGTAGGGCTTCTTTCTATCGACTTGCACTCAACCGGATTTCTTCAAAGAAAAATGTCTTTCAATAGTTGCACCATCAATGTTTCAATGTTTTCTTTATGCACAAGGTTTCAGGGCCTTAAAACATATTTCGTTAAACAGTTTCTAACATCATCAACATCATACCCTTATCCCGCCTGTGACAGGGTCTGTGGGTTCTAGCCCTCCTCTCCCGCATATCTCCCACCTGGTCCCCGTCTCCCCCACACACTACCATGTCCTTACGGACAACCTCCTCCCATGTCTGCTTCGGTCCCCCCAGCCTCGGTTGCTTCCAACCACCTGCATTCCTGAAATGGACCCAACGAGCTCCTCCTCTTTTCTTCTCATTACGTGTCCATACCACCTCAACCTACAGTCCCTCATTTTTTCGGCGATGTCCACCACTCCCAGGCTATCTCTAATATACTCATTCCTAATTCTATCAGGTCTCGACACCCCACTCATGCACGACAGCCAGTGCCGGATTTACCATTAGGCTAAGTAGGCTGAAGCCTAGGGACTCAACATTTAGCGGGCTTCAAAATTTACGAATAGGCGCTCAAAAGGGCTTGAAAAGGGCCTCAAAATTGAAATAGCCTAGGGCCTCTCAATATCTAAATCCGGCACTGAACACAGCATTCGCAACTCGGCTGCTTGCATTCTATTGACGTGGCTCTTCCTCGCTGCCCAACACTCTGATCCACATAGCATTGTGGGCCTCACAACTGCCCTGTAAAACTTCCCTTTCAACTTGATTGGGATCTTCCTATCACACAGGACTCCACGTGCCGGTCTCCACTTCAACCATCCCCCATTAAGTAATTTGATAATGTAGAAACATAGAATTTTCTTGTATTCTTGCAGTTCTTGTTAAATCCAGCATAATGATGGTGGGGAACGTTAGAATGGATAGGACCTGTATATCCTCTTTTGTTTTCATCTTGTTGAAACTGATGACTGCAAAAAAACGCTATCCTTATGCAAAATTACACAGAAAAAACGGCTTTAAAAATATCACAACAATTAGCATTGTTTGAATGATCATCAGTGATCTAGTTAACAATTCAGTTGAATTAAAAAACCCAGATCTCTCTTTTGACATTCAGAACTCTTTCTACTTCTAACCCATTTCCTTTTAAATAAAAGGGTTGGGTACTCATTTGATTCAGATAACCAGAAAAAGAAGAAGTAAAATACATGAATAAAAACAGCATAGCATACTAGAAAACAGGGATTAGAAATAGAGACTCATGACAGAAGGAAGAAGATGGTAGAGACCCACAGGCGAAAAGTTGAACATTATTTTTGCCTGAGTGGCTGCAGCTCACCCTCTGCTACAACCATTTTAATCTATTCTTACGATCACACAGAGATACAGTGAATTTGCTATTCTAGCCTGAAAGACCTACCTAATTCAACTCCTACACTACTACTAATCTAAACCACCTTTTTCAATCAAGAGAAGAATCAACCTGAAGAGGGTTTTGGTCTTTCGCATTTCATATTCCTATAAAAATAACACTTTTAACTATCAAAACAATATACTGAAAGCAGTGAAACAAAACAAGAAGTAAACTTTACGACATATACTTCAATTTCACCTTTGGCTCTTCAAGATATACTAAACTTCAGCTATAAAAATATTACTTTTAAAATAATAAGAATTATTTTAAGGCATTTGAAAAAGCAATAACCTACTAAAGAATACTGTAGGCCCTATAAACTACCAAAAAAAATTCAAATGTTACGGGTACTGAAATTATTCCCCGCAAACCAAACTTTTGATTCGCTTTAATTTAAATCGCATTTTGAAATTATCAAAAATACTACGTGGGACGCCTTATTGCCGCCTACTGCAAGGTCGAGTAGCCATTTTTATCCCACTGAAACACGGGGGTGATCCATTGGACAGTATTTTTACGCAGCCGGCTGCGCATCTAATGCCGAAATCCCTGTTTATTTTTCTTCAAGAACGTTAGTATGTTACGCCAAAGGTTTGGGGAGTCGGCCAAGCAGCAATAACGGGCCAGACCCTGTGGAGGATGCTCGTGGGCGAGGGGGAGGTAAGTGTGCAGGGTAATTAGCAGCACCCATTGTTCCCAACCAGCCACCCATGTCAGTACTATGTTGGGTTGCGTTGCTTAACTTCAGTGATCTGACAAGAACTGGTGTGTCCAACACAATTCACCAGCTCCCAACGCAATTTTCCTCCACCGCTGCCAGGGGGTTAGTTCCTACATCTGGGCAGGTTGATGATATGCCTGTAAAAAGGATTCTATACGTGCAAAAAACATCGTGCACACAACTTGGGGCCACGGCCTTACTTGCCAACCGACGGAAGGCCCAATGGAGATCCTCTCGCTTGTCTGAAAGAACCTAACCAACCTCGATCCAGTATCGAACCCTGGAAGCATTGACGAGGTAGTAGAGCACGCTATCTCTTTACAACCGAGGCTGGCTTACAACCACTTCATTGAACGAATCTGAAAATAATGTCAGCAATACCCTAACTTTTAATCTCCGTTTTAAATTGAAACATGGACTTTTAAGAAAACAAATTTGATGCACATTTTGATTTTGTGAAGGAAGGCTCTTTAGCTTCAGCTGCAAATTATCCCCGGAAAACCCAAAAGCCAAACCCATTAATTTCTAAACAGAGCCGTTATGCCCTAATTGATATTACATTGTAAGAAGCCCTACATCATCCGTCTAAACTGAGAAGCTATCAATTTTTTATTTCATTTTCTTCTACTTACGTAAAAGGCGACTAAAAGGAAAGCGATAAAGAAACAACCACGAACAGAGTTAAACATTAGCTTAACTATGTTGGACTTAATGATGTTAGGCATCTTACACATGCACCTATAGTCTTATATCTAGAATTTTAATCTAAGTCTGTTCGGATATTACATAGAAACCAAATAAGGAAGTTTTCGATATAGTATATGCACCTTTTCCTTAAGGTCATTCATTTATCATCGTCCTTGTTTGGAGGCTGTTTGTAGCCAGGGTATGTAGCGAGAGAGAGAGAGAGAGGGAGAAAGAGAGAGAAAAGGAAGCTGAATGAAGGCTAAAAAGATATGCAAGGTTCGTATGTTGAATGCCTCTCTATGTAAATACATATATAATTAAGAAATAGGAGATGAAGAAAAGGGTTACACAAGTCAGAAGCAGTTAGGGGCTATAGGAAGTGTTAGGAAGGCTGAAGAGTTATTGTGAAGAGAAAGACTGCTCAGCTCGTTATCTCAACTTAAAGATCGCATCATTCAATTTAATCTAGTGGAGTCTCATCAAGCTTGGCTCTCCCTATGCAAATAAGTTCATTATGTATGCAAAGTTAGACATATTAACTTGTGGGAAGACAAACTTGGAGATCCACGGACTATGCTTGACTCACATGAGAGGTGATATACATAGAAGGAAGCAAAATAATTATTAATATATAAAACGGTATTTACTCATAGTTTAAAATGCATATTATAAAGGTATTTTATTCCTAATGGATTAGATTTCAATTGGGGAGGACAGGAAAATAACGGTGATGTACTTTCTAGGGGCGAACGGGTGAAAGAGATGCACGAAGTAAAGTACTTAGGAAAAACGTTCCAAAGCAACGGGCAGATAGACTCGGATGTGATCCATAGAATAAAGTGGAGTCCTGTGTGATAGGAGGGTCCCAATCAAGTTGAAAGGGAAGTTTTACAGGGCAGTGGTTAGGCCCACTATGCTATATGGATCACTGTTGGGCATTGAAGAAGAGCCACGTCAATAGAATGCAAGTAGCCGGGATACGAATGCTGCGGTACATTAGTGGGGTGTCGAGAGCTGATAGAATTAGGAATGAGTATATTAGAGGTAGCCTGGGGTGGTGGACATCGCCGAAAAAATGAGGGAGAATAGGTGAGGAGGTATGGAAACGCAATGAGAAGAGGGGAGGAGGAGCTCGTTAGGTCCATTTCAGGAATGCAGGTGGTTGGAAGCACCCGGGGCAGGGGAGAGACTAAAGCAGACGTGGGAGCAGGTTGTCCGTAAGGATATTGAAGTGTGTGGGGTGGATGGGGCCTGGTGGGAGATAGGCGGGAGTGGAGGGCTATAACCCGCAGACCTGACCCTGCCGCAGGCGGGAGAAGAGTACGATGATGATTTTATTCCTAATGGCTATAGCTAAATTAAAACTATTAAAAGCACATGTGTGATGGAAAGGAGGACTACAATTTTATGGTATTTTCGATCCATTTTCGAATATAAACAAACTATTTCTGGTAAATTTATATCTGTCTACGATAACTTCGAGGCAATCGCCTTACATATTTAATAACTTTTATAAAAAAAACGCGAAGAAAACAAGAAACTTATTATTAGTGCTTAAGTGCATCAAAGGTGACGGTATATATCAGGCATTATAACTTGGCTGTTAATTTCTGAATAGAAAGAAAATGCCATTTTTGTTGTAGTTATTAACAAACGCTCAATATAAGTCACTTTAGTGATATCAATGGAACTGAACATCTGTAGGTGATATTGATAAATGAACACTCTCTTAAATGAAATGGACTTTCTCATATAATTTCATTTTTGTGGGGATTTTATTCACTGCTGCCAGCCGATAAAGTTTGGAGAACAACAGACACTGCTTCAAACATAAGGTTAGAAATTGGAGGTTGGAAAAAACATGTGGAGAAAAAAGTACTGTAATAACAACAAGCAGATAAAGGCTAAAAACAATTATAGGCTCACAAAGAAAAGTGGTTGATTTATATAAGAAAATAGACAAAAACTTTATCTTCTTTTCACATAATAAAATGGAGAAAGACAAAAATCGTTAAAATCAACTTTGAAATTTCTGAACTTGAACTTAAAAATGTAGCTGATTTAAAGTGCTATTAGTGATCAGATTAGCAGATACAGTTTTAGAGACATCACAAAGTGTATAAACTCAGCAACCTTTTACGAACATACAGATCACTTAAGTTAGTGATCTCAAAGCCATTTTGTACTTTAAGGAGGTAATCTTCTTAGTAATTTTCCAACGATAAGATTCCCTTCGGTGCCTAGTTACATTTACTACTCACATAGACAGACGACCAGTGAGTGAAGGAAGTCAAAGTCGATGGAGTATCACCCTAGGCCCATTTTCAGCGAAATAATTACTCAACTGTACCTATCCTGTAGTTGAATGCTTTAGCAAATGTATCTTAAATACCTAAAGTTACAGTTTTATGATACAACGCCTACAAGTCAACTAAAGGCTATTGTAAAACATAAAATCTTAATCACGTCTTAAATCACTAGATGACAAAGGGGAAGCAGCCCATTGCCTTCCTGCCTTTATATTTCCCTAACACAACTAGATCAATAGAACAATCAAATTGCAATAAAGTTCTACCTAGATGGGCTACATTTACAGGAAAGTAATTTCCGCACACCAACCTACCAATGTAGGACTATCCTATGCGGGAGCAGTGTGCCAAGTTAAAGAAGAGAATTACACCTTTACAGATTAATGTTTATTTACAGAAATTCGCTTTCAGTTTATTGTAAAACGAGGTAGCAGCAAAGGAAATAGACCTACCTGAGAGAAACACATGAAAGCAAAGAAAGGAGATAATTCGCGAGAAGAATAGGAGAGTGCACATAATGGGATGTTTCAGGTTGAGTACTAACGTCATTTAAGTTGCATCTAGCATGTCTGATTTTGCACCAGTTATAGAGACTATTATAAAAAGTATACTACAACTTTAGCTTAATAATGTTAGCAGTTTCATAACCTAAACCTATTGTAAGTCCTCCGTTTCAAACATGCGATAACTTGGTGATTCCGACATTACAGCAAACAAGTTGGAATTATGATTGAGTATTACAGTAAGATGAATCCTATAGACACTTTTCTGTCACTTTGAATTCCCATTTTAGACCGCTTGTGGAAGCACGTAGCACACCAACGCTTCTCAAGTATCTTTTGACATCGGGCACAACAGGTTAAAGTCATCCGATGTGCCAAAGAGAAAGAGCCAGAGGAGAAGACCAGCTGCAACACCATATATTCACGACCGGGAATTGAACTCAATCCCCCACACTCCTCCCACCGAGGAGAACTGCCGTGAATGCATTACCTCACTTAAATATTTAAGACAATAATCACGCAAGATAAAAATAGCAAAAATAAAACATCCTGTTGAATTCAACGTCCTAGTGCAAAGGTTCAGTAACAGATGAGCCGTGATATGATTTATAATTTAAAATTTACGTATATGTTATTAGATTAATAGCAACTTGCAAATCTTCACCTTTTTACCTCATCCCTTTTCAGCTTCTGACAGGGTCATGCACCTAACCAAAGAATGAAATGAAAGAAAGAGAAGTCTGTACTTCAAAGTGGAAAACAAAGATGCCTCAGAAAGCAATGCATAGAGGAAGAAGAGAAGGAGGACAATACCGGGAACTCATGGGCAAATAATTGAAAGATAGTCTCACATGACTGGCTACTTTCGTATGGCCATAACCAGTCTGTAAAGAGAGGTGTCTTCTTACTAATATTTTTTTTATAATTTAATCTCTTTAGTAGTTTAGTTCATTCCATCGACAAGGAAAAATACAATGGTTAAGGACAGACGAATTGGATGTTGCTTCAAAAAAGAAAAGATGTTTTGCGTTATAGGAAATTGGAAGGATCTTTCTAAGATTTCATGATACCACGTAAGCACAGTAGGAAGAAACCCCAGACAATAACAAAATACCAAAGGAAGTTATCAACAAATACTTAAAATAAATTACTCAAGTGAGTTGCACCGTGGAATAATGATGATCAGTAACCTATTCATGAACCGCCGCGCCTGCAGGGCAGTCTTCAATTCATCACTGCCATTTTTTTTGTAATTCAAATTTCCTTAACTAGCTTTCAGCATGAATAGCTACAGAGAATTCCAAGTATAGCAATACGAATAAGTTGAAACCAACGGCGTGAGAAACATATTAAACGAAATCTACTGCATGTGACTATATGTTCAACAATTGTAAAAATGGACTCTAAAAAAAGATAGCAATCGCATCGCTATAAAACATTGCCACTACAATTTCAAGCATAAACTTCCTCTGTTTTTCTTTTTAAGTTACTTTTACGTTTAATCTGCCGATTTAATTCCGATTTTATTGTTAGTTATTCTGGAAAAGTTCCGGTTTAACTGAATTGTCTCTCCTCTATCTTTCTCGCTCTCTCTATTGCCTCCTCCTCTTTTCTTCCTTCATTAACTTCTTACATCAAATAGCAGCTGCCTCACTCCCATGCGTGTCATGAAGTCAGAGGAGAGAAAAAATTCTTCACATCTATTAATTAAAATATAAAATGAAAGATTAATGGGTCTCTTCTATGTAATTCATCACCGATGCTTAAAATGTCCCCTGCGTTAAAAACGCATACAGGGAATAACTGTATGGCGAGACACTATCCAAACATTAAGAAGAGTAACAATGTAAATGTTAATGAATAACAACCTAGTGTTTAAAAGATAATAAATTAATTTTAGCTTATGTAAATGAGAAATTTATTAAACTTTTAAATAATGCATAACTATGTTAAATAAGTAAATGTCACGATGAAAAAATATCAGACAATGTCAGTGTCACAATTTTCTTCCTCGGTTTCAAAGCAGTTATCCTCGGGTTGATACTGTTATTAAGCCCATTTGCAATTTCAAAAGCCTTATATTGAATATTTACTCATGGTAAGTCCAGAGGAGCAATGTGGGCAGTACCTCCATGAACAAAATTCGACAACAGTTACTATTCCCCGGTTGATTGTAGGTTTGCCGTTGCATGACATATTTACGGGAAGATAGGAAAAGTAGCATAGTGATAACTCGGAATAAACATTTATTTTTTCGCGGAATAGATTATTGGCCAATTAATTACAAATGCCTAACGTATCATACAATTAAAAATAAAACTGCGTATGAAGAACTCGTATAATGATTTCTGGGAGCAATTTCAAAGTTGTTGCTCAGTTCTGCTAAGTAACCTGTTGAACAGTAGGGCAGTACGAACATAACATTTTAGGATACCGTTCACTGAAGACAAAATGTAGATCAGATTTACAGAAGGAAATGAATAGAAATGGGGGTTCAATAAAATGTTGCCAAGGAACTCAAGAAAATCTTTGGAGCATGCATCCTTTAATCGCAAAGGTATTCGAGCACCAATTTATTTGAAGGAGGTCAGCCATGAATTCCTCATGAAAAGCCACCACTTTGTTAACATCTGTGCTTAAATCAGTTATCCATGTGTTCGTCCTCTAGTATACAAGTATGCATGGCAATACTCCATCAGAAAATTAGGACTTTTCTGAAAACATTCACTAATGTTAGTAATACTAAGGTTATGCTCGAACCTAATTTTGCTGACAGCATTCCACTCCCAAGGCCTTCAAATACTGACTATCACCACCACGCCCCTACAAATGCTTTATGCCATTGCAATTTCTCTGCCAAATTTATATAGTATATGCAGATGATAATTGTAGATCTCCAAAATTCAAACTTGTGCTACAAGAGTTGGATGTTTAAAGGGTACAATGACGTTTGGCTTAAATCAGGAATTCCCTCGGTGATCCTACTATTTTGTTCAGAAGGTGGAGTAGAGACTACATGCAAATGTTGAATGGAATTTCAACTTTTCACTGCTATAAATAGGCAATTCCGCATGGCAATTGAATAGAACGAAATATGACGATTACAATAATTGACAGATGACTATGCATATATAAATCTAATCATATAGTGGATGTTTATTCATAGTGCTGCGTGGCAAAACAACCCCTAGTTGCTACAAGCAGTATTTTCTTACTATTCAACAAATCTTGAGCAGCTTATACTGTACGTATCTGCAGAGTGAAAAGAAGCGTATTGAAAGACGAATCAAAATATGCATAAAAATTTTAAGTTATTTTCTTATGTATGAAATGCACTGAATTTGGTAAGACATTATATGCTACACATTCACAGAGATTCATAAAATGCCACGCAATTTTACACAGCAAGTCATAAAATATGCAATTTTGATATTTTTTCTTTGTTGGTGCGCAGAGTATTTGTAGCCATGCTGTCAGAAACTAGTTATAATGTCTTGTAATATGAGAATTAGTTGCTTTAAGGGGCTAAACTGAAAACAGCAAATATGCATTAAATCTTTGAGGATATACTGTACATACAAGGGGAGTGCAGCAGTACTGCAGTACAGAACTTATAAAATCAACGTGGTCTGGTCCACGAGGAACATTATCATCGATGGCACATATTAAATTCCAATAACTTACTGCTGTAAACGCAAGAATATTTTCAAAGCAGTCAAATGGACACTGATTGGCCTACTCTACAAGGGGCTTACAAGATGAAACATTCCTTATAATTAATGGAGTAGATTAATAAGGTCATTTCATTAATTAGTGAGTGCAATGGAACTCAACTGTAATGATCTATGAAAATTACGGTAAAATGAATTGGAAGTAATGAAATGAAAGATCACATTTGCCGAAAATACAGTTAGTCTCAGAAGTCATAGAAATTTATCAATGCACAAACGTCTTTTAATGATCTTTGATTTCATATAAACATGATTAACCCTAACATAAAATACTTGAGACTAAGAGGACATTGAAGTTTGGAATACTGTCAGAAACACATGCAAAAGGTCTCAGCCCAAACAACGGCAGCATAGTCCCATTTGTAAGGGCTCCTAATTTTGCTAGTAAGGTTACGAATTTCGAAATTTTGAATTGAAGATACTCAATTGCAATTTTAATTGGAAGTCTGAAACTTTATAATTAAGTTAATTTCATCTAGCACCTATTCCTACAGAACGCAATAATGCATTGGAAGAGTTAAACTTAAAATGAATTGTATTTGAGTTCATTTTTTTCTGACATAGCTAAACTTAATTTTGATTACAGAACTAATTAAAAGCACAGAAGAAACTACGTATTTACCTAAAATGTAAAAATGCAAGCTGAAAAGATACTTGGAGTAATGAATTTGATGCAAAGAGGGCTTATAAATGAAACTCATAAAAAAATTCACATTTTTAATATGGAGATGCTTAGAAATTAACAAACGGTGCGACTTAAGAAGTAAAAAACATTCAAAACCACTCTTGAGTTTGAAACAATCACCAGCTTTGTCAACTCTTCCGCCCTCCTCACTCTTTTCAACGCAAACTTGGACAATGAATTGGTATAAAGGGTATTTAACTATTTATGAACTAATTCGAGAGCCCATGAATAACGGGACTCTCTATAACGACCTGATAATACTGTACAAGAACTGAAAGGATTGAATGGTGGAAAAGATGAATGCAATTACTGTTTAGTAGCCTGTTAAAAATCTAAGGATAGATTATTATAGGAAAGGATTAAAATGAGTACAATAATTAGTAATATCTGTTACATATTTAGGGCACAGCATTATTTTAAGGTCACTCTACGCCAGTCGATGTGTCCAATTAATCTAGTCTACGACCTAGGCTCCTAGAGGATATAAAAGGAGAGACTTATTGTTTACAAAAACACATCGCATGTGTCCTTATCTTCTGTAAGGCCCAGACCTTGTAAATTTCTTGAATTTTATGAATCTAGATCTTCCTTTAGCCTAAATAACCGCAGGAAAATCTTGCGAAATTTGTCTAAACTCCACATCCACATTAATTGCAAAACTGTGTTTCGCAGTTATGGTTTTCGTTAACATCTGGCACTTAAAGATGGATGGCATGACAACAGACACACAAGTCAAAACTTCCTGGATACTGACACAAAAGGATACCAACAAATGACCATTAACATTTAAGTAACTAACCCGCCACTTTGTGCCTTTTATTCATTTTCTAATTATGCTATTTAGATGAAATACAAAAATTGTATACTTATCGCATCATTCAAATAGCTCTTAAGAAAATGTTACAAGAAAAGATAGTTTCCATCAAAGGTTTCAAAACTATACTATCTACAGCAAGTGCATAGATATATATCACAATTGGTACTTTTCCTATCTTAGAAATTTCTAGTTAACATACATTTCAAGGGCCTTATCTTAACACCTCATAAAGTAACGATAAAATGAATGGCCTCTATTCTGCATTAGAAAAGTAGACATTCATGGATCTAACTGCTGCACCAACTTAGGAATATCAGCATGGTATATCAGACAATTAAGATTTGAGTTAGCAATAACTTCATTTCACTTCAACTCTTTGGCTCTTTCTCGCTGTTTTTATATTTGCAGCCTCACAGTTGTGACCCAATACAAATACAGTTGTAAACCGCTACAAAATTGTAAAACTGCACGGCTGAAAAACATTTTTAGAGAGAAAGGAGGTAAATGTAACTGGAAATTTAGTCCAACTCACCAATTACAATGGGCATAAACGTTATATACAAAGAAACTCAACCCTTTTCCCCCTATGGCAGGGTCGGGTACCCGTCTTGTCCCTCTGAATGGACACTTTGTTAATATCACCACTTTGTTAACATCTTTGTTAACTCCGCAGCCGGCTGCCGACCAAAGATGCGTACCCTGTGCTTATCGGTTCGCTGGGCACTCCATCGACAGCAGGAGACTAACTGCAACACCTGGCAATTTTGTGTCATCTACTCGTTACATAGTAGAGAGGGTTCTTTTACGTGCCAATGCCATCGTACGCCACACGGGACCGCGGGTTTACTTCTCATCCGAAGGAAGGCGCACTCCGGGCATCCCTCTCGTCCGAAAGAAGCAAACCCACCTCGGTCCAGTATCGAACTTAGAACCATTGGCGCAGTTACCAAGCATGCAACCACTGCTTGGTTTTTGGTCATTAGAGACCCGTCCACTGCGTAGTTCTTATGCAGAGACTGCACAGACACTATACTAATGCGACGATTTTTGGGTATTAGCAGTACCCAGTTTTCCCAAGCAGCCACCCATGTCCGTACTAATTGGGGTTACTTAACTTCAGTGATCAGACGAGAACTGGTGTGTCCAACGCAATAAACCGCTCCCCAACCCACTGCGGCACCAAAGCAGTTCATTGGACTATCTAAGGGTGGACATTTTCAAGTTTCTCAGTTGTCATTACAAATTTCACAAGTTTAAATTTCAACAGTAACCTTTATAAGGAAAGCGAAATTTCTTATATTATTACTGCAATTACTTTTAGTAATACAGGTTTCTCCACGATTTCTGTGATAGTCAAGATGAACTAAGTGACAGAAATTAACTGTCCCATTCCTGAACTATTTGAAAACACTCCATTATAGTTATTTGTGTAGAAGTAGTGAGTGTGTGGCTACAGTGGAAAAAGAAATAAGTAAATGTTATTTCAAGACATTCCTTACATGTTTGAAAATAAAGAAAACACATTTTTTCTCAAAAAGAGAAATAAAAAACAGTTGAATTAGATTTTGCCTTCTAGACATTCCATACATTTCCTCTATTTCAAAACCAACACTTGCACACTGTTTCATTGCTGGATTATTTATTTCTTTCCTCTTTTTTTTGGGAGGGGGGGGGTGAAGTGGAGGGCAAATAATAACAATTTTTTTATGGGTAAGAAATCAGTAACTTTCTCAGAATTTATTGTCTTACACACACCTAATGATTGCATTGTCTTAACTGAAGAAATCCTTCCTCTACCCCTTCCCACTTTAATTCAAACGCTGATAGCCAAACATTGTTAAGAATTTAATTCTTACATCAGCCAGGGGATTAGTTTAAAATTTAGGTAGCAATTGTTTTGATTGAACAAGAATCGTCTGTTTACACGACAGTTTTATTTGCCATTGAATTCGATGTTTCTTGTGAGCACATATACTGTAGTAGCATTATTCCTTTGCGGTCCAATTCGCCATCCATGCTACACATATACACATATGTGCTACATATATGTATACTGTATATACATATTTATAGGAATGTACACATCATACATAGAAAGGTTATCTTTTTTCCTCTCCTCCATCTCTTCCTCCTCTGTCTCTCTCTTTCTCTTTTCTTACGTGTTCAAAATAGCCCGAGTATCGATTGAAACGTGTCTTTTACTATAAAGAAAATAAAGCGGAAGAATATAAGCTATGCTGCTTATTGAACGTGTCGTACAAAAAAATAAAAACAACGATCACTGCAATAATGATGCAATGATGCGTATAGAAGCAACAACTGATAATGACGTATTTCAAAAGCCTGAAAAATGTTATTTGATAAATTTCTCAATTTTTCATACGTGCTTAAAACGTCTGCATCTCATCTAAGTCATCCTATATACATTTAAATTATAATTATTGGTACACCACTAAACAGGATGCTATAATTCTCTTTACCCCTGACTGCTAAGTGTAATTTCATTTTTAAAAAGACTGTCACTAATATCTAAAAATCTAATTTTATTCCGCGCTGCTAGTTCTAATTCTAGTTGAATACACTGCAAGCAGGCGGGATAGGCCAAATCGGCAGTGGAGAGAATATCTCTCATTCCTAAAAATTCACTCATTCTAATACCCCAAGGAACCTGAAGCATAGCCTCTATTCTGCCATACATCGCCTGCCAACTATAAAGGCACCTTCTTCCAGAAAGTTCTTCACCTTATCCTCATCTAGAGCATTCAACTGCCGAATGACCCTTGGAAAAAACGACCAGTAATATGAGTCTGTTCGTGCCTTGATCCCCTTGAGTTTGAACAGATGATCATTTCTCCCCCTATATTCTGCAAAGGATAACCTGCTATCTAGAGGACCCTCATAACCAATTTTCAACAGTCTGCTAAACAGCTTAATGCTATCAGATGCCCGCCTCTGACAGAGTGAGTCCCACCCTAATTCTCTGATCATGCCTGACACACTCAATCTGCGAGAGAACCGACTTAGCACAACTGTTGCTGCCCTCCTTTGGACCATTTCAATTCCCCAAGATAGGCCTTGCCTAAACGAAAACCAAATTGGACTACAGTACTCCACAATTGGCCGTACCAATGAAAAGTAAGCTATTTCTTTTACTTCCTTTGTGCTGCCCCCCAGCACCCTTCTAACCAACCGGAGAGCACGCCCAGCCTTCACAATCAATTTGTCAGTGTGCTCCTTCCAGGTTCCCCGAGTGTTTAAGACAACTCCAAGGTGCTTGTGGGTGTCAACCCTTTCAAACCTCACACCACCTGCTGAAAGATTCGCCTCCTGTGTGATAGGAGGGAGCGGCTTATTGAGTTGGACACACCAGTTCTCGTCTGATCACTGAAGTTAAGCAACGTAACCCCACCTAGTACTAACATGGGTGGCAGCTTGGGAAAACTGGGTAGTGCTAATACCAAAAAATCGTCGCCTTAGTGTAGTGTCTGTGCAGTCTCCGCATTAGAACTACACAGTAGACGGGGCTCTAATGACCTTATAGTTGAAGAGCCCCAAAAAATCAACGAAAAGAAAATGAGCGATGGGAGGGTCCCAATAAAGTTGAGAAGGAAATTTTACAGGGCAGTGGTTAGATCAGCTATGCAATATGGAGCAGAGTGTTGGGTAGTCAGGAACAGCCACGTCAATAGAATGCAAGTAGCCGAGATACGAATGCTGTGGTACATGAGTGGGGTGTCGTGAGCTGATAGAATTAGGAATGAGTATATTAGAGGTAGCCTGGGGATGGGGGACGTCGCGGAAAAAATGAGGGAGAGTAGATTGAGGTAGTATTGACAGGTAATGAGAAGACGGGAGGAGGAGGATGAACTCGTTAGGTCCATTACAGGAATGCAGGTGGTTGGAAGCATCCGGGACAGAGGGAGACCGAAGCAGACGTGGGAGCAGGTTGTACGTAAGGATATTGGAGTGCGTGGGCTGGTGGGAGAGAGGTGGGAGAGAGGCGGGAGAGGAGGGCTAGAACCCGCAGACCCGGCCCTGCCACAGGCGGCATAAGGGTATGATGATGACGACTGCTGAGTGCTGAAACGTTCAGGAAGCTAAATATAGTTAACTGCAAAATATTCCTTACATTGCAGCACTGCACAGAAAGTCGTTGATGTACGGCAATGATTTTAATTATGCGCCTTTTTCAATCACAATTCCAATACTTTAAGCCATTTATTTTCAGAAATAAATTATGTTCACTGGTGTTTTTAGCACTATATTTTCAAATCATCACGTCATTATTTTAATGCCTGCTGAACGTTTACTATGTAAGAGTTTTGTCGGATTTCTTTCTAGTAGCTGAAGTTAATAGTGGATTGCGTTTCTCTTGGCGCCAATTAATTAGTTGACATTGGTCCAGTGCCCACAAACGATCAAACCATTAGAGAGTGCAATGGCAATTTGATTTTAAAATGCTTAGGGACTCCACATAGGTGTATACCGCATCTCGAAATTTTTTTTGCAATACCTGAGGAGTTTTAACGAGTTTTACCGTCACTCTCACTTTCCCTAGTGAACTAAATCCCTATCCATCTTACACACTGTCAGATCTTATGTTTTAAAGCAACATTTCACAAGGCTTTAGATTAATTTTGAAAAAAAAAACAACGGTTTAAAGTGCTATTATTGATCAAATAAGATAGGAAGAGAAGATTATAAAGTGAACAATAGTCGTTGTCCAGGACTTATTAGTAATAACTGAATCACTATATTGGCTACAATTCTAGGATATTAACCAGGAATATCCATAATAGTTACTAAGCAGATTTGTTGCTAACCTCATCAAATGAATTTTAATGGCTTGTAGGGCCCTTTCTCGACCTGCCTCGGTGGCGCAATAGGTAGCGTGCTCGATTTCTGGGTCGGGGATACCAGGTTCGACAATGGATTGGATTGGTTTCTTCCGCGCGAGAGAACCCGAGTGCGCCTTCCTTCGGATGAGAAGTAAAACCGAGGTCCCGTGTGGTGTATGATGACATTTGCACGTAAAAGAGCCCTCTCTACTACCACACCCTGAAGTCGGTGAAGTGTCCAAAAGGAGCAGTAGACCGACGATAAATAAGGATAAGGGTTGCAGCTTTGGTCGGCAGTCGACTGCGGAAAAACACCGGGCTATATATCACCCTTGGGTCCATTCAGAAGAACAAGATGGGCACCCTACCCTGCCATTGGAATTGTACCCTACCTTCCTCAGTAGGCTCCCGTAGACCAATGATAGTAGTTCTCCATGTAGCAAAGATAACGTGCTGATCTCGTGCGTCACAGGTTCCAGATTCGACCTCTACCGAGGCTGCGCACATGATATTACCTATACGTGAAACAACCCTTTCTTTTACTAGGAGTAGGTCTCTAAAATTTTCAGGAGTAGGAGCTCGTCCCCTGTTGTCGGTGGAAGGAAAGTGCCTCATCTACCAAAACAGGGTGACGGCAAATAAACAGTAGGTTGGCAGCCAATTAATAGACCACCCGTGCGTCCCGATAGGGTATAAGTGTGCACGCGACCCTGTCATAGGCTGATGATTAGTACTGATGATCAAAGAAGTCAATGACATCAAATTATCAACCATTGCCTCACAATATCATCGGTTGACCAAAATATGCAAATATTTACAAAGCCATTGATTCTTGCGATTTGCTTAGCACCTTTAGCTGTTCAGTGCCTTGTAGGTGTCCCCTGTGTGAATCCAAGTAAATATCACTGCTGGAACTGCAGATATCTTTGTGCAGGACTCGATAACAGCACGTTACACATATCCAGAGAACCGAATAAAAACAACATAAATGAATTATAAAGTAATTTGGTTATGAAGAACATGCGTAAATCACAAAATGTTCAAAATCCTAATGGTTGTGATGCCATGAAGTTAACTTTAGTGTAATCTTTATTGTTTATATCGTTAGCCTTTTACGAACTGCTGTATTATAAAAATAAATAATTAAACGTAATAAGTGAACAAGTGTTTTGTTCACGACATTTTCCTAAATAAACAATGGCAGGTGTTATTTATGATTATTATAACTATTATTATAGGATGTCATTTCTTCCTCAATAAACGTGAGTGAGCATGTGCCAAGTCACTGGGTAGTTCTACAACTAAGAAGTGTCCTTACTGTCAAATGCATAATACGGAAAATAGGCTCAGTTATAGTACTCTCCAGCTGAGTGACTGACCTTAATAACGGTAATAATATCGATTACAATAAATACGACACTTTGAAGTAACTGAAGGGACACTTTAGTGCATGAGCATGAAAATAGTGATGACCAATGTCCATGCATGTACCTCAATCGCCAAGAGTAGTTGACTATTATACACGTTTCTGCAGTTGGATGACAGACAGAGCACGAAACCAAACTTACGTAACAACTATTGCCACCAAAGAGAGCGTGACTTATCCGTTATTTGTAAAATTCGCTATGGTACTAGAAAACCTAATGAACAACAATCAACGTTGCTGGATGAAATGGACAAACTAACATGACGCTGCCCAATGTACCAGGAAAACCAATAGTCGATACAAGGAATGCAATCTGACAACTCATCATCGTCATCATTTAATTTTAATCTACGAGCAATGTATCCAATACGTTATAGTCTACAAATGAGAATGGAGTCGTATATAGTTCTCCTCAGAGCAAAACAAGAAAATCATATCAATATAATCATTTTCAAGCTGAAGAACAAGACGAGATGAACACACCAGGAGAACTAAAGTATATAATTCATTATCTGTTTACCAAAGAAGTAAAGCATCATATCTGGACTTCGATTTGAAGTGCAGACCCAAAACAGTGGGAATTATTCCTTGAAGTTGAAGGGACCCCATTGCTCACCCACTGGATGGTTTATATGGATTGCTGGATCAATTTCATGGGTTCTGGAGTTAGCCAAGCAGCCATAACAGGATGAACCCTTAGGAGGCTGCTCGTGGGAGATGAGGGGGTAGGTGAAGAGGACGTAGGAGAGGGGAAATTTGCAGTACCCAACGTTCTTTACCAATCACTCATGCTAACCTTTTGTCATAAAATGAACCACCGGTTTACCAAGTGAGAATAGAAATCATTTTTTTATTGGATGACAGGTGAAAATAAGGAAAAGGGTAGAGTTCTGTAAGAGCAGATGCAACAAGATGACTCGAAATCTACAAGACGAAATGTCTGCAGTTGTCTGCTGTCGACAAGAATCGACACAAAATGAGTTCAAAACTAGTTTGAGAGTGAGATTTGTTAAATAGGGAATGTGCGATGTAACGTATGGCACTACTCTAAGCCTGGATGGCACTCCTGTAACATTATAGGATAAATATCATTAAAAAAATTCAGAATCTTCTTCAAATAATTTACCAGTCATCTGCATATTAAATATCATTTAAAATTTAGCAGAAAACAATACAATACACTAAGATAAAACATTTTCTAGGAAGTGATGGTTGTTTAAATGTCACTTTAGTTTACTCCAAGTCTATCTCTGAACAACTTCCAGATGGTCCACATTCTAGTAAAAGCTAATTACAGCCGCTGCACAAAAGGATTTTGGAAGACTTTACTGTTTTCTAGCCACAAGTTTCTACATGTAGGACTTGTAATAAAATAGTGCCCATTTGAGTTTAATGATTCCCTCTTTAACTACCGTTAATGAGTTGATAATTAACAAGAAGTACTGGCTAAATGTTTCTTGGGCTCTGCATATCAGCGCAAAAAAAATATACAAAAATAATGAATGATGCCAAAAACCTAAATGTTATAGACCTAACCCTCAACAAGCGCAATTGACACATGAATCACAAATGGGCAAACAATGAATTATGGAAAGCATAAAATAATCTATGACAGCTGTGATTATTGAGAAAAAGTACACCCAGTACTATATTCAAACAACTTATTTCATGGATCTCCAAATAAAAAATATCATATTGAATCAATAATGTTTTTAAATTATAGATATGCAGTTCAGAGTAGTGACTCCACATTCAGAAATACAATAGTTACTGGATGTCATTTGACTGAAAGCTACACAATGAAAAGTCATCAAAAATAACTACAGGATAGACCAATCAATTTCCTACTTATTTTCTATACGACACACATTATTTCAAAATCTACTATGAATTTCCTGAATCATTATCTGTGATTCTTTCACGGACCAAATAAATATGTATAATAGCAACAAAAGTGAATTCAGGATGTGTCTCAGTGAGTTAGACAATTGAACTTCAATTGAAACCATCAAACAGTGGCACATCCAATAGCAGTGCAATTTCCATGAAGGTTCAACGTTTGCTAAACCGGAGAAGACGTTCCTAAATGCTATCCATGTCATTTATGAATACGTTGTGCTATCTGTAATAATGATAGACTTGATTAATAATAACTGACTGTGTTTTGCTCATAACTCAAGATGTCTGTCTACAATGCTGTGGTAATGATGAAGAAATTCGGTGAGAATTTCATACTTATAGTAATAACATTGGTCGGTTGATCGTTCATTCAAAGAGCAGCACATCGAGCAACATGAACATCATAAAGAGCATTTCAGCAGCATCTGTAAGCGAGTTATTACACGACTCTAATTCAACTCGTCAAGAGCATTTTTTACCTCCATTTTCACTAGCTATCATTCTGTTTACCTGACCACATAATCAAAGTTACTCTAATTACAAGATACCAAGTTGTTTTGTTCAACAATGTAGAATGAGATCTAGTGACCAATGGTTCGAAAGTTACTGAGAAGGTCTCCAAATTGTAAAGAATACTCTTGAGGATGCTCATTGTAACTACATTTGATTGTTGCAAGAGGTTTCTTAATAGTATAAGTACGACCCGAGAAAACTTAAGCAGCTAAATCAGTGACATGATAATTGAATTACACCAACTTGTACTTTCAGCAACAAGATAATTTATTACAGAAAAGTTTTAAGAATTATTCTCCATTCAAAGGTCAAAAATTTACTTTTCATCTCACTGAAATGAAAGGTGCAATATCCAAAATATCAATCCTCTAATTTAGTCTGGTCTCAGTCTTTTGGGGCCTGAGGCTCTGTCCCGTCGGTAAAACTACTACCAATTCTCTCTTAATTAGAGTCCTCTTTCCTATCCATTCCCAGGAGTCTTGGCATCTTTACCAGTTGTTGTCTCTCACTTTCATAGATATAAAAATTGTGATCTTTTGGTCAGTTTTTACTCGAAGTCACGTACTGTTTTTGTAATTATTACCATTGTGGTTCAATGGGACAGAATTTTCGTCCATAAAGTCGTAATTTACGTCAAATTTACTGATGCAAACACGCGTATAAAAAGCAATGACTGTGAGAAAAATTCGTGTCGAAAAACAGTCACACATCCTCCATGCACTGCAAGTAAACCGGCAGCAGTAAATAAGGTTATCCTTTTTAAAGAAGGCAAATATTACAACAAGGCACATCCATTGAATAATTTAATAAATCCTGTATTGCAAGTTAAATGAGCATCTAATTCAGGCAAACGTGTGTCAACTGTTTATTTTCGTATTTCATTGAAATCGATTATGTTTCTATAGCAATTTTTACGGGTTTTGCAAGAATCAATCAAAGTCGAAAACCATTTGAAAGGATATGTGACTTGCTGCTGTTCAATTCATTTCATCCTTAGTGGACAGCAATTAATAATACTCACATTCTGGACCAGGAAACATGTGATCTAAATATAGTGCTTATATGCTAACGGATGAAAGCAAAATGCACCAGTAGTGGTCTGAGATTGGAATATGAATTCAGTAAACAATTTGCCCCACTGGTCTACATGCATGACGGCTGCCAAACCAATACTGCAACCCCGATGCTTCTTTATCGTTTTTCTTCAACACTGTTGCTCCACCGACGCGGGGGTGAGCTCCTACACTTGGAAATGTTGCCGATTTCAACACTGCGTTTAGAAAGGGTACTTTTACGAGCAAGTAACAATGTTCAAATAAGACGGGCCACGGTTTGACTTTCCATCGAGTCTAAGGACCTCTGCAGGTCTAGAAAAATTAAGACCAAGGAACTCTTCCCAACTTAGTCTCCATTTACTTAAGACAACTGCATATTGTTATCACCCCTTAATTTTGGAACCAAAGTTTCATCTAAATCCTGTACTACTCTGTAAGAAAATATATATATCTCTACTTCAAGTACTAAGATTTTAATAATGCGTTTGAGTTTTCCTTGATTTCAATAAGATATAATTTATTTCACTTTATTATGAAGATGACAATGTCCATTTTTTTCGCAGAGCCTTGTTGGCAATGTAATTGCAAATGTTTAAAGTGCAGTTGACGTGAAATAAATTTTGTTCACATTGTAGAGAACTTGTATGGTGATATAAGACTTTATAAAAGTATGTAGAAATATTGATTCCTTTGTTTAGAAAACAATGATATTCAACACTTTTAAAACAATGCTGTGCCAAGAAAGGTTGATCTATTTCGATATTTATAAAGGTACATTTCTGCCAACGAGATTCCTTATGTATAATTTTGTGAGACAATTGAGGATGCATTTTCATTGCCATATAGGATTACTATAACATTTCATTTATCATGTGTAAAAGCTCGTACTGATATTTGCTGTACGATCTTGACATTAATGATTAACTACACAATCTACATCAGGGGAAAAGAAGAAGCGTAAAAGTTAAATGCAATACGACCTCCATTTCCATACTCTCTCTCTCTTTCAATGTTTATACCGTCCCAATTTTTGAAAGAGAAAACTCTTTGCTTTATAGAAATTTACTTTCAATATGTAGTCTTATACTTTTTTGTTCTTGCGTTTAAGATTTGCCTTTGCAGTTGACAGAACATTTTGGCATTTGATATTATTTGGAAAATAATCATAATAATACATCTTGAAACAGCCTTGGGGGTATTTCATAAACCGAGAACCCAACCTTCTTATAGAGAGACACACATTGGAAGCTTTATGTCATTTGGTTTGTGAAGATCCATTTCCCTTGTTAATAGATTCCAAGATTTCTTAAAAGCTTTTGGTTTTATTATATGAAAGATAGTCTTGTAACACTTTTTTCTTATACCATACAACACACATATCGTACAAACTCATGATGTACACTCAGCACTTCCAACTTGCACTTTTTTGTTCATTGGCAACGTAGTGTCTACATAAGATATTTCAATGTCGACATCAAACAAAGCACGTAAGTTAATTCTTTTGTTGGTACTGTTTCCCTTAAGCACAGAAAAGCATACTGACTAAATGAGAAATGTAAATTTCTTTAAGTTTTTCTAATTAATTTCCACCACTATTTCAAGCTAAAAAGAGTGCACTACACAATGAAACCGTAGAAAACGTGGCAAGAAGCAATAACTAGATACATAATTAGGAAGTCTATAAATAACAATGTTGTTACGTCTAAGCAAAATGAACATTTCCTATCTATGAGTGAAATCAATCGATTTTAATTAAATAGACAGAAGGAGAGACAGGTCTTCAATCGCCTTGACAATAGTGGTAAGATGAGGGAATATGATCAGCATGGCAGTAGTGCGTCTTATAGAAAATGTTAAACAATACCATGGGTTGAATTTCAATTTAGTATTTCTCACATGCTTTTAAAATATGACTGTTTGATAACTTCCAATTATTATCAGGATATTATGCTAAGTGATGACTTATTGTGAAATGTGGAAATACAAAATATTAAAGAGTTAGAGTGAAATGTCACATTTTTGCATTCATATCCTTCAGAAGTGTATTTCTAGACCGGTTTTACGCCAACTACCATTTTATTAATTGCACAATTTTCGCTACATGTCATGACACCACAATATGAAGAGTCCAGTCCATAATTCAAGACACTTATGACATATTCTTTCACACGTGAGCAACATTTCAACCGCATCCTAGTCTCAGATATTATGGTACATTATTTACCATTTTCGTGGGATGTAGAATACCCGCTCGATTACTGCGTCAGTGGTTCCACGTTCGATACTGGATCGAAATGGCTGGTTCGTTTCGGACGAGAGAGAGAGGCACCAAGTGCGCCTTCCTTCGGATGAGAAGTAAAGGCGAGGTTCCGCGTGGTGTAAGACGTCATTTGGACATAAAAAAAAAACCTCTCTCTACTATGCAACAAGTAGATGAGGCAAAATTCCCAGGTGTGGGAGCTCGCCCTCCTGGCGTCGGTGAAGTGGTCCAAAGAGCAGTAGATCGGCGATATACTGTATAAGCATAGGGGTTGTAGCTTTGGTCGGCAGCTGGCTGTGGAAAATTACCGTCTAATATATCACCCGTGTGTCCATTCAAAGTGACAAGACGGGTACTCGACCCTGCCATTAGCGGGAAATGGGTTAGGAGTTATTTTGTGAGAAGTAGAAGATTGTTGAATTAATGCAGGACTGTCTCAGTAAATGCCAGAAAAAGTCTCACATTGCAAGATCTGGAGTAGTTGAGAATAATAAGAAATATATGGACTTTTAGCTCGCTTTAAGCATTCAAGAGTATCTGATATTTATGCTGACAGCTTGAAGAAGAGCCACTCTATTCCCATAATACCTTAAAGGGCATAGGCTGGACTTGAGTGCTCCAACATCAAGTATTTAGGTGTTATTAGTACACAAAGTCCTTTCTTCCGGTCATTACACTTCCGCGGTCTCTACTTAGGGTGCCGATTTGATATAGCTTATTTGAAACTGCTTCCACACCCAACTGAAGGAATATTACTAATAGAAAATGACTGCAACAAATTTGTAAGTTGACGACAAAAACTGTTAGGAACAACAATGGATATATGTTATGGATCAGTAGGTGATAACATTTTAAGATGCTGTGTTTGGGACCCTGTTTAAAATGCGTCATCACCAATAGCTTTTTTTGTCCCTCTTTGATCAGGCCCACAAACATGTCATGAAGGACCAAGCAATGTTTTCGACGCTGTAATTTGGTGTCGACATGTTGGCAACATGTTCCTAATAAGCATTAGTAATGTTTGTTTGCTTTTCATGTGGCTTTAGAGACATCATGCTGACTGGGGTTAACCAAATCGTAGTTAACATCCATGATCATAATCGATAACTGGATCGATAGCATCAGTGCCAGGACTCACCTTTTATGAAAAAGCTTGTAATTAGGTATTTGTCTGATAAAATGAAGGGTGAAAACCACTCATTATGGATAATTTTGTCCAAATTTCGGTTTTTTCCTGTCAGTAAACGAAACTTAACATACTGGAAAATGTCACATACTCTTAAATCTTACAGAATTCTAAATAACTATGGACATTATTGCTAACATCACGCCAAACACAGGTTTAAAATTGGATGATGGTAATGCTATTGAAAAAGTTTAGAGATAACGCCTGAATGCATTTGGTTTCCGTTTATAGCTATTTATAGCCATTTGAAAACACAAGTAATTATGCATTGAGCGAAAAACAAGAAAACGAAAAACCCACAAGGAGAAAGCTGGAAAACAAGCTACTATTGACAACTCGATAAAAAAATAGACGAAATGCACGAAGCTTTCAGCTCAATGAAACTGGTTTACAATTCGCTCATTTGTATGTTTGAATTCCTTGAAACAATCGACTTTTCACATCTGTTTACGAATGTAGGTTTATGTACGGCTGAATTTTGTTCAAATTGAACCGCAAACATTTTTCTGAAAATGCGTCTTACAATTAGCACTCGTGTGATGTGTAACCATGAGGCACGGTTTTCTCAATACACGACAGACACATCTAAAAGAAAAGCGAGTGAATCAATGATGCAGTAAGTACTCCAAAAATACCAGAATTAAGACACGTATAGAGAAGGGTGTTCAAAAAGGGTGGACCCATCTTCTCCCTCCGAACGGACACACGGGTGATATATTGGACGGTTTATTTCCGCAGCCAGTTGGCCACCAAAGCTGCAACCCCCTATTCTTATTTATCCCCTGTCTACTGTTCGTTGGGACCCTCCATCGATGCCAGGGGGCGGGTTCCTACACCTGGGAATTTCGCCTCATCTATCCAGAAGGGTATTCAAGACCTCAGTACAAAAACTAGCCGGGTGATAATACCACATGCACTACGGCTAAAAAGTTATAATTTAGCAACGTCATGGGGTGAGTTCCTACACCTGGAAATTTTGCCGATCTACAAGTATTTGATTTTTACTCCATATTGAGTTTTTCTTCGCCCAGGTGAGATTGTAAACATCACCCGGGGTCCCGACTCGAGACTTCCTCCAGCTCTAAAGAAGGCACTCGCCTCGACCACGGCTATCACTAAGTCCATAAGGTGGGTATAACAATGTGGAGGTTGAGGTAACGTTTATTTAAATTTAATATTAATTTTCCATGCATATTTCATAATGAACCATGCGCGCTGTGTGTTTATCTACCAGATTCCGAACGATTTGGCATGACGCAAAAGGTACCAGGTGGATCATGGACCTCACAACACGTAAAAGAGAGGAAGACAATGATCCTTTGTTCAACAAGCACTTTCACCTTTTCCCAAACAGGTGACTGACGTGAATAGCTGTAATGCGAATCATTGAAGTTATAGTATTTCATTAGTGTGAACCTATTATCTTCATAAATACATTTTAAACTGTCACGCTGCATGGTCTGCCGCTTGCCTTCCAGTGCCTTATTTTTTTAGTGCACTTTCTCGTAGTTGACAGCAGCAATCCAATTCTCATCCATTAGAAAAGACTGTCAGAAGTTGAATTTTGGGGAACCTGGTCTCTACTACAATAATTAGATTCATCAGATGGCTCAAACATCTGCTTTCTTAGTAAAAAAAAAATACACATATCGTATGTACAAACACGTGCGGCTATTTCTGAAATTTACGACCAAATGCATAAAAAATAATTCAAATTCAAGTTATTTAATATACATGCAGTTAGGCTACAGTGTACAGTAAATTTTTTTTCCTACGACAACCCTCTATGGAGTACTTTGAAGAAGCCAACATGGCTTGCATACAAATGATCACTATGAATGAAAACCGCAGAAACTTAATGTAACCATATAAATCTCGCGAATGAGACACGAAAGGACCAGTGAACCAAGCAGTAAGAGTCTAGTGAGCATAAATAACAAATATTACAGTGGAAGAGGGGTTGGATGCAAGTGTGCAACAAACAGAAAGAGAGGATGTCTCATTCAATCATTTATGAACTGGCCTTATTGAAGTGCACAATTTCAATATCGCCTACTTTCAAACCTAAGGCAGTGTATATGTGTGTTGTGAACTTTATAAAAATTAATGCATTTACAAAATACTTCATTAGAAATAAATGAGCTGGTTATCTAATGGAAACAGCTCAGAGCATACTACGCTTTCATAAGCTACGGTGAAAATGGGGGAAAAGTCATTACATAAACGTGCTTGGAAGCCAGTCTCGGTTATCAGTAGTCCAGTGATCTTCAACGTCTTAAAACAAACCTCGAAAACTGATAAGGCTTTATAAATTGTGAGAATGAAACTACAAAATCTTTTCAAGATAGTAACTTGGGCGTTTTACTACCCCATTTAAGATGTCAGGTCAGTGATTTCACAGCGTGCACATCCACAGGATCAAATCTACAGCTCTTGTTTTATAATACAAAATATAGATGCCATCATAAAACACCTACCATGATGACTGAGAGGAATAAAAAAATTTATCTTTTAACTTCATTACAAATAATTATCGTGTTGAGGGTTGAACTTTGAAGCCCATTAAAGAATAATATTGAAAAAGCTATTGACTGACTAAACAGGTCCATTGTTGTGACACCATTATTGTCACTTGCATCTTTCCCTCTTAAGCAGACTCATTTCCCGCCTAGGCAGGATGGGATATTCAGGAGTTCGGATGACTAAACAAAATCAGAGATTGGCAGGATAGAAAGACAGACTACGAGGGGGAAAGAGAGGGGGGAAACTAATGGGCGAACTGAAGTATGACGGTGTTACATGGCTGACCACCGATCAACTCAATAGACCATTTAGTCACCTATCACTACATGTAGGACACTGAGCCTCGTATTCTACCCCGGAACCCACAAGGGAAACTATTATTACTTTCTTTGCAAAAAAATTAAATTTGAAAAACTCTTTTGTAAGAAAATAATATCAGATCACGCCATACTAACCGCCTTTAGTGTCAATTTGAGTTTAATGGCCCACCAATTTCATTCTAATCAAAAGGGCTCTTCCTTATGCTAAGGTAGCATAAATGAATTTCAGGAATAATGGCAATCAATAAGTTTAACTTACGGTAACAATAAAATTGTACTTAGATTTCAAAACAACAGATTTAAAATTAATGCACTGACCCCTGCTACATCAAATTAATATATCATTTTCATGAATAACGTTGCATTTTTCTTTTGTAAACCCAGTTAAATTTATAATCTAAAAATGTATCTTCACCTCTGACTATTTTTCCGCATTTCGAAATATTTACAGGCATGTTCAGCTTTTGAATGATCCTACAACGCTTTATATCTAAACGTCTGTTGCCAAACAACGGTCAAAACAAGCCAATATATGCAATTTATTCACAGCTGAATTTCTATAGCACTAAATAACAATAAAAGCAATACTGCAAGAGATGAAATCTCGGAGATGTTGAATAACTTGCATGGTTAAAGTCATTTCAGAAGACGACAACCGTATGGCTCGTGCGTATGCACAACTCTTCACAGAAATGGAGATTATGATCCACTGAGCAGATCAGAAGCAGTTAGGTGTGCATAGCACATGGAAAAAAATCTTAAATAATCGACATAGTCAAAGCTTATCTGAGCTAGGAACACGTCTGTTAGTGAAGTAGGAAGGGTAGCCAGAAAACGGAGGTTAGAGGGGGCACGTGGGCACATGAATGAATGAAATAGACAACCCACCCAAATGAAAATGTAAACAGCTGCAAGTTATGGCGGCTGTGCATCCAACATCTGCTTATTTGCTCAAAGTGGCATTTCCTGCCCAAGCAGTGGCCATCGCACGAGCCAAACACACTCGACTAACCTTTGAAAAAGGACCCCGAATGATCCAAAGGCATACATCGGAAGCAGTAAAAATACGAAGAAAGAGTTGTTGGAAATGAACTGTACATTGCACTCAATATCTTTTTCCTATTGCAACCATGTTCTGACTTTAGTATTTGGTCGTCGTTTACGACTATTATTCACTTAATCACAATGAAAGACTGTATCAATTGATCAAGATAGTGAGGGATAATTCACAGCTAATTGCTAAATGCTTGCAGCTGCTTGTTTCAAATGGTTGAAAAGCTAGCTCTTCAGGAGGTAATAGGTCATATAGACGTCAGTAAAGCAATCATAAACGTGTGACCTATATTTTGACCAGTGCTAAACGAGCAACTCACTCTCCAGACTCATTCATAAATTCAATCTGTCGCAAACACATATCTTGTATCGCTTCTGCACACAGTATGCGCAATATACAAATATGATATTCAACATAGAGTTAGTATATTACATTTCGATAACGTGTCATTCAAAATATGACTCCATAAGGCCAGGTCATAACATAAAATTCTTGAAATTTATCTCACTATGCAGGCAAATAACTTTTCTGGAAAAATTGCTTTAACCTACTCTAACCTACAAGCACTGCTTTTTCCAGAAAAAAACACCAGTAGTCTTGATACACAATTATACCACTTCAGTAATCGTTATGTATACACTGTGTTTATACATTTTAAGTACCGCTGAAAAAAATGGTGCCCTGGCTTTAGTTTAAAATTCTTTTTCTTTGAAAAAATGATATCTAAAATGTTACTGATATACATTTCGAAAAAAAGGCATTTCTGTGAAATAAAAAATACTACTGATATGTATTTCACTGACTGCCTTTTCAAACAGATTAAACACATAGTTGTCAATAAATACATAAAGTTGCATGACCTGCCTTTATTTTCTGTAAATAAATCCCACTTTGATAATAATCTCTTCTGATAAGTCGTGTCTGGAATAATAATGGCGAATCTTTGACAGTTATCTATGAAATATGCTTGGAATATACTTTAACCTTTCTCTCCAGAGGCCTCAAAAGTCAAACTTACAAAAAGAAAAAGCCATACATTGAAACGTCACTTCCCATTTAAAAGCTCAATTGTCAGTCAGTTCTCTTCTGTCTCTTGCAGAAAGCGAACATCTTGTAGAAAAAGGACTCGTGAAAAACTTCATTGATGAACTAAGAAATGTCTGTTTCTGTCAGTTAAGACGCTTGACAAAATGTACCATAAATGATGTAGGATGGCAAACAAGATTCATTCATCTTTTTTTACCCGCAAAAAATACCTGATTTAAATGCTCTATATTGTAAAAGTTCAAATTTGTCTGGAAACATTTTATAGTTTAGTGGCATAAACAACGCCTTCATTTGATTCCACCGTAGTAGTACAAGGGTTAATATCTATGCACTAAACTGGCAATGATAAATCACAAAAATAATCAGTCATTATTTGAGCTTAATAGTTCAGAATTCAGAGCTTAGCAATTTTGACGTCAATTTTGCGATGCAAAGCTATTAGGTAAAGCTACTTGTATGAACCACAAACAGTACATAATAAATAATCAAATTATCAACACAAAAAACACTATATATAACTCATCCGTAATAGTGGAAAGAAATTTGTATCTTCTCAACAAACTAAAAATAAACCTGCAATTATTTATTTTGTCAGATACAATAATAAAAATCTATCAAACCAAGGCTATTACTGAAATTGACTGCAAGAGTTCCGCAGACAGGTTTTACTCATGCCAGTTATTGTTTTAAATTTAGTTTTCTTCAAAACCAGGTGCAGTCGTATTACGATTAATATTTAATATCATTTTATTGTGATTAAATGAATAAAACGACTCTTTGAACCTCTCAAAATTGAACCTCAAGACCTGCTATAGTTCAATAAAAAGTATCAATTTGGTTTTTTTTTTTGGCAACTCAACTAAAAGTTGAATAAATATTTTGTTCAGCGAATATCAAATTGAATTTGATTGCTTTTAAAGCTTCATCTAAAATACAGAAGACATAGTTCAACAAAAAGGAAACTCTATTATCCACAAATATAGGTATATACTGTGTACTTTAGCTCAAAAGTAGTAGAAATTCAAGTTTGTAGTTTAGTGCAGATGCAACCATATAACATCCTCTGAGCAGTAAGAAAAATTTTATCCTTTTAGAAGTAAGATCTACCATCCTCTCTTGACAAAGTCATCCATGTTCTTGATGTACCTTGGCAAAAAACCCTCTTCTAAATTCCCTGTCTCTTCCTTTCTTATAACACCGCCCTGTTTTTCACTCAACAAATATTCAATTCCATGCGTGTCGAATTTGACCACTGAACTAAAGTTCAATGAAGTCCACTTCCACTAGTCTATTGAGCATGATTGACGACGTTGGGATTGAAGGGGATGGTCACAAGCGAAAAAGGATATGGAAAGTGGGTTTGTCAGGGTTGAAAGGGATGCATAAATAAAATGGTCTCATTACATGTCTATAACAGGGAGGTATACTGTCACGTTAACTGTACAAAAGGAGAACTGCAGAGGACAGAGAGAGGGGAAAAAGAGCATCTATCTACCAGAAATGAGCCACGAGAGAAGGGCAAAAAGATTGGCAATTGCATGATAACGACTGGGCAAATGCAATACAACTAAAAGGGAACAGGGCCTTACTCTTAAGTGTCTTGTCAATGATTCGATTAAATAAGCAACTAGCGTATGGTTATGTATGTCCACATGCTATGAGTCACAGTTGCATCGTCTGGTGGTGGTGGCCTCCATTTTCGGCCATTTAGACTTCATTTTATGGTCAACAAGTCATGTACAATACACTATCGGATGCAGTCGAAGAGTATAGATAGATAACTACATGAACTATTCAATTCACCATACCGCAATCCATCAAAAACCATTTTCGACACCATAACATCACTAACACCCTTATTCAATCATAAGTTAAAGACTCATAAGTAAAAGACAAAAGAAACGAGAGAGTAAATGTACTGCACGCTAGCCTTAACGTTTATCAATTTAATTATATTGCATTGTCAACTACAGATGGGGAGTTGAAAAAAAATAACACATTAAAACTTTCAAATTTTGAACTTTTGTCTAACCCTGATTAAAAACAGCAACCTGGTAGCAATGTGAGCTAGTCTATGAGACACATAAAAAAAGAGAGTTATTGAAGCGATATTTCAGATCTTATAATAAAGACTTTATGAAATTTGACATCAAAGTTATAATTCGCTGAGATTCATTGAACTTAATGAGCTCCTTTTTTCATTTGAGCTTTAAAGACGTTTTCAATGGATATTTATAGAAATGTTTCAACCAAACTTCTTCATCTGCAATAGACAATTGAGACGAAAAAAAAACACACACCCTGAAGAATCAATACTATTTTATCAGATGGTTAGGAGTCAACATTTGAAAGATCTTAGCTCCCACGTGTGATCGTAAATGTCATCGAAGATGATAGTGCCATAAACGAATTGTTAGTAATACGGATATATTTCCATTAATCAGGGATAAAATAAATCAATATTTAAATAGGCTTTTTTTTTTAAAAAAAAAAGTAAGGGGAAGGAGGAGTGTAATGAAGTTCAAACCAATTGCCTGTAAATAGAAGTTTATTTCATTGAAACTTGTGGTTACATACACACTATCCTATTGTAAAAAATATAACACGATACTCTATAGAAGTAATAGGTTAGGGAGTTAAAGTTTTCAGTTTATTCCCATACCTCTTTTCAAACGTTCACGCATCCCTCCAATTCATTAACTATTTGAACTCCTTGAACCGAGTCATATGCTACACTCAATACGGTCACCATGGTCGAAAAAGCAAATACACTACACAAAAAAGCACTTCGCCATCATTCAATACCAATAACTGTTCACTTTTGGACCTCTGCACATATGCGCATGCTCATATGAGTAGTAGGCTATTTGAACATCTGCTACTATTACATGGTATATAATATGGACGACAGTATCTTTATGTTTAACATAGTTATGTATTTAATTTCTATTCTGCATCCCTTTCCTTTACATACCCGTTGACGTATGTTAACATCCTAATGATAACTAAGAAATGGTCTGGGCGTTCCTACACCAGCTATACAGAAATGAAAAGGACCATAAACCCTTGACTGCAGTCTGATCAAATGAGGGAGTAATATATAACTGCAAAATTCTTAATTGTTGCTCGATAAAAAAAGCAACTCCTAACCCTTTTGCCGCTTTGTTTGTTTGTGTTTTACGGCCCTTCAACTACATTAGCATCTAGAGCCCCGTCCACAGTGTAGTTCTTATGCAAAGACTGCACAGACACTACACTAATGCGACGATTTTTGGGTATTAGCAGTACCCAGTTTTCCCAAGCGGCCACCCATGTCAGTACTAGCTGGGGTTGCGTTGCTTAACGTCAGTGATCGGACGAGAACTGGTGTGTCCAACGCAATTCACCGCTCCCTTTTGCCGCCTATGGCAGTGTCGAGTATCCATCTTGCCACTCTGAATGAACACAAGGATGATATATTGGGCGGTGTTTTTCCGCAGCCGGCTGCCGACCAAAGCTGCAACCTCTTTGCTTATTTATCGTCGGTCTACTGTTCGTTGGGGTACTTCACCGAGCTCCTACAACTGGAAATTTTGCTTCATCTACCCGTTGCATATTAGAGAGGGTTCTTTTACGTGCAAATGTCATTGTACACCACACGGAACCTCGGTTTTACTTCTCATCCTAAGGAAGGCGCACTCGGGGCCTCTCCCTCGGGAGAAAGAAGCTGACCCACATCAATCCAGCATCAAACCTGGAACCACTGGCGCAGTAAATCCGGCACGCTACCCATTGCGCCAATGAGGAAGGTTACTGTGCCTCAATAAATGTGTATAAAATCAAAAGTTAGTCTGAGTCCTAAGAAATCCTTTGCCTTGGGGGAAAGATTCTACTATATAAAACCCTAGAGGACGCACGACACTTTTCGGTGAAAGCATAATTTTCTTCAAAATCCATTTTTTGATTTCCATCAAGATTTGGATGTTCATATCTGAGTACCTACTACTTTAGAAGTCGATTTTCTGGTCAGTAGTCTGCACTTTTTCCACAAAAAAAATCAGGTTAATGTTTATCGATGTGTTTTTCAGCTTATGGATGCAAATCCATAGCAATCTCCAGGCGTCATTCAAACATTTTGTAGCGACTCTGAAATACTGTATGTAGCTCATGAAAGAAACCTGTCAGGGTGTGGTTAGCATAATTTATACAATAACCTAACCTACACATTCATCCTTTAACGGCGAAATTTGAATCTAAATCAATAAAGATGATCTTACACAGGAGTTTCTTTTGTACTAAAAGTACTGTACTGTACTGTACGCAGGTCAGTGACCAGTTAATGCTGCACGTTGAAAAATTGTCAAATCTGAGTTAGTGCGATGTCTTCTTTTACAAATCCATTTCCCCACTTAAGGCAAAAAAAGCAGTAGGACCTACCTATGAAGGCTCGGGTGAATCAAGCAGAAATAAAGAAAAAATATAGATGAATAGAGATAGGGTGTAAAAAATAATTATGGGCAGAGGCAAATGGTAAATGAGAAAAAAAGAAATTGGGAGAAGACAGGAAGGTAAATTGGTGAGCGAAGTACAGGACAATGTAGATCCAAATATTTAATGTATACATTTCATATCTTCGTAGGTTAATAAATATCTTTTTAAAAAAAGATGAGGGGGTGAAGGCTGGAATCACAACTTTACTCAATGATATACATAAAATTTTTCCATGGTGTATTTGAAATGAGTAACACCTGCTTCTTTATATAAATACTGTATGTTGTTTCCAAACCCATTCATAGATTTAAACTAAATATGTGACCATTTATATTAGGAAACTAATTACAATTCAGAGACACGATTGTTTAGCACAGAACACACAGAGGTGATTGTCACACAAAAATGTGGTAATTTTATTAACAAAATAAATTTACATATGAATTAATTCAGATTCATACTCAACCTTGCTAGGAATAAATTACATACTTTCTTTCCCCGAAAAAAAAAACAAATTGACTTTTAATATGACTAGTGCCATTTTTCAAAGGGGAAAGACACTCAATATTTCCCCTTACCGAAATAATGGTTTCATATCTGCCTCTTTCAACTCTTCCTTCCCTTTTAAATCATTCCACTGCTTACAACGATACTTATACATTATTGCTTCTTGAGCATTCAGTACTCAAAATGCAGACAGTTTCTCCCAAATTCATTCAAGTAAAAGTCCTAACTACAAGGAAAAATACCATGCCATAAGAAATTTAAACAAGGACAATATGGTGGCTCAATTGAGTAAAACACCCTCCCTCAAAATCAAGCTACTAGTTGGACACTACTTGGTAAATGGCCCATAAAAACGTGCCATTTCAAGAGTCAAAATTCCTACCCATTTTGAATCTTTTTTTCTCCCTTTTTTTCCTATCTCCCTTGTTTGGTCTTGCTTTTCAATCTTGTGAAGGTTTCTACGACTCAGAATTGCTTCATTGTATTTTCCCAACTGATCATCTAAAACATAAGTGAAGGGGGAAATGGAAAGCTAACTGGCATGCTAGATAAAAAAAATAGGGGAAAGTACAACTTATAGTATTTCGATCACTCCAATCCCAATATTTTTATTTCAAATGGTGTATATAGATATGTTCATATATAGTTAAGACTTCAGCACAGTTCTCATTTCAGCGGCTTTGGTCCAGCGACCATACCAATTTCGTAACATTTTTCTTCATCATTCCCTCTGAGACCTTAGGGACGTGAACATTACACATTGCCTACAAAAGCAATGTCAAAAGAAACGGAAAAATAATAATAAAAAAAAACAAGGAGAGGTATCATACTTTCTCTTTACGAACCATATACATTATATACCATAGATCACCATCAACATGATGATTCGCAGCGCAGAAAATAATCTTAAAAAGGAAAAAAAACCGGACTTCACAAAACAGCAGTAAAAGGTTTGGACATCATATCGTCCATCAGAGTAAAGATTCGAAGAATAATTATAACATACACATTAGGACCTTTTTTCAAAAGCATCACAAAATCCTCCATCAAACAGTATCATATTTATAGGGCGGGGAGCAGTTTTACACCAGTGGTCTCCTGCATCATGTAGGCTATGTGACGACTACCAAAAAAGCAGTAGCATTAGGTCTGCAGCTAGCCATATAAAACCACTGCCTAACAGTTCTTCATGAGTCCCTAGCGTCATTCTTCCGTCCTGGGCCCATCATCATCCCTAACTCTTTTCCCACCTATGAAAATACGGGTTGCCTTTAGGCTGATATATTTATTAAGTCATTTTCCGACCTCCTAATGCTGCAGACCCTTCATTTCTAAACGTAGACCTATTTTCTTCATTTATTGGATCACGACGTCAAGGGACAAGTTCCACACCTGGAAATTTTGCTGATCCCCACCTATACTTTATTCCACGTAGAAACACACAACAGTTTTAATTCTTATTCAAAGAAAGGCATGCTTAAGGCTTCACTTTTGCTCGAAAGAAGCCCCTTACTTCGACCAAAATGATCCTGTAAGCCATGAACTCACGATTTCCCCTACACCAAGCCTATTGAGCTTTATTCTACCTCAAATTCTAAATCATGATTTGGTTAATTAACGTCCCCACTAAGGTAATTAAGCAAAGCCAATGGGGCAATCTCATACACCTGAAAACGTATTCCATGCAATAAGAGTTGTTCGTTCAGGTGGCATCGCGCACACTACAGCTTTAGTCCCGGCTTTAGTTCAATTTGCTTTGTGTTTTAGGGGCCTTCAACTACAACGGCCATTAGAGCCCCGTCCACTGCGTAGTGCTAACACACAGCCTGCACAGACACTCCGCTGTTACGAAGATTTGGATTTGCTTTACTTCCATCCGAAGAAAGGTGCACTTGGAGGGCTTCCGTTTTTCAAAGCCAGGCCAGGAGTCTAACACGCTGCCAATCAATAGCCAGATAGGCTTTCTAACTTTATGAGTACATGATTCTGCTGACTTAACCGGTTGTTGTTGTTTGCTTGTGTTTTAGGGCCCTTCAACTACAAGGTCATTAGAGCGCCGTCCACAGCATAGTTCGTATGCAGAGAATGCATAGACACCACACTAATGCGACGATTTTTGGGTATTAGCAGTGCCCAGTTTTCCCAAGCGGTCACGGATTATCGGAAACGGATTAGAGGGAAATAACGATAACTTGGGAATGGGACACTTGCGATGCGACCTGTAAAAACCAATATTTGCGACCAAAAAACGTCGACAGTGTATAAACTTTCAGTCTAGAATCCATTCATTGAAAAAGACAAACAACATAAAATGTCTGCGGATTAAGGCAACTGTCAAAATAAATATTCAAGTGAATGTGAAAATTTTATACTCAGTTTTTAACTTGTAAGAAACTGAGACAAGTTGCTATATGCATGAGTCAACAGATGACAGAATTTTCAATAAAATATTCTGTATATGAGACATTTGCATTAGAGTGCTAAAAGCAGGGGCCATTTTCGACAAATACTAACCATGACATATATAACTAGCTCAATTGAAAATTATTAAGACTGTGTAGCAAAAAAACCTACAATAAATGTCCGAGACATTTATTCGTCTGGCCAGTACATGGATTGGCACCTTAGATCTTTAAGAATGTAATCGAGTACATGGGAAATCAGCCGTCTCCTTGATAGCTTCAAGTTCCTGAACCTTCCTGTATAAGTCTGTCTTTGTCCTTTCACCTGCTGCTTCCTTTTCGAAATCCTGGACTCATGGGCATCCGTAACCCTGCCAGACGTGGAAAACGGGTTAGATAACGAAGAAGAAGATGACGATTTGGAAAGTCAATAGGTCTTAGTAAGAAACTTGAGACGATCTTGGACTGAATTGCTACATCAATTCTTAGAGGATAACATAAAACAGGAAATCTATAAAACGCTTGTTTGTATTCAGGGTTTAGCCTGAAGTGACAATTTGAATGGGACGGATAGATGACAATTCGTACACATCCTGCAGACACAGAAAACAGCAGATATACTGTATAAAATCCTCATCGATATTTGGAGGGAGGGGATATCACTCTTGTTGGTTATTGATTCTATGACTCATTGATTTATTACTGAACGGATTTAATATGTCACAATAGACAATTGTTAAGAAAATAGAAAAGAATTTTATTTCAAACTTTAAAATTGAAATAAAAATATATTCATAATAATTCAATCTATGCGAGACCTAGGACATGTCAAAAGGCCAAGTTCTTTATATTGCGATGCTCTTAAAGTAATAGCTGAATATTGGAACCGTTTCAAGATAGGGTATAAATCTACGTAAGAAAACTGGCAAAAATTTCTCCGAAAAATAAAAACTTGTGTAACATAGGACAAAATTTAAAGTATGAATGTTAGTGTGAAGCCTAGCACAATTTATGTTGGCAGTTTAAACCAACATTGCTATCATACAAAATAAAGTTTCTGAGATACAGAATCTGTAAAAGGCAGTAGCTTCTGTCCTTTTTTTCTCTCTCCCTCTTTCATCTTCTTCCTAACACACACACCCAAAGCCTTGTGCTGCACCACATTTACTTAAATTATACAACTTGATACTCGAAATTTCATAATGGAGACATCAGCCATTTGGTGTTTGCATTTAAATTCATGTTTAAAAAATTGCGTTATGCCATACCATACTACATACTTTCTCATCTTTATTCATATATATATATATAAAACTGCGCAGCAGTAGTATCTTCATCCTGCATCCTATCAACTTTATGCAACTTGGTTTCTTCTCATGTGTACATATATGCGATACTCCCCACAATTGATATCATTCATGGACAGAAGTGCAGATGATGCATTTGTATTTTATGCAGCATATTGTACGCACATTAAACTCATTTTAAAAAGCATACATCGTCCAAGTAATGTATGGGACTTCGGTATTTCCTCTCTCGCTTTGCATACATATCCATATATCACAACGTCTACAATTTAGATATATATTACTATAATTTTTTTTCTTATTGCTAATGTAGAAAGTAAAGTATTGCTTTAAATGAATCAATCGTCTTTAATATAGATATTAGCTCACAAGTGTTTTGGCCTTAATTGCATTTCCCTTTCTTTTGACAATCATACGTAGACTTGCATGCCTTTAGGTGTTGACAAATGAATTATAAACAAATAGCGATTAATTTTCGCCTTTCATGCGCAACAGTTATGCATATTTTACAAGTTACTTTTATGATATTACATCAAGCCTTTCAAGGTTCAATTAGAATAGGTGTCTCTTCAATATTCACACTATTAACGCCGGCACTGAATCTTTCTCACTTTACCCATAATTGCACAATACATGAATATTATTAGTAGTTCACTATCCTTCAGAGTTGTTGCAAAGGCCACTGACCCAATTTATATTCTTCATTAAGAGTTTCTATTCATGTTCAAATTAACAGCTATTGTTTGCACTTAACCTTAGTGCATAATAGGTATTCTGGATTCCAGTTTGGATGAATATTTCTAAGTGTGGTAAACGGTGATGAAAATAAACCTTTGTACACGACAAAGGAGTGTCTAGATAAATATATAAAAGAGGGAAAAGTTGCAAATTACATTCAAACACACACACATATATATTATGGAAACAAATCGAACAAAAGGTGCTACTAATGTGGTAATCCCACAGTAAAGTGTAATAAAAGACTATTTAAAGTGCTTCAGAAAATTAAAAAAAAATTATGGACTAGTCAAATGCATTCGTAATATTCAATGACTAATGTTAATAACCAATTGTCGCAATTGTGCTTTGGATTCTGTCAACTTCTGCAAGCTCTAAGAACTGATTTTATTTGACCAGACACCAGAGAAGTTGTTGAAACATTGAAATGCCCTTTACTAACCAATTAAATATGCAATGTGGAGCTATAGCCTACTTTCAATTACTCTCAAAGAGTATCTTCATGCTTCTTTATTATGCAAAATGCTTTTGCTAATTACACAAGCACACCTACCTAAGAGTATTTATTCGATAAGACCAACGCCATAACACTGTGTGAAAGTGTTGCCAAGGGAACTCATTTTTAGCAGTTAGATGAAACAAGTAACTTTATTGGCTTTTTTGCCATTACCATTAAATAGATTTCATCTACTTTTTCTTCACAAGGTGGAAATAAGGCGTAGAGTGACCACGGTACAGCATTTGGGACTAGAAGTCACTGTTGTTAACTATTATCAAGAAAGTCAGGATAGGGGAAATGCATAGGTTACTCACAAAATAGCTATTGATCCACCAACATTTATTCGTGCAAACATTCAATGTAAAGTATGACGGTTCAATTACCGATGCCCCACGCCAACGGCGTGACTATTTTTAACCCCCAATATGTAAAGTTCAACAAAATATATACATCTCCGTGACTATATATTGCACAAATAGTATTTGCATGCCATTAAACATAGATTTAAACTACGCCCATTCACAACTGTATAAGACGAAAAATTATATATGTGTATCCAGTAGAAGCTAATCCATTTCTTATTTTTCGCATATATTATTTATACGGCCGTTATTGATTCCCATGAAACTGGATACCACTAACGAAATAGCTTAGGCAAAAGGATATTAATCAAATTATCAAAAATGTAATGGATAGATTTTTGGCAAAGTGTTTTTAGTTGCTAATATCTGATGCTGGGAGTGTTGGATACATTGTATGGCACAGAGATGCCACGTCATCACCAGAAAAGTGCCACACTAATAATAGTAATAATAAGTGGAGCGCATTAACGCTTCTTGGTCTACATAGTGCAATTAAGAAGCAAAAGTTATTAATTTTAAGTTAGCACCGTTGCTGAAAATGTTATCGTTAGATTATTTTCCAGATATTGTTTTTTTATGGTGAAGTGATGCATATAATAAATAAAAAGGCGACATGATCTGGGTATATATGTGTGTGCACGCACCCAATATAGCCACTATATTTGCCTTACACATTAGGCTTTGTATGGATCTTGCAAAATTTTAATCAGATGAAGTGACAATTCAGTATATACTTAACCTACTAACAGATCCATGACTTTTGATATTTCAAGAAACTGATAGAAAACTAGATTTGATTAATCTTATATCCAAACTACTTCCTTCATAATGTAAGGCGTCTACTATTGTAGAAAAAAACAGACACTTTCTAATAGCCCATTTTAACTTCCGTAAGCTCCTGTCTCACACAATTCAGTTTATGTGGAAAATTTAATAACTGAAAGTGTCCTGCGAGGCCCTGTATAATTATATCCTACTTTATTAAAAATTTAAAGCGCCATTTTAAAGCAAATATGAAACAATCAATTTACAAGTAACAAACTCCGAATAGTACTATTTTACTGCACTGTAGTACAGGGATTCCCAACCCTATGCCCGCGGGCGCTTATGCGTCTGTTAGTTGATTTGTCTACGCCCGTCACTATTTGGCAACCCTTGTAAAGAATTTATTTAAATTTAATTTTACTCAGTCACCAGAAACCAAAAAAAAAACTGACAACAGCACAAACATTAAAAATAGGCGGGCGTCACCAAGATGAGTGATAGCGGGTCAAGATTCAGCCTAGCCACAGAATCTAGACGAACCTTGATCTAGAGAAAACCTGAGACCTACTATCACACCTTTAACATCAGGGAACGGGACCACTTAGGCGGTGGAGGTGTCATGGTGTGGGCAGGGACCACGTTGAATGGCCGCACAGCACTCCACGTGTTCAGCACAGGCTCCCTGACTGCTTAGAGATACAGAGATCTTAGGGCCTTTTGTGCGACTTTTCAGGGATGCAGTAGGGTTTTCAGTTCCTCTCTGGATGGCAATGCTTGTCCAGATAGAGCCCAAATGGTGGATGAATATCTTCAAAGTGAGGGTATCCTATTGAACATGTCCGTTCTTCTTCTTCTTTGTTGGTGTTTAAGGTCCCGTCCACTGCGTAGTTCTAATGCATAGAATGCACAGACACTACACCAATGCGACGATTATTGGGTATTAGCAGTACCCAGCTTTCCCGACCGACCACCCATGTCAGTACTAACTGGGCTCGCGTTGCTTAACTTCAGTGATCAGACGAGAACTGGTGTGTCCAACGCAACTCACCGCTCAACATGTCCGTGATGCACTTCGGAGTGCAATTGCAATTTGCTAATAACCTCCCAGAACCATCCATGAGTATCGCTTGTATATTATTGGCAAAGCTTATGTTTTAAAAAAAATTGTGCTCGCGACCTTAGCAGAATTTTACAATGTGGTCTAGGACTCCAGAAGGTTGGGAACCCTTGCTGTAGAACCCTTACTGTACTAAAAGATGTAACCTACCAGTAAACAGCATCTTCCTACAAGAATTGCCAAATATTTATTACCTTCATTCTCGTTAACTATAAAATGTACTTTAACAATAAAACTACCTCAGTAACTCACATTGAAATTCAATAATTAGATCCTGATGATGTCTTAGACTGGTTCTCAAACAAAAATTTATTTAAACTGTGATCAGCAGTTAACGGAGAACGTATTTTTTGATCTGTACCTTTATTTCTCAATTGCCAGCGCCTTCTCGTCGTTTCTTCACTGTTACCACATCCTGAAATGCTCCAATAAATCCAAAATCCTTGATAACAACAATTGCAATCTGGTGCACTTACCACAGTCAATATAATCAATTTAAGAACATGGCAACGTGAATCAGACAGTTAGACCTGGACATGTTATCGGTTGGCAGGTGGTTTTACCTATGTTTATTTTTGTGTCAAAACTGAGAAGAGGTTTGCTCAACGTTAATCAAGAAATCACTATCGCTCGTGGCATTTACATTTAACATACAATAAGTCAGCCTTAAACTGGCTCTGTAAAGCAGTATGGTTATAAAAGTGTTAGAACCAATCGATTTGGCATTTCACGCACAATGAATGATGGAATGAAGGAGGATTCATGGATCATTTGGCCGAGTTTCAGAGGTCTTTTGGCCTTAAGATCATAGGGAGGCTTTCTGGCGAGCTTATCTGGCGTTATGACAATGTCCAAGTGCAACCAAGTTGTGAATAGACATTTAGACATTCAATAATTTCCTCCTAAACACTCCTTTGGTTGGTGTGCTACTGGGTGAGATGACCAAGCACACAAACGAATGAAGAGGTTGAAAACTGAACCCCTAAATCTAGAATAAACTACAGCAATCTTTCAGATTTGAAACGCAATAATCGTTATTTTCAACCTACGGTTGAATCTTATGGATCAAGTACTTACGTAGTTCATAATGAGGTTAGGAGAAAGATAAGAAAAAAACATGTGACTTTCTGAATTAGGGACTATAGCTCATTTAATATACTAGGTTCAAATCGACTCTTTAAAAGGTGTGTGAAGGGTCTAAATGACTTTATGTTGAGTAGTGGCTCGTATAATCTTCGATGCATTACTATTAATTAAGTGAAGTGGACTAATTCCCCGCATTTCTTCCACTTCCCTTTTTCTGGAAACCACTTTCAAACGTGTATTGATTGAACGTGTTGAAGTTGTCCAGCCATTCTCACACCACAAATGTCGTTTTATGAATGACATTTGGTTTTTACAGCACATGTGCATCAATTTCGGCAATAATGTAGTCTAAAGTAGCAGTCATTATCAATATCATATTCGATATCAACACACATTTACTAAAGTCTAACTTGGGTATCTAATATATTAGAAGGACCAATCAAAATGACAAGATTAAATATCATATATAGCAGTAATATTTGCATTTTAACTTAGGAGAGTATATGACTACACCAATTAGTGTTATGGAGAACGTTTAACCGGCAGTGACATTTACAAGCTGAATGTACAAGCAAATACTAAACATATGTCCATCTACATATTTTTCACTCATGAACAACTTTGATGAACAAGCAGTAAAAAATGTAGTTAGGGGATAGTGAATTTAAAAAGGGTGTTGACAATTTTAAGGCCCAAAACACAATATTAACACGTGTTAAATTCAAACCGTACCCTTTAAGGGTCCAACCCATGAGCAGTGGGTCACGCGCTTGACAATGTACTGAGAAAATTAATGAATGGTCCGGTAATAAAAAAGGTGATGATTTAATTAACTGACAACATATGCTGCATGCAGAAGTTAGTACTAGGAGGGTAAAAAAAGTGAATCACAAAACGCAAGCTAATCAACATAAACAAATATTTAAGTTCAACGGTGAATCTCTAAAGACTCATTCTAGATTGATTTCATTTTCACATATAATCGTCTTCTACATTTTTTGCTCACTATCTGTCAGATGAGTCATTTCCAAAACTGATATTTTAGTCACAAATATTTTTTTCCCTGTTTGCTAAACCTATCTACCCAAGCAATACATTTCCCACCAAGTCTAGTTAAGATTGACGAGTTGGCTGTTGACAGCAAAAACCACTTATCCAATAAATGGGAAGAGATTGAAAGCCGAAGCAAACCATTGCACATTCCACCTCCTTCATTTGTCCCACACTGTATAAGTCTTCGTCTTTCTCCCTCTCTCTCTTTTCTTTGGCATTCACACATACTCTCACCTCACACTTTTACAAACGGGTAACCTTCTCCACCCTCTTTCTCTCCCCTACCCATCAAGAAAAAGAGGTCGCCAAAGTAATAACTGTTTTTGTGCATGTCACAAACCATGGTGTTTCACCATGCATGCATCAATAAATCCGACAGGCTGCATCAGCAGACTTGATCTACATTTTTGGTGGAGGTAACTTAAGTCGAGAAATCTTGATATGTTGATGTGAACAAAGTCACAATTCATCAGATGAAACATCTTACAATTTCCAAAAGACAAATTATCTTTACATGTAAGACGTTTAGAAATTTAATAAGAAATCTATGACGTGGATGACACAGTCACAAACTCCGACAGGAACAAATTTTATTGTTATATTTCAAACTACATTTAATTACGCCTTTAAAATTTCAACATAAATACCTTCTACTCCCCCTCACTTTCTGCCCTTGAAGTTTTTATACTTCCTACACTTTTAATACTTCAATATCAAGTCCCAGAGAGCAACAAAACAGTGTGTGATTTATTGACAACTTTAAGTGAATTTTGTATATGTTGTGCATTTAGTTTGCTTAACACGTTGAACCTATTCAGCTTATCAATACTTTTGACACAAACTATAAATAATTAACTTTGAAAAAAAATGTTGTTTATTTAATCGGTAAATACTCGACTTGTATTCTTCCTTAAATCGACATAACACGTTCAAACGATGAAACTAAGGAGTGATAAATAAGCGTAATATTTTGGTTATTACAACATTTTGATGGCAATGAAACACCATCACCACAAGAATCAATATTTCCAACATTACCTGCATAAATATTAGTTAATAAGGCAATAATCTCATTGCTGGTTCAAATTGCTCTACATAACGTGTTATTAGACAAGTCAAGTGACAGAGAATAGTTCACTTTGGTGGAAGATCAATTCAAGATAAAGATTTATTGAAAAAAAAAGCCAAATATCTCATCAAGTGGTATTAATGGTAATTAACGATATCATGACAATGTATTAACGCTTACTGAAGTGGCTGACTATGCAAATCATGATCGTTCAATTTAGTTTGATGTTTTATAAAAGTTATCATGCAGTTTTTAAAGACCTAATCGACGATATCCATCTGTGGATTTGCTAATGGGTATGACGAGCACAAAAAAGTCAAGGACATATACATAACAATGTAACTAATGTATCCTGTATAAATAAATTGAGTACAGGATATTAAATAATATACTATTTAATAAAGGTCTTTCACAATGTGACTGAATTTTAGGCACGAACTGCTGTTTGTGTAAGATGTAGATGACCTTAGAGAAGAATCTAACTCTTGGATTTAAGTTTGGAGAGAAATAAAAACACAAACAGAAATTGAGTTTCAAACAAGTATAAAACTACAACCTAGCACAGCATATCTAGCTAAAGGTTTCAAATTTTTAGCCAGTGAAATTCGAAAACAAATTATAAAATAACTCAGCTTACGGTTACATTTTGATCATTTTAATAATATAATTTTAGTCCTTCAGCAGCAAAATAATACTGATTTCTTTACTAAAAATCAAAACTGTCATACTTTCAAAATAACATATTTTCATTTAGTGCACTCTCCTCATGTTTTTACCAAAACATAAACTATAGTCCTCCAACAAGAGCAATCAATGTCGTATCATATTTAGTGAAGGATATAATTTTTGTTTCATATTTCTATGAAGAACACATATTAATTGCATCAAATTACATTACTATGATGTAAACAATTCTGTTTAATTTTAAATATTACTTATTAGGAGATTCAGTGATAGGAAATAGGAAACATTGAGTATCAGAACATTGGCGCCAAATTATACAAACATTATAAGGGGGTGCAAGGCTAAAGAAATCATGATAAGATTATTTACAGTCACAAGAAGGCCTCATGTAAAACTTTTGAAAAAAAAAAATATAATTTATAATCAGTCGGGGAGTTGACCTATGATCCAAACATCTCTATATAGACATTTATGACCGTGTAATTGCCGGCACAAGACTGGCGCATGGTACAATTTAGGATATAAAGAAATCTTAATTTATATTACATAGACAAGTACTATCCCAAGAAAACCTTCACAGAGGAAGAGGAGAAGGGGACTTTGGACCTAAGGACGTCAGAATTTTAGAAGTATGAAACTTTGGCCAGAAATACTTAACACCCTATAAAAATTACTCTTTGGCATCGACAAAGTTCAAGGGGTTTTCAACTATAGTGTTCATTACAGCCCCGTCCACTGCATAGCTCTAATGTAGGGTCTGCACAGACAATACGCTGCTACGACGATTTTTGGGTATTAGCAATACCCAGTGTTTCCAAGCGGTCACCCATGAGTATTAGCTGGGGTTGCGTTGCTTAATTTCAGTGGCCCGACGAGAACTGATGTGTCCAACGCAATACAGCCGCTCATAAAACATCACAGAAAGTCTTAGGGAGCGGCGAATTGCGTTGGACACACCAGTTCTCGTCTGATCACTGAAGTTAAGCAGCGCAACCCCAGCTAGTTCTGACATGGGTGTCTGCTTGGGAAAACTGGGTGCTGCTTATACCTAAAAATCGTCGCATTAATGCAGTGTCTGTGCAGTCTCTGCATAAGAGCTATGCTGTGGACGGGGTTCTAATGATCTTGTAGTTGAAGGGCCCTAAAACACCAAAAGAAAGTCTTGCAGAATTCGTTTGGTATTCTGCATAACACACTTTAGGATTCCATAGGATGGTTAAATTAAAATTCATTTTGAATGAGATCGCATTTATTGGATTGCGATAATGCATTCATTGGTTGTTTTAGTAGCTATCACCAGACTGTGAATCTACTCAACATTTCCATCTTAAAATTCTCTGCAAAGTGCTGTAATGTTCGGCATGTGTTCAAGTAAGAATGCGACACTAAGAACTACATCCGTTTGGCAGATTAATTTAAAGGCATGTGTAAACTTTAAATCACATTTTGTATACGACTTAATTTTGGGTACAAATAAATTAATGATAGATGCCAATCCTAATTACTTAGCAATTTTGTTACTAAGAATAGGTCGTGATAATACAAAGTGGAAGCAGTTAGCCAATCGCAGAGTTGCGTTGAAATTCACAAAACTAATCTGCTTAGGACATAAATCAAAAGCCACAGATTAATATATAAAAAGAAATTAATTGCTAAAGAGTTATGTCTGATTTAGTATAATGCATTTTTCATCAACATTATTTTAACGTATGCACCACCTTCGTTACAAAATACATAATAGAGTCAACGGAAAGATTTAGAAAGGGTTCACTTATAAACAAGACCCTCCACTAAGTTAAATAACTAGTTTCCATCGTGCTACTCAACCCAATCATGCCATTAGCTTCCAGATCAAAGTTTAGACGATTTATTCAACCCTTTATTTCATTACATAGTTAAACTGCACGACTAAAGTCATCATTATCATACCGTTATCCCGACTGTGGCAGGGTCGAGTCTGTGGGTTCTAACCCTCCACTCCATCTCCCACCAGGTCCCCGTCCACCCCCATACACTACCATATGTGCGGCCAAGTTGCGTTGGACATACCAGTTCTCAACAGATCACTGAAGTTAAGCATCGCAAACCCAAGTTAGTACCAACATGGGTGGTTGGTAGTGAACTGCTAATTTCCCCTCTCCTTCATCCCGTACAGCTACCGCCTCCTCACCCACGAGAAGCCTTCCTTGGGGTTCGCCCTGTTATGGCTGCTTGGCATACTCCCCAACCCGACAGTGTAATATACTATACACTACTACTATATCCTTACGGACAACTTGCTCCCACGTCTGCTTCAGTCTCCCCCTGCCCCGGGTGCTTCCAGCCACCTGCATTCCTGAAATAGACCTAACGAGCATCTCCTCCCCACTTCTCATTACGTGTCCATGCCACCTCAACTACCCTCCCTCATTTTTTTCGCTATGTTCTCCATCTCCAGGCTACCTCTAATATACTCATTCCTAACTCTATCATTCTCTAACTAAAATTCTAACTCATCTAACTCTAGCATTCGCATCTCTGCTACTAAAATTCTATTGACGTGGCTCTTCCTCACTGCCCAACAATCTGATCCATGTACCATAGCGGACCTAACCACTGCCCAGTAAAACTAGGGGAGCCCCTTGCTGTATCTCCCTGTTCAATACTATTCCTACCCCGATTCGTATATGTAGGCTTGCATCCGTCCCCAACGGCCATTGATTAGTAAGTGTTTAAAATTTATCAAGGTCCTTATGCACAAAGCAACCATAGACTCTTTTAATATCTGAAGTCCAGTTTCTAATATAACCCTCACGGTTTGGGTACTCATCTGTCCAATTTGAAGCGGAAAACAGGTGAATTATTGAGCAGAATCTTTGTGCACCCGGCTGTGAAATTAATCCCGTCACCAACTTGTTCAATTAACGATTTTTAAGTAATTTCCTTCGTAGGGATAGTTTCAGTCACCGGCATCAGTGAGCGACCTCTTGCACCTATAAAGGGGAGCTGCACCAGCTCTCTTCTGATCGCTGGAGCAACGCAACCACAGTTAGTACTAACATGGGCGGCAGCTTGGGAACACTGGGTACTGCTAATACCCAAAAATCGTCCCATTAGCATAGTGTCTGTGTTGTCTCCATTAGAACTACACAGTGGACGGAACTCTAATGACCATTGTAGTTGAAGGGCCCTAAAACACCAACGAAACGAGAAAGCACCAAGAAAATTTGCCTATTTGCACATAAAAAGGGTCTTTTTACGAGCATATGACGTCTTACAATCGCATGAGGCTACACGGCTTTACATCGTTGACAAAAAAACCTTTTGTATTAGTCGAGATCGATCCTGGAATCATTGACTCGGGTAGTGAAATCATGTGCTTTAGTCGGCGTTACTACGTTAAAATTCTTGTAAAGACAGAGACTACCATGAAAATTTACTGTTAAAAATCGCTAAACTCTTCTTAAGTCAGCGCTGTTTTAACCGTTTGACAGATGAGATATTCAAGCTCCATTCAGTTAAGGAACTTGACTGGAAAAATTAATCCCAAAGGAAGTTTAAATATTCAGGCAACCAAGAATAGGCAGGATATGAGATTTTCTGTAAACTACATAAAGTAATCTGTATTTAACAGGTGGAATTTTGACGCAAAAGATGGTGTAAGAGTAAAATAGATTAAATTATATTGTGGTATGTTTAGGCTATTAATGACTTTACTAAGCTGTATTTTATGTGACTATTAGCGAATGTAAGCAGTGGCCAACAAAAGAGGGGCGCATAACACTTTTAAGACCACTTAAAAATTTATACAAACATACTCAAGAATGCAAGAATATTTCATCGTTATCACCATCAGCCTTTATTCTGCGTATGGCAGGGTCAGATGGGTGAGTTGGTTCTCCGTTCCTTTTATTGCCAGCTAGGTCCCTACATAGTGTCATGCCCCATGTTTGCTTTGGTCTACCATTATCCAATCTGCTCCTCCTCCTCTCTTCTCATAACATTCCCTTACCACCTTAGTCTATTTTGATTTCCCTCCTTTCTACAACCATTCCCACTCTTACAGTTCCTCTCCTTCTGACTATCAACTCTTGTTATCCCACACACACACACACACTTCCCCTTGCCATTCCCCAAACCTACATACGCAGTTCAGTTCACTCTATGCTCTGATCTATCTGACCACTGCCCGGTAGCACTTCCTTTGACTTTCATCAGGGCCATCTTCCATGTACTTCCATCTGTACTTCATCTATCCTACATTGAGCCTCTGCGCCACAATGATTGAGATTATTTTGATATTAATCTGGACAGGTGATCCCGGATAGTAACGCAACCCCAGATAGCACTAGCATGGGTGACCGCTTCGGAACACTGGGTGTTGCTAATACTCAAAATCGTCGTAACAGCGAACTGTCTGTGCAGGCTCTGCATTAAAACTACCTAATGGACGGGGCTCTAATGACCGCTGTAGTTGAGAGGCCTTAAAACACCAACGAAACAAAACCAAGCATCGGTTTTGCCCTTTCACTCCACAGTGCACATCTCTTTATGCTCCCCTTATTCCCAGTTAAAATTTGGTTTCTAACAAGTTAGGTGACAGCAAAAGGTAATATGACTTGGAGTCTAAATCATCTTTAACTACAATTTTAAAAACTATTTCGGTAAGCAAGTCAAAATGATGCACATTAATATTTCAGGCCCAGTTGCTTGTTGCTACTATGGTAACTTAAATGATGATGTCAAAGACTTTAAAATAACTGCTTAAAGAGCACCGGAAAACTGACACACATTTTAAATTAGTTTACCATTACTACACACATACTTTGAAATAATATTACCATGATAACGTCTTCAAATTCGATACCATCACATTTAAGATAAATTATATTTCATGCTTTTAAAGTTTTTCAACAAGATTTTTAAAGAGTACTTAAGATTGAAGTAAGAAAACTTTAAATAACCATTTTGAATTATATGTAAGCCCTAAGATGGAGGTTTCTATGACGACCTAAAGGCATGAATTGATGAAATAATGAATGGTCATAAGAGAAGTAATCGAGATTAGTTTTAAGATAATAACAAGTGGCTTGTTTTCTACAAACATTGTTTTGTCTTGTCCTTCTCTTTGAGAGAGATTTTGTTATTATTGTCTTCACATTAATGTGCTCCAGCTACATTCCAGATGACAACATAATGGGTTAGTTGCTACTAAGGGCGCTAGAAGATATTTTTATAACATTTACTGCATTTTAACATCTTTGATATGTCTTTTACAAGCATTAACATGAATGCACAAAAATATAAGGAAAAAAAACGAGAGGAATAGTCGCTTTTCTCACTAAATGCATTTTTCATGTACATAGTATTATCACATCACAAGTCCTCTTTTCATTTAGACGTAGGCAACAATCATTAATGAAAGCAGATTTGCCCTGTCCTTCGCAGTCGATCAAAAGGATACCACTCTTCTTTATCATGTTAAGTCTGAAAATTACATATATTGAAGTTCGAAATTATATCTATAAATCTGTCATTTGCACGCCTTCACATTCAGACACTGCACCATTTACAATCAAGTGATGTGCAGCAACTTACACAAAGACTACTGCTTCGCAAGACGTGTCTCTATTGCAATTCCCTATTCTGCAATGTATCAAAATGAGGTTTCCAATGATTTAAGTTCTCCAAACACCTGAGACATCCCAGATCGTACATTTAAAAAAAACTGACCAAAAACTGGACATTAATCACACCTGTGAAGTTCTTACATTTAACGGTGGTAATCATGCGAGGGAGCAGTAGATACTGTCAGAAATGTTAAAAGGAACTAACTCTTTCGGTAACTTATGGAAATGAAGTAGAAAAAATAAAACCGTCATTTCTTAAATATGATAGAGACGATTGTTCAGAAAATTGGATAACCTACATTCATTAAATCATGATATTTTTCCATTTAATCATAATAAGATCTATAAAATATCCCCATTCTACATTTGATTAGATTTTCTTGTGTAATAAATGTGGTTGTCAACCTGAACATAGTCTTTGGCTTTTATAGTTCTCCTCCCAAAATGCAAGGTCCATTATTTTTATATTTTATCTATCCAAGCATACACGCAAACTATTAATTATTTAGCTGAATATGGCGAATGGTTTTTCATGATTGAAGGTGAGTAATAAATGTTTAATTAAAATAAATAATAATAAAGAAATTGAATCACACGCTACTAGTTAGGGGAAGGAAAAAAAGGTCCGATAAAAGTACAATGACGACCTAAGCAAGTTCAAATGATTTAATCAATATTCCAACTAGGGTCAGCCGAAATAGTGGCGTACAGTGAATATTAATATTGTATATTGCAATACTAGGGTTGAATTAAAAATATATAGATAAATATCAGCCGCTGAAAAATAACTACTAAATTAGGCGACATTTAGTACTGGTGTTCTCCATGCAGATTAGGAGTAGTTGCAGCCTGAGTAGGGGGCGGCAAATTGCGTTGGACACACCAGTTCTCGTCTGATCACTGAAGTTCAGCAGCGCAATCCCAGCTAGTACTAACATGGGTGGCCGCTTGGGAAAACTGGGTACTGCTAATACCCTAAATCGTCGCATTAGTGTAGTGTCTGCATAAGAACTATGTTGTGGACGGGGCTCTAATGACCTTTGTAGTTGAAGGGCCCTAAAACACCAACAAACAACAACAACAGTAGCCTGAGTAGTTGTATCCAATAAACCCACAGAGCAAAGCAACTTCTAACCCTCTACCTGCTTATGGCAGGGTCAGGTACCCAGCGCGTCCCTCTGAATGGACACAAGTGTGACATATTGGATGATGTTTTTCCGCAGCCGACCAAAGCTACAACCCCTCTGTTATTTATCGTCGGTCTACGGTTCGTTGGGGCACTCCACCGACGCCAGGGGACGAACTCCTAACCTGGAAATTTTGCCTCATCTACTCGTTACATAATAGAGAAGGTTCTTTCACATGCAAATGCCGTCGTACAGCACACGAGACCTTGGTTTTACTGCTCATCCGAAGGAAGGCACACTCGGGGCTTCTCTCTCGCCCGAAAGAAGCCAACCCCCTAGATCCAGTATCAAACCTGGAACCCCTGATGCAGTAAATCGAGCACACATTTCTAAATCAAATTAGTTCAAGAACTTAAGACTCTTAATAACGGGATGATTGAAATTTCAAAAAATTCAGTCGTATAAAATGTATGGGGTCAATAACATTAACTTCTGACTAGGTACCTGGCAAGAGTACCAGCTTTCAGCTAATTAATGACAATACATTTTGCACGCAGTACAAATAACCTTTTTTCCAAGCACCAATGATTATTTTGCCTGCATCCATTCGTTTAAAGAGAAGTGAGAAGGTGTCCAGAAAAGGTTCGTGCTCACATGGGTATGGCAGGACATTACCACAAAATCGCTATCTGCTGTTTTGAAAGAAATGAAGGAAATTAAATGAAAGAAAGGGTTGGAATTGTGAGTGCAAATGGTAGAGCATGTCTAACTTCCAAGTCACATTATCGCGGGATACGCAATTACGGAGGGAGATACTGCATGGAGATTTATAAATTAGTCCTGTTTTCAAAGTAACATCAGTTTAAAAAAAATTAAGACATGAATGATTAATGGTACAATGAAGTTAATGGCAACCATATTGGATGCACCAAACACAGATGAAACAGGCAGTTAAATACTACAATAAAATGTAAAGTTTCTTTTGAAACAGCATGATTTTATGCATATAACACATCTAGAAAACATATTTTTGGTTAGAGGGATTGGGGAGGGCATAGATGAAATCCACTGATGGTGGGTAGGATGGGTGTAATCACCGTTGCACCTTTAATGCATAGATGAGTTAAAGATAAGAGATAAACACTGCAAAATGAATATAGATGAAAATGTAGCAGGAAATTAGGGTAAGTCTATCGAGAATTACATATTGCCGCAATAATTAAACTGTATGCAGTATACATATAATATGTACAACCAGTGAATGACTACACAGTTGTTCACTTGACTGATTCTTGTTTTTCAGCAGTAGCAGTAAACTGATCTATAATAAAAATGAAATGGGCCATTCACAGTCTGAAACAAGTGAAATTTCAAACCTGAATTAGATAGGAAAGCCTACATTTGTGCCTTTCAATACAGTAATGGAAAATTAAGTTGAGTATTTCAAAATAGTCTAAGTATGTCAGTAAAAGCATTCAATATGATTTATTTGGGAGGAGGAGGGGTAACATGATTTTCAGTTGTTGGTAAACCACGATGACCTCTCTCACTGACCTCTCTCCTTTTTTTTCTCAGACCTGAAAGCTGAACTCATAAGATAGTAGGTAGGTACACTACGCATATTATTAGTAAAGCCACAGCTTGCATCATATGAAGCCTACAGAAAAATATTTATATCTATTCATATTATAATTGGAGAGTTTGTACTTTAATTGCGACATTTTCACGACGATTTGGCGTGCATCCATCCATCTAACCCTTTGATGAGTTTTGGTTGGTATAAAATGGCATTTTTAAATTGAAAACTCCAGCAATGTGCAATTATTTTTGATAAGCAGGACTTTCAGATAGCAGAATATAGTAGAAGAGGAAACAAACGGCAACAACTGGACACAACACATTTGGACAATGCATCTCTCTCTCTCTCTCTATTCGTTTAAAAAGATACGCTTCCTATCACATCAAATAGAAAATAAATCTAATATTGAAACCCTGTTGTAACACGACACAATGCTGGAAACTTTTATAGTGTCATATATCGCATTTCGTATAAAAATTCATTTCAGAGATATCTATCAATCCATGGCAGCAAAATAGTTGAAAGTTATTGTATAGGACATATTCAGGATAAAAAAAATATATTAATGAAAAACCTTTATTCATTTACTAGAGCAATATAATGATAGACGTTGTGATAAAATGGTGTGGTGCAGTCGGCACAAAAGGGGTCCTAAGTTGCTTTAAACGTGAGTAGGAGATTGTTCTTCAATATTAAAATCCTTAGAGGGGGGTCTGAGTAAATTAACTGTGTGTGCTTAGAGCAAGTGAATATGCACTGATGTCGTTTTTCTTTCACAATGATAAATCTAATCTTACTTAAAAAGTGGTATTGGCATGTGTCGATGAAAGGCAAAAAAACCTGCGAGTTTTATTCATGAGTGTAGTAAAGGGGTATCATATTTAATAACTGGATATCTATCATGTCCTATAAAACGAAAACAAAAATAATTGAATATGTAGTGATATAAATATCGTATAACCTTAATATTTTAATGAGATAGCTTTTAACTACAGTATCAACTACACTATTAACACTACTTATATTGCAAGTTCTTCATCTGGGAACTCATTTCTAGTTTAATAATGTCCGAAACATGGCATAAATTCAGACAAGAATGCCCAATTTTGCATTTGTCCTCAAATGAATTCAACACCTTTTGTGGTAATTTCATTTCGTCTATATTACACCTAAGTATTGCACGCGGCCAGTCTATTGTCTTCGGACATAAAACATTAATTTAGTAGACGATATAATGCACTATACATCTATTTGGGCTCGTGAACAACAAAAAACATCGTCTCTCTCAAGGTTTCAAAGAATAGCATGTACTAAATGTGGATGAATTTGTGCTTTTACAACTGCCTCTCGTCTGCCCATGCACCAACAAAAAAAAACGCAAGGATCTCATTGGTAACCGCCCAATTGTCAGTCATTATAAAGAGTAACGAATCATATTAAAATATAAGCATGATGAGTGCATCTTTATGTGACAAATAACAAAAAAAAAGAAAGGTCCGAATTCATGTTAAAATTGAGCGGATAAAAGGTTTTAAACGTTAACGGAATGCAAGTATTGTGCCCCTGTCCATGACTAATGATAGTGTACATCAATTTCTGATGCTTTTCATGCCATTTCCTTGTAAGCGTTAGTGAGCTACTCATCCCTCTACACATCAAAGTAATTTTTGTTATGCTATTTGTGTGTGTTTTCAACAAATACCTTATTAGTTTTGTTCAGATGGGGGACGGGACGGGGAGATGTAAGAGAAAAGGAGATGCTGAAGGATGAAGGCAAAAGAGAGAAAGTGAATGCGACAATGACACATACTTTTACTATCATAAACTTACTATCGTAAGGTTTTATAAACTAATGTGTGTGTGTCACAAAAAATGAACTGAAGATAAACTGTGAAAACTTTTCTCACGTCGTTCATATTTCACACTCAAAGATGAGAGAGAGCGAGAGAAAAGGTATCAAAAGTATATTAAGAATCAACTATAACATATGAGGAAGGAGGAGAGATGCTGGAAGAATAATCTTTCTGTTACTAAATTACACAATTTTAGGCACACAGATACATCAAAATCTCATCTCAAAAACAATAATATCATCTTCGCTGCCAAAATTGAAAATCGGATGAAATTTTCACTAATACTGCTTTAGCATAAAATGTATAAAACAGATTGTAGAAAATTTATAAGACCAGTATAATTCCATTATTCTGCTGCCGTAATCTTAGTCCAATACTCTTCCCCTCATCTCGAGTCTAAGTAAAGCCTAATGAAAGACTTGCAACGGAAGTCACTATGGCAACAATACTGGACAAGAGAAAAACAAAATATTGCTCCTACAGCTAATGAAATCCTTCAAGATTTGGCTATAGGCATTGTCCACGGAGATTAAAATCAAATTCAAAAACTGTATAAATAAATAAAGACAAAATAATGCTTTTGGAAGCTTTACAAGGCATTTGCTACATTGCTAATTTCTGACCACTATTACGGTATAATGATCCCGCCGCGGTGGCGCACTGGGTAGCGTGGTCGGCAACTGCGTCAGTGGTTCTAGGTTCGATGCTGGACCGAGTTGGGTTGGCTTCTTTCAGGCAAGGGAGCTGCTCCGAGTGCTTCTTCTTTCGGATGAGAAGTAAAATCGAGGTCCCGTGTGGTGTACGATGGCATTTGCACGTAAAAGAACCCTGTCTACTATGCAACGAGTAGAGGAGGCAAAATTTCCAGTTGTAGGAGCTCGGTGGAGTGCCCCAACGAACAGTAGACCGACGATAAATAAGCATAGAGGTTGCAGTTTGATCGACAACCGACTGCGTATCACCTTCAGAAGGACAAGATGGGTACCCGACTCTACCATATGCGAGAAAAGGGTTAGGAGATACTATTTATTAAATCCTCATTACCAACAATTTCACAAAAATGTCAAGAATGTTGCTGAATAGCGACTTGTGAACGTCTATTTCACTTGGCAGTATTTAGAGTATATGGCTTTTAAAATCGCAAAAGGGATTCAAAGGTTATATACAAGACTCAGCCTTTAAAACTAAATAGCCAAAGCTTCCTAGGTAATGTTTGAATAATTTATTTTTAAGCTTTAAAGCATCTAGCTGCTTTAAGCATATAACTACTCTAAAATGCATCATCAATTTCAATGGAAGGGAAGAAGAATAATCCAAAAACAGAGCAATGTTTGGGAGGAGTTGGAGAAAATCAAGTTTTCATCTGTCTCCCAATCCTGCTTTCTGTCTGTCGTACTACCAGTTTAAATCACCTTCTCATGAAGAGTAGATCAAAAATTGAGCACTGGAAAATTAGCTGCCAGAAGTGAAATTGAGACTGCAAGGGTTCAGATGGGTTTAGTATCTTGTCACCAAGTAGTAATTGTACACTTTTAAATACACACACACATATATAAAACAAGTCTTATTCAATTCACAGAGTAACTTTTTGGCCATTTTCATTTATTCGTCTGAATCACGAATTGTGTGCTTGGAATGACCAAGCACACGCTTCATGTCCGTCGCTTAATAATCAGGCTAATGTTTTCGTTATGTGTATATAGGGTACCCATGGCAGTCACGAACCCAATGTTGGTGCCAAACGATGCGTACTATCCAATAAATCGATATATCAACATGAACAAAATAAAAATATACAGTCGTAACTTGAAATATACAACGATGAAACATGAGAAGTGAGCTTAATACTCTGAATGGTCACATCACGTGTTGCGGTGTGTGGCTCCTATCAGTATGAATCATGACCTCCCTTTCACATACTGAATTCAATATCAAACTATGCTATCAAATTGGGACGAAATTTTCGAAATTAAAAACTAAATGGATGAACAAACACGATGAAAAATTAACTTTACATTTCGTAGTAATAGAAAGGACTGGAAAAATAATTTTAAGATGTAATAAAGGCAAAATTCAAATAGGCCTAGACACAAATTACTAGAATGTAATTTACCAGTCACTCATTTCTACCGAGTACTTTAAATAGTGAATCAATTAAACATGGCTTATAAATATATAAACATTACAGTGGAAAAATAGCTTTTGGATTTTGTCTTTCATATTTATTTCAATCACGATACTGAAAAAAGTGACCTGTTTACAAACATACCGCTTAAAAATACAAATTGAAAATAAGCTCTTACTCATAGAAACCTTTTTACTCATGTCGACTTAATTCCTTTGCGATTCTTCCTCCTATTCAAATATTTAGCAAATAACTTTCATTTCTAAAATGATTTATATACCGCTGTTTAACACTCGAGGATGAAGAAAATCGTTTGAAAGATTTAACCTTTAGTTTACTTTTCCACTATAAAGCCATACAAAACTTTTTTTAAGTAGATTACTTGCAAGGATTTAAATGTCCACTTCCGTCACTAATGACGCTCTGGCATAATCGTGTTCGCAAATAGTCTCAAATAATCCCGCTCATAAAAATGGCTTTATATACAATAAAATAATAAATTGTAGGCGATGATCTAACACACAGCCACCACTTCCGAAATGTATCACAATATTATAAAAATAACATAAACAAAAGCGCGTTCCTTCCTCCTTCAGGCATCATTTTGGATCCTACTTCTCCATTGCAAAATTGGCCAGTAGATAATGATTTAATATTTTGGCTAATATTTTTCCCTCCCTCATTTACTGTGCAGTTAACCACACCACTCAAACCACGCGACATTTGAAGATTTCGATCAAAACACCATTTATGTTTGGCTACAAAATGTTAACGAAATGAAATGGGCCTTTTGCATGTTTGCACTTGCAACCAATGAGCTGGGGCAACAGTAGCATTTACAACATCAACAGTTCAAACTACATTTTATATAAAAGAAATATATTTTAGGTGTAAACAAGACAGGATAATATTTAATTCCAACTACCATACACCTTATCTTCAATCAAAATTTGAAAATCGCCTGATCACTGAAGTTAAGCAACGCAACCCCAGCTAGTGCTAACATGGGTGGCCGCTTGAGAAAACTGGGTACCGCCAATACCCCAAAATCATCGCATTAGTGTAGTGTCTGTGCAATCTCTGCATTAGAACTATGTAGTGGATGGGGCTCTAATGACCTTGCAGTTGCAGGCCCCTAAAACACCAACAAAAAATTGAAATTTACAATTCTTATTAATCAGACTATTCACATTGCGAGAAAAAAAGAGACTCCTGCAGATATCAAATCGATGTTCATTTCAAGAAAGAGGAGAAAGTATGCAATTAACTATAATTTATCCATTGAATTGAAAATAAGAAATTAGAAACATTTCTATAATATCTCAAATGCAAATTGCAGATATATTACACCGTTATTATAATAACATCATGAAAATGAATTGATCTCATTTCAGAAAGAAATGTCTCTCTTTCTCTTAGTGCCATTAGAGTTTTTATACTGTCCTCATTACAGTCGTCCATGTCATCAAAATCAGTTTAGCCTTGGTAATCTTTCAATAGGCACTCTCGTCTTTGTGAGCATATTTCCATAATGACCCTCGACTGCTACTATAATGTCATTACTTGGTGATAATACAGGTGCCAATCATGTGAACCTAATTGATTATTATTATCATCATTGTATACAGAAATCCATCCACAAGGAGTGCTCATTGAAAACTTAATCTAAGCTATTAACGACAAACGATACGTAACACAGTTGATATATAAATACAATATCCTCCTAATTCTCAATAAGGTACATGTCAATGCAGCAGGCAACTCTGCTAAGTCTTGAGGGTCATTTTTGTGGTCATTCAACTGAGAGGTAATTCGTTGTTTCTCTCATTGCTTAAATTAATAATCATCACCAAGAAGGGAGTGCTAAGCTTCATTGTCTAGCAACACATCTCATTTCTCATTAAAATATCGTTACCCACCTTCCGTTTACAGCGATTATCATAAAACTGATAAACGCAACCTGCTACTAAAGGCATAATGAAGGGGCCAGAACTATGCATAATCCTTGATTTCCGTTTAGACAGGGATAAATATATGACCAACGGGCTGGAAACCTATTTTACACCTAAAATACAAATATTTATCCTAATAATTTTTAGCAGTTCGATGGAGAAAGAGGGAAAAGTTACACGTAGACCTACAATAAATAAACATAGGGAGTGGCAACTTTGGTCTGAAAAACACCGTCCAGTATATCACCCTTGTGCCCATTCAGAGGGATAAGATGGGTACCCGACCTTGCCATAGGCGGGAAAAGAGTTAGGAGTTGCTTTGGAGAGAGAGAGAGAAGTTACACAATTCATCATCACAACTCATGACCGTAGTACTCAGTGTTACAGTAGAAATTGGAGTATTTCCTATGAGTTAACTTCCCGATGTGGAGTAACCTGACTGGAGGACTACAATGAGCTTTATCTGGAAGGAAAGGATAAAAACCTATCTGACAGACAACAAACCCCACGATTCTTTTTAAGGATCACTTCAAAATCTACTTTTGGCATTAGGAAACAGTAAGAAAACGAAATTTGACATCATATATACTTGAATGAATTTACAAATATGCAGTACGGGTTAGTAATAGAAAGAAACATCGAATATAAAGTTATAATGTTTCAAGGCGGAAATAAAACCGGTTCGACTGATGTCAATTTCAACTACAGTTTTAAAGGAATCTAGTACTAGCACGTTTAATTCACCAGTACTGTATCTACAGTATAAATAATTTCCAATCTAAAAACATGCTGCTGCCATATAATTCATGTAAGTGAATTTCTAACCCTTTCGAAATATATCTGACTGAATCAGGCAGTATACAGCACTAACTTGCAAAATGTCTACATGATAAACCAAGTAGTAATAAACTTCAGCCAAGACAGACATACGGCAAGAATTAAATAAATTTATAACCTTGAAAAGTGTGATAGCAAGGAACACGATTGAAAACAGGATTTGCATTTAAATGTCCATCGACAGGATGTTGCTAGCTTCCGTATGCTGTTCAAATACATATTTGAAAAGAAAACTAAACTTGTTTTCACGACCACATGCGCGCATTCCTGTAATGATGACCCCAGCTACAATTTAAACATTTATAACCCCTTCAACACAACAGATGACACGATAGATCCTGTAGGGTAGCTTAGCAATTCCACATTCATATCTTATCACCTGTATAGGTTTTAAATTATCTAATTTTACAGCCAGTGTTAAAGACAGTATCGGAGCTCCACAAAGAGCATACATTTCTGAGCACCGCAGACTGCATCACGATTATGCTGATAACTACTACTAAAAACGGTGTTTCAAAAACCAGATCAGAACAGATAACATCAGTATATAAATTAAAAGGTGTGTAACTCACTTTGAATGAGGGGTCCGGCGAGAAAGATGACAACAATAACTACTGATAATCTCCACATCTTGACATGAAATCCTCAGACACGTGGAAAGTTGATAGTATTCTTAAGCAGCTGAATATCAAGTAAGACAGCAGATACAACTACTTATTTTGGCAGAAAATGACATTGACACTTTAACGTTCAACTGTTAAGTAATCGAAGTTATAACAAGCTGTTAATATTAATATATTTCTTCACAATAACAGTAAATTATACGCATGCGTAGGTCCAAATTCAAATGATAGTAAGACTATATTGATAATCAGAAATTTGATGCACCACGAATTGATGAACTATCTATTTCGTTATAGTATCACATAATACACGTAACACTTGGATTAGAAGTAGTTCACATAAAACAGGAGAAGAAGAAAAATATTTCAAATATTGTCAAAATGACAACGCATCGATGCTATCTACTAAACCAACATTTGATTATTTTTCTATCCCAACAAACTACGAAACAGTTTGCTACAAAGATGTGAATTTCTCGATCACTTTTCAATACACTGTAGTATTCAGATACAGAAGATACACCGCACCATACAAATGCACCACCATAAAGTTGGCAACAAGCACAGTGAATAACAGCGAGCTTACAATCGTCACTCAAAAGATTATATCAGACTCAATAGTGGCAAAACAATTTGCAAAAAAATGGATGATGATGAGGAGGAGGAGGACGAGGATGATGATGACGACAACGAAGAATAAGTAGAAAAGGCGACGACCGATAACAACCTCTTGGCAAAACCTCACTTTTAAATATATTGCATACGGAACAATAATAATAATGTACGCACGTTGTCTCTCGTGTAATATTTTTATACCTTAAATTTCCGTGTTTTATTTTCTTCAGCGGAGGTAAAAAAAAATCCCTCGAATACACAAAATTTCGACACAGTCCTGAAGTATGAGAGAGAAAAAAGAAATAGCTATTTTATAAAATATTCAATTCGACCAGAATGATGACTATTCGTGAGTGTATACGAATGTATAAATCGCAATACCGAAATGGAGAAAATCTTGCAAAAAAATAAAATAAAAAGAAATTTCGACCCCTGAAAAAATACTGTAGATGGGACACAGAAGGAGTTATGAATGGATTGGAAGAAAAAACAAAATGCACAAAACCAACCAAGTTCACTTCTCGTCCTTATGGAGTACTGCATACCGTCACAATTACCATGTGAACCGCCACTTCTTCAATCATAGACTACAGAGTGAAAGCAGCTGAAGAAAATAATAAAAGCATCCAACTGACTTGACTGCAACGTCTAAAATGCAACCATCCAACACACATACACACTCTACTGAGTAGAAGTAGTAGTAGTCGTCGTCATCGTATGTGTGTGTGCCAAATACAGTAGATAGGCGCCCCAACCAACATCAACTGTAGGTTCATCGATCGGATATTTCGCTTCTCTTAACCATAGACATGCTATATCACACAAAGCTATACAAAGAGAGAGAGAGAGAGGGAGAACCGTGGAGAGCTGGTTGTGGTGGTGGAGGCACACATGCAAAAGATACGACGTATACTGTGGACAATATATAGCATGTATAGACTAAAAGGTAAGGAAGCTGTCTCCAATAGATTGGCGGTACTCTTACATAGACAAATGTGTAAAACCACTGCCAACCACCGCCGCCAGAAGCAGCAGCAGCATCAACACTGGAAACATTGAATTCTCTTCATGACATCTGGTGGCTCGTTAAGTTGAACAACAGCTGCTCAGAAATTTCTCTATTGAAAAACCTCCCTGTAATCGGGTAGAGAGAGAAAGAAAGAGAGAGAGAGAGCTTTGTTATCCATCATTTTTATAGATGTCTATCACTCTCTAGTATACGCATATAAAAGGGTGGAGCTAAGTTACCTTTTTATATCCCAAAATAAGGCTATCATAAACGTGAGTGAATTCCTTCACACCTTAGACTCCAGCTATTTAGTGTTCATTTAATGCAGATTAAAATATGGATTCGTCCAAACTTAAACGGGCTACATTTTATTGCAGTATTTCCAACATTTATTATACGTATTGTATATCAATGTCCCAATAACTGTACAAGAACGTTTTTTTGCTGCCTCTTATTGAAAATAGGCAGTTTATGGATGATGATAAAAATACATGTACATACTGTATATGTAAAGGTTGTATTTGTTTGAAGAGAGGAAAAAAAAGGGGGGGGTGAAAGATGAGATCAGATTCTTTACTAGAGAAGGGGGAACTGATGAAAAGACTAGAGAAAGACTCCTTGGTCTGCATTGTCAGATTATTATTTTTTATTTTAATATGTAGAGACCTACCATCTGCAACATACTGTGTGAGTTCAAAGGGGTTTTACAGTATGGCAGTGATTGGGAAATACTTCTATAGCAAGGGGTTTACAATATTTTGAAAATTGCATTTCGAGAAACAACTGATTTTTGTCCCACTTTAAGATACTGTCCGTTGTTATACAGTAAATGTTCAACACCATTTCACTAGTCCCAACTTAATACCATAAATTCTCATCATCATATTCTGAAACATTCCTACAATTACCAATGGGTCACCCTGTAAGTTTAAGGGACGATACCACAATTGTTTGCAGGTTAAAAGCTGCGTGAGATATATAGTATACCTCAACTGTATTGTTAAACCGACCTCGTGGTGGACTGTTTTATATTATTTTTTGAGGATCACTTCCTGTCCTTTGAGCGAAGTTACATAAAGAAAATAAGTAAACACACACAATTGATGATTCTGAAGTAAGAAAAAAACATTACTAGCCATTATTAGCATATGACCCCTTTTGCAGTGTGACCTTGTGGAAGATTATGCCATTCCTTAGCTACACTTTACCCTCAAGACCTTTAGATCCAAAATTGTTTAAACACTATAAGTTCTGGAATGTAATTCAAGCATTTAAACCACGGTAAAAAGCTGTTTCCACGTCAATTCGAAGTCCTGATAGCGAGTGGGACGACTGTTCAAAGATAATCACAGTTTAGTTTGAAAATGGGATGTCAGTAAAACATCATGTTGCATGGCCTATTTATAGGGATTTTGTTTCGTTGATGTTTTAAGATCCTTCAACTACAATGCTCATTAAGCGCCGTCCACTGTGTATTTCAAAAGCAAGAGTCTGCATAGCCACTACAGTACTACGACTATTTTGGGGTATTAGCAGTTCCCAGTGTTCCCAAGCGATCGCCCATGCTAGTACTACCTTCCCCTACGCAAAGCCTGTCCGATATTCCCTCGCGGTCTGAGCTGGCGAAATAGGGGTACCTCAGTCACATGTGCGGAGAACGTTTCTCAATCTAGACACACAAAACTGAGGCATGGAAATTGGGAAAAACAATTACTTGCCAACCCCAATGGACGTTCCGAGAAAAGCGTGGAAGAACTTTGTTGTTTGTGTTTAGGGCCCTTCAACTACAAGGTCATTAGAGCCCCGTCCACAGCATAGTTCTTATGCAGAGACTGCACAGACACTACACTAATGTGACGATTTTTGGGTATTAGCAGTACCCAGTTTTTCCAAGCGGCCACCCATGTCAGTACTAGCTGGGGTTGCGCTGCTTAGCTTCAGTGATCAGACAAGAACTAGTGTGTCCAACACAATTCGCCGCTGGCGAAGAACTTTGTGGAAGTGGGTACTGTACAGTATATGCAAACATGAGAGCAATGTGTAGGGTGGACAGGACTGAAGTTAAGCGAGAATAGAAGGTACTGGAGAGCGAGAATTCGTAGACTGGCGTAGACTGGAAAGTTGGAGGAAGGAAGAGAAAGGGAATACTGTACAAACACAAACAGTTTGTCATTAAAGTCATTTATTGAGGTGCTACCTTTACTGTCCTCAAGTACAACTGTATACACGGTTTCCCATAATAGTAGCCATCAGACAACATTGTTGAAAACATCATTGTTCACACTGCTGTAACAAACAGCAAAATGCCACTTTTCCTAATTATTCAAACCGCAAAAAGTGAAAACACTCGAAATATCAAAGAGTGGTGACCTAAGGGCCGCATAACGTGAATTGTCAGTGTAAAGGCCCTAGGTGGTTTTACATACCTCCAAACTGTAGCAATTAAAGTGATCATAATAATGCAACGAAACATGACTGCTTTAGTAAAATCATGGTAAGCATGATATTTGATCACTGATGATGACCTCTCTGGTTTCAAGATCAATTCTAAAGGTCATGTACTGTAAATTTGTCATCTATCACCAAGGTTGAAGACTGCAAAGATAAAATAAAGGTTTCAAATATTACTGACAAAAAAGAGAGGAGGCAAAATGTGGTAGGTATTTACCGTAGTTATTTGTCAGAAAGTAAGGTGATGAAATGATGATTACGATAAATAAATTCTGCGATTTTTTGTTTATAATTTGACAAAAGAGCGATAAAAGCGAACAAAAAACCCGCGGCATTTTTCACATGATCCAGGTGCTATGCCTACTTACTAACAGCTGCTAACGTGTGCATAATAAAACAATGTCTTATCCGAAGTTACAGTAACTTACAGCTGCAAGTCATTTAATGAGAATTATAAAGCTACTTCTTAGATATAATAATTTGGTAATTTTAGTTCCCTAAAAGTGGCCAATAACAATTACTTTAAAGAGAGCATTCTTTGAAATAGAAACCGTAGTAACACCATGTTAACTGTGGCTAAAGGTGTAACAATCAATTGATGTCTCCTGTCATGAATGTGGTTTCTGACGTGGACTGTGAAGGTAGCGAGAGATATCTGTCTTGCACCTCTTTGTGAGTTATTACTGCCATGGGGACTGACTTTCTTTCAGAGAAATTGTAATGATACAGTTACCTTCGCAAATACTGTGCCTTTAACTTCTGATATTTAACATATCCATTTCCGCCCTACAACGTGAAAAATCATTTTTTCGTCTACCAGAAATTCCTCAGTCAAAGTTGAGTATGATTCATAACGGTACACCTCATACGATTTATGGCAAATTATGCCAGGAGGGAAGAAAATATGAAATAAACCACAATCCTGATAATGACAACAGCACGGTAAAGAAGATTGAGGAAATTACAGTAATGTCAACGTCATATTGAGAGCAATTTTCAAAACTCCATCCAAACAAAAGGCAATTAGAATATGGAAATATTTCAAGTGTACTGTATCTAATTGTAGCCACAAGGTTTAATAGTTCATTTTATGGCATAGGTTCCCTATTAGCAATTCACGTCCCCATTTCTTCATAGTTCCAGCCAAGATTTATTCAGAAAACAAATTCGCTCAATAGGTTACATAGGTAATCCGGAAGCCAAAAGACATACTCTCCTCACTATATAGAGAGAAATATATATACGGTTACCAAAAAATTCAATAAGATTAGGTTAGAAAACGTAGCAAAGTGAAATGAGCCGCCAAATCGAATCGAACAAAATACAGTGCCAAATGTAATCAATCATCACGCTGTTATTTACGATGGCATCACACACAAGATGGTAAGTCAGCCAGTCTCGTACAGACACAAACAACAAAAAATACATGCACTGTATAATGCATTTGCAGCACTTGACTATTAGATGGAATTGTATATACTCTAAGCTCAAATAAAACCAAAATTCACATCAAACAACTGTATAGTATGTATGTGTGAGTGTAACGGTAGTGGCATCAACAACAACTGGAGACGACATCATAATAAGTAATAAGTGCACCATTCACTCTAAAGCAAAAGCTACTGAAGCTATGTGCAAAAATCTATATAGGTGAATGAAAGCAAAATGCAATTTTTTTAATATAAAAATGATACGTAAAAGGAATTTTTGAGAGGGGTGCATTGTAAAGCGTCATCACTTGCCACCTGATATACATTAATAATAAAAGAGCTGAAAATGTGCACTAAATGTCGATAACAATGCCAAAAGTACTACTAATTTGGGTCTGTTAACCATGCAGCAATGCACTGAGAAATATAATGCATTTTTCTATTCGGATTACCCCTTTTTTTCCTTACTTTTTAATGTACTATGCATTAACATAGGAGATCAAATTTGTACATTCACATTACATGAGTGATTGCTTGTAAAATAAATTAGCATCATCATCACATCAGAATATATACATCAACAAGTATGCTAGAAACTTTTATGCATTAAAAATTATATTATCACGGTAAATGGTTATGCATTAATAAATTATGAAAAAAAAGGAGATAAAACCTAACTGAAAGGGAATGAATCCTGGTTCAATACTGGACCTATAAAGTATTTCCTTCTACAGTCCTTCAAAAACGTAGATTACAAGTACGTTTAAATAACAACAGGTCATTTTCCACTCACCGATTCATTCAGCATGAAAATATTCATAATGTATAATTTCAAATAATTCCCCGCAAAAATTTTATAGTGTGAAATGGACAAAGGGGTATTGTGTCACGTCCACCATAATTATGATCTTTACGTATTAAAACACAAAAGATAGCTGAAAAACTATAGGACGACGAGGTTATCTAATATTACACCAATTATTCTGTATTAGTTTTGTCAGGCGTTAATTATGTTTTATTTATGGTCGGGTCCTCCATTGAAATTTCAAAACAAACTCCAACTTACAATTCCAGTGATCTACATCTCAACAATAATACACTTTCCAAATCAATGTCATAAACATGCTGATCACAATTAAAATCTGGCATATTATTTACTGGCGATAATTTCATTTCACGGAAATTGCCAAAAGTGTATTAGCTTTAGCATCATTTCATAGCTGCCCCTTTCACAATGGATATTGAAGGCCCTTCCCCATCACCACAAAGCAAATTATATCAACTCATACGATGGTCAATGATCCAGTTTACGAAATCATTCACACATCAATCGCCACACATACGTTTGCCGGTCGCAAATTTAATTAAATACAACTGATACTCCAACTGCCTATTATATCGTATTATTTACTAGTTATCATGTTACAGATTTTCTTATGAAATCAGGTTCAATTTTTTACCATGGTAACCAGGACGACATTTAATTTTCTTTCATTAATATATCACATATCTTATTGGTGACTGGACGACGCGATAAGGGTCTTAAAATTTTATATTTGCCCTGTCGTATGTCCATTCCACATTTGCATCCAACCCAGACAACTCATAATTCATTATTTCGAATGATACGCTCGATTTATCAAAAATATATTACACCAATAAAAAGATAACGATAATTTTTCTAACTAAATTATGTGCCCGTCTGAAAACACTACATACATTTTTATTCAGGACATAATAAAGAAGTGAATGACGATGGTCCTTTCATATGACTTTTTTTTCCGGGAGGTTTATATCTATATAGTACTAACTGTTATATATACAGATATATACGCAAATGGAATAAGAAAACTCCTACTGCTTATAAACATTAAAGATACCAATCCGTGAAGTACTATAAAGCGAAAGTGAGGATATTACTTCCGCTATTTTGATATGGATCCTATCAAGTAAGACTCTAAAACAGCATGCACTTCAAGACCATGTTCTCAAAATAATAATAACAACTCCATACTGGCATTTTGAAGCACGTCAACTACATGAAATTAGATTGAAAATCACAGCTTGAATGCCTACAAAACTATGAAAGTTAGAGGAAAAATTAACTCAAGTGTTCTTTGAAAATTTTCATATATAATTAGATCTCTACAAAATACCGTTTGTTCTGGTTTTCAGCACAAACCCCCCCTTTCCATCTTTAATTGAGACACAAGTTTTCACGTCTGAATATTTTGTAAACGGTATATCATTGATTTAAGTTGAAGGTCTATGAAATACACGTCGTTTTTGTTTGAGAATATTCGAATTTTACCCAAGGGTCCCCAACCCTTTCCTTAAACTTGCCCCACACTTGGGGCAAAACGTCCTTAAATTCATTTTTCACAATTTTACTTATTACGCTGTCAACATATTAACGAATAGTACACCGACGATAAATAAACATAGGGGTTGCAGCTTTGGTCGGCAACCGGCTGCGGAAAAATACTGTCCAATATATCACCCTTGCGTCCATTCAGAGAGGACTCCTTGTTTTATGTCATCATATTTTACCCTGAAATATGTAATCAAACGCAAGTAAAAGACTACTTGTGAAATTTAAATGTCAACTGCTTTCAACTAGTAGTTGGTTTGGTTCGTTGGTGTTTTAGGGCTCTTCAACTACAAGGTCATTAGAGCCCCGTCCATTTTCTAGTTCTAATGCGGAGATTTCACAGACACTACACTACTGCGATAATTTTGGGAATTAGCGGCACGCAATTTTCCCAAGTGGCCACCCCTTTTAGTACTAGCTGAGGTTGCGTTGCTTAACTTCAGTGATCGCAACTGGTGTGCGCAACGCAATAAGCCGCTCCCTTTCATTCCAAGCTAGTAGTGTTTCATGTCTGTCTGAATTGTTGGTTTGCCTCTGTTTAATAAATCAGTCATCATAAACAATAGTAAAAATAACATTAAATTACAGAAACATGTTTACAAGTAACTCTCTATGGAAACCAAAATGTCATTTTTCTGTCAATGGACCTTACATGGCTAGCCAGGGGGACAAGAGGAAAGAGGGGACCGTATACGTTCACCGTCACCACCTGGTGACATGTCATACAACAAGGTTGCACCACGAATGTGACGAACAACAACGTCTCTCTTAGCAAAATGGAGGGAAGGGGAGGACATTGATAGGCTATAGAAGCTAAATAGGTCGAAAACAGACGAAGGCCAAGGAAAAATAGGGACAGTTAAGAAGAGGGAGGGGGCAGAGAAAAGAAGAGAGAGGGACCAGAAGGGGAGAAAGTTGAAGGGCACAACCGTGCCATATTTTCATCACGTACCTTAGATGGCAATAGATTTGACATGAAGCTTCTGTTCCATGTACAACCAACTCAATATCAACTTATTGCAGGTTACCCATACACACATAGTTTACAAGGTCTGCTACCCTTCCCTCCATTTGCCCTAAAGGTACAACAGACAGCTTCATCTGCCTGAAAATCGATGAAAAGGCTATCCACGCTAAGTGCACCTCTGAGGTGAGCAGATGTGAGTGACACGTGGTCTACTGAAAAAAATAATAAAGTAATTATAATAACAATAAAAAGAAGGGTGATTCGGACAGCTCGACACACGACTGAATGCCATTCAAAGCCCACAAACTTTCAACTTCACCCAAAATCAATTTCCTATCATCGCTACTTTTCAGAAGTATGATAGATTTATCAGAATATAAATCAATCGCGGCGTAATAAAAGATTTCTGCCAAGAGGAGCTCAGTTCTTGGTGTTATGAAAAGCATCTTTCTTTGTCCATTTAACTGGATTCATTTGATTTCCTTCCTAGTTTTTTTTTTACAACCGTAAGTGGTTGAACTAATTAATAATTAAATTTTAAGTAGACCGTGATCACAGTTTAACTATAGCCATTAATATTAAAAGTGACCTACAGCATTGTCTTACATACCAAAGGCCTTTATCCTTCTCCTTATCTCACATCACTGACTATGATAAGATCAAAATCTTTAATTCACGCTGCTACAATTTCGAGTTACAAAGGATTTTTACGTTTGTATGATAAAGTAGTAGAAGTAGTTTCGCAAATAATAGTAGCATTAAATTTAAGTTTTACGAAATAAGTATGAAAATATCGCATAAAAGGATTTTATTATTTGCATAATATTTAGAAAGAGATTTAAGTTTAAAAATGTCATTATCGCAACTTTTAAAAATTAAATGTACCATATATTTAATGACAACAACATATTTTGAACATTTTATGCCAAACACAAACATAAAAATCAAAGAAAAAATAGACTACGCATTTTTGAAAATGATCACCTTTTTTTTTATAAAACAGTTTTACCTTCATGGAGTTAGATATTTACAATTTTTTAAATTTCATCTTCTTTATCCGAGAGGAAAAAAATGTATACAAGTTCACTAACACTCCAAAAATCGAAAATAATCAAATAAAATACAACTTACTTTAATTAATTTCTGAAAATAGATACATGATTGAGAAATACCAGATGTTTGTGCACTGTTCACATCCGTTCGCTTGGAAAGTTTCTGAATCAAATGTTTAAATAAAATCGTCTAATTTAAAATGTTTATCTTTGAAATCTAATTGAATATCTTGCAAATGTTTTATTTCACAAACATCTCAGATGTTCTAGCAATCTGTAAAACTTATGACAATATAAAAGCTAATATTATTTCAATACACAAAAAATGTTTAATACAACATAACACCAGCAGTTGCAGCAACACAATTCATTCAATACACTCATCATCATCCCCTTATCCCGCCTGTGGCAGGGTTGAGTCTGCGGATTCTAGCCCTCCACTCCAGTCTATCTCCCACCAGGTCCCCATCCACCCCTCACACACTAACATATTGTAGCAGACAACCTGCTCCCACGTCTGCTTCGGTCTCCCCTTGCCCCGGGTGCTTGCAACCACCTGCATTCCTGAAATGGACCTAACGAGCTCCACCTCCCCTCTTCTCATTACATGTCCATACCACCTCAATCTACTCTTCGTCCTTCTTTTCGCAATGTGCCCCACCCCAGGCTACCTCTAATATACTCATTTCTAATTCTATCAGCTCTCGACACTCCACTCATGTACTGCAGGGTTCGCAACTCGGCTGCTTGCATTCTATTGACGTGGCTCTTCCTCACTGCCCAACACTCTGATCCATATAGCATAGCCGGCCTAACCACTGCCCTTTAAAACGTCCCTTTCAACTTGATTGGGACCCTCCTATCACACAGGACTCCGCGTGCCTGTCACCACTTCAACGATCCCCCATTGATTCTATGGGTCACATCCGAATCTATCATTCAATATACAGTACCAACGTTATAAAAATATACCTAAAATTAATTATATAGATTGTTTTACTGAATTAAAACTATTTTTTCCACACCATTTTAAATATTAACTACTATTATAACTTTCGATCATGTAATCATTAAATACTCCAGAAAAACACTACCACACTTAAACTACCACTACTACACTACCGCATTTAAACTGCATTTTTAAGACTCTTACTACATTTTGATAAATTTTATTATGTGGTAAAGCAATTCTATGGCAGGGTCGGGTAACCATCTTGCCCTTCTGAATGGACACAAGGGCGATATATTGGACAGTGTTTTTCCGCCACCGGCTGCCGACCAAAGCTGCAACCCCTATGCTTATTTACCGTCGGTCTACTGTTCGTTGGAGAATTCCACAGACGTTAGGGGGCGAGCTCCTACACCTGGGAATTGTGCCTCCTCATCTACCCATTGCATAGTAGAGAGGGTTCTTTTACGTGCAAATGCCATTGTGCACCACACGGGAGCTCGGTTTTACTTCAAATTTTATTATGTGATAAAGAAAAGAAAATGAAAGGTTCCTCCTGAATTTCAAACCCATTTTTATATACTGCATTAAAATCGACTGCGTGCTGTCTAGTAAAATAATGACTATTTTAATCAATCTACCCCATGAAGACTACAAATGAAACTTTACGAGACGATCTCGTTATAACATCATCAGTTGCTTTCAAAAAGTGCCAATCAATAACATTAGCATTCAAATTACTGTACATTAACAACCCCATTTCCCACCCAAAGGAGGGTTGGGTACTCGAAATTTTGAGAGACCACCAAGGAGAAACAGAAAAAAGGATACGCGAGGAAGAAATTGGTAGGGTGGAAAAAGGGAAGCCTGAGAAGAGAGCCCACGGATGAACAGTTAGCTGTTGGTGCCCCAACTTTTATAGGATGGATACAGTGGGTCTAATAATAGTCAATCCCAAAAAACCCATACGAGGGTTCTGTATTTGCTTATAGACATTGGTTCAAAAAAGGAAAACGTCCGCTGCAAATTGGATTCGTTGGATCGTGAATCTTTTCACTTGTTTTAACAAGAAAAGTTACACAGTCATCTGCAAGACAGTAAACATTTGCCAACTGAGCTCCAATTTTGGTCACCAGTTCGGTTTCAATATGGCAGACCCCTCATACGGGACTTACGTATAATGCTGAACACAGACCCTCCTGTAAGCATGTGTTGAAGGTCAATTTTGAAGTGGCACTCTAAACGGATACAATGCCCCTTGACACGAGATTTCACCGCAGAATTACGTTTTTCGGTGACTCTTCAGTTAGAGCACTTGAAGAAGAAGAAGAATCAGCCCATGGGTGGAAATTCAAACAACGAAGGCATACGTTGTTGAATACTATGAGGGGTATGAAACAACAAGTCCATCGTGGACAGTTTTCCCATAATGAAATGTAACCAGGGAAATCAAATTTGTTTTCGGACATTTTTAGTCAGACAATAATAAATAAGGCTGTATCCCCCACCATAGATCTGGTACCAATTGAGAAAGAGAATTGGGCGTTAAAAATATATCTCCTTTAAGTGAACTTTGAAATGAAGGCTATATCAAATGCTTTTCAGATATTTTCCTTCTTACTTAATGTCAATTTTAACCAACGTAAAACTGAAAAATGAGTGATTTATCGGTTTATCATTGACCATAATATTTTGTCCTTATTTGTATACTAATAAATGGCCTTGTTAAAACAAGCTTGCCTACACATGTGGAAATGTAAGCTTCGAATACCTTAGCGTCCAGGTAAATGTGGTAGACATAAAAGGCAATCAATATTTTAAACTATGTGCAAACCTCGATGATGAAGTAACAGTCTTGAAAGAAGCTAACTAAACTAAGAAAAGCAGGATATTAAAATGCAGTATTATATGCATCTTCATTAAAACTTGAATTTTATTTTCTTAAATTTCAGTTTCACCTCATCTAATTCTTGCCTCATCTATTTTACACCGAAAATTATATGAGCAAAACATAATTTTCCTAGAATACGTTAAATCTAACCGATCTTACATAAAAAGGAAATGCAGCACAAGTTACTATTTTAGTAAACATGAGAAAGAAAAACACTGACTGCGTAAATGATATGCTAATTATGTAATCTTACTGAACATTACTTACGCAAAATATCTCATTCACGCAGCAATTATGCATTAAATTAAAATATTTAGATGTAATAGATGCGTGCATTCCGAGTATTTGATGTCATACTCATTATACATATGATCCCTTCAGAAGGATCATATTCCGTTTTTACTAAAGTCAGTTATTTTTAGCAAAAACTCTGTAACTAAAATAATCCTGACATGTGGTGAACAGCCCATCAAAGAAGTATAGAAAAATTCGCACAGGCTAGAGACACGTCAATCTTTAAATTGGTGATCTGCATTCGTATTACCTACTATTTCTCTCACATACATATCTGGATGCAAAAAAAAAAGGTTACCTTGCATACCTGATAATATTCAATTGCAATCGTTGAAACGATTCTCAGCTTATCAAATCTGCATTTGAACTACATATTGTAACTATGGAAGCAGTGCTGTTAACTAATCAGGAACGTTCTATAGTCCCTGCTGTACACATGCGCAAGGAGATCCCAGGCATGAAAGGGTAACCACCTACTTATAATCCCAGAAAGCACGTCGAATGTGAAGGGTGCGAGCTCTTACACCTGGCATCCACACAATTACTCTTCTGCGTCCAGAAAGGGCTATTTTACATGAAGTAATAGGAGAAAAAAAGGGCACTTGGGGTTTGTCTTGCAACCTAAGAAACCATCCGGCAAGAAACGAATTTTTCGACCATGGGGTGAAGAAAAAATGAAATAAATGATGTGGAATCGACAGATTCTCATCTAGTAAAATACGCATAAATAATAACCATATGTCCAGTAGCAGAATATCTAAAAGGCGCAACAAGCGCGCACCTGGGACCTCAGAAAGTACACAGCTTCATATCTGTGACTGCAAACGGCTAGAACAGGGGTAAATTGATATGATAACATTACTTAGAACTTAGAATTACGGGGCCTCAAAGCTTGGAACCCTCCAAGTACTTCGTCCGCCACTGCCCTTCTCCATTGTTAGCCGTAAACATACAAATAGCAACGGCTTGCTCTTAATTTGACATAGAGTAAAAGTAGGACAAAATGGGTTTGGCATATTAAAATAAAATATTTTAAAGAAGTTACCTTACTACCATACCTATAGTTATTAAAAGAGCACTAAAAGCAATAAACTGAATTTTTTTCCTGTTTGAATACAATGCGTAGGTGTTTTAAATAGGCATCATTGCCTGTATACAGAGATATCAATTTTGATATTTCATATGCATACAGGGATAAGTGTTTAATAAGTAACTAAAATGCACCATATTTTATTTGGACTAATGTAAATTGCATGTAGATTTCATCTCTTGAAACAGTATGCAGCTTTCATATAAAATGTAACAAACTAGAATACCCATTAAAATAAAATTTCCATCAAAGTAAAAATAAAATGGACCTCTTATGTTGCAAAACTTTTTAATACACTACCTCTACTGGTTGGATCTATATTACGCACAGCATATATCCGATTTCTATAGAATATACAGTAGAGAGCATATTACTGCATCATGGGGTTATAAAGTCAATTTCAATGTATGAACTGCTGCGGTAGTAAATTTTTTGAATATTGAATTTATATTGAATGTATAAAACTTTTTATTCGATTATAATATGAAATTGTGTAAATAAATTAGAAGGATGATGCCAAAACCGATTCTCAGGCTCATAGATTATAGGAAACGAAAACTGATTCATCACTTCTTGGAGCTTGACATGAATTCTTGAGTTCAGAAGTGGCACATTTACCTTGTGAAGTACAGAGATAGAGATAGAGAGAGAGAGAGAGAGAGAGAGAGGCAGACAGAAAGAGACAAAGGGGGGGAGACGGACTGACAGAGAGAGAATGCCCCACGTGGGATTCGCAATACCATTTATACGTCCCAAGCACTTCAATACAAATGGAGTTCTACAAACTCTCCAGAGTAGCAGGTAGTGCTATCTGCAGCATCATAACATGTCTGTGACAAATACGTCAATAAACAACTAAACCAACTCACAACTTTCTTGTGTGTCAGTTTTACCTGAAAGTGTCATCAATTAGAAGAGATATTTTCAGTGCCAGTCAGACGAACACCCTTATTCTTCAACGTCATCCTTGGTCATAAAGCCTAATATCTCAGAAAGAAGATAAAGACTAGATAATTTGGATTAAAAACAAATTACAGGCCACGAATTCAGTGACAATCCTATAATTTCCATATCCCAGTTTTTATAGTAATCACAGTTAGAAAGCAGTATTTTGAAGACAAAAAATAACATCCTTTAATGATGCCCTATTCAACGTTCTTACAGCAAAAATATTAAAGGGATTTCAAGCAGAAAATATTATGATAAAAACTATACTTAACAAAATCTTACATAAATTGTAGACACACATAGGAATTTCAGCATTGGAAGGAAGGCTAATCCAAATTACATAGCACAGAGATGCATACGAATTACGATACTATTAACATAATAGAGTGAGTTTTACGCGCCGCGTTGTTTCAAACTATAATAAATAGCGAAAAATATATATATGTATGTATTTCACGCAAAATAACATTCAAGAAATTTATTAAATTATTCGAAACAGCGACACTGCATAAAATATACTCACTAAAAGTACGAATTACCAACTAAATGAAGCCATCTAAAAAGCAGAATCTCATAAACCATAATTGTCTTCGTTACACTTGAAAACAATGAACATTTGACCAAGTCGTTATGTCTCAACTGTATTATGAACACTCATTAACTTTTATATTACATTGGCCTTTTCAATGATATCTATCTACAATAAAGAGAGCAAAAGAATTTCAAAATGCAGAGGCCCCAATGTCTGTCACAATGAAATTCAGACAACTACACACAGTGCCAAGTAGCGCACAGAAATCAGCAAGGTCAAATCTTCACTGTGAGATTAATGCTCGGCGCTGACACTGTCTTTCATCATTAACCTTTATTATGGTCACTAATAGTGAATGCTGCCACTAATAAATTGCATCTCACCACAAAAGGAAATTCATTTCTCCTAGTAGACTTTTAGCATATTTGAATAACAACAAACTCATTTCTTTCACCAGTTGTCAAAAAAATATTCGCACAATTCATAATAATGTTTACAACTTTAGGCAGTCAGAAGAGAACGTGAATGTTATAAGACAGTTTTCAAACAAATTCCTCTGAATAGTTAAGTGTTCGCTTGACCATAGTGTCATTTTTCACCCATGACAGAGGTGTGACAGGGCGTTCATCAGAAAATTATCCCAAGAGGGAGAAAGAGAACAAAAATCAACCATACATGGAGGCCACATGCTGCCACAACAGGTTCAACACTAAGGTGTGCTTTCAAGGCACAAGGAAAAGATAAATATCCCTTTCATAACCTTTCATTTATTCGTTTTTCACAAGATAATGCTTGTGGTACTATTTTTCATGTTTAATAAACCTCAAAGACAGCCACAGGGTGGTAGATATTACCGGGTTCAGTTTAAAAATATTACCACTGTATTTTCATCGTACTACCATAACTATGCCACTGCTTTAGGTGTGTACCGAGTATTTTTGAAAATTTCGCTTTGAAATGAGGCCTCTTACATGAGGTAAAAGGGCTTATGTGTCGTCATCATCATCATACCCTTATCTCGCTTGTGACATGGTCGGGTCTGCGGGTTCTAGCCCTCTACTCCCGTTTATCTCTCACCAGGTCCCCGTACACCCCACACACTACCATATCCTTACGGACAGCCTGGTCCTAAGTCTGCTTCGGTCTCTCCCTGCTCTGGGTGCTCCCAACCGGCACTGGTGTCCCTACTACTTGCATTCTATTTACTTGGGTCTTCCTCCGTGCCTAACACTCTGATCCAAATTGCAGCCAAGTTGCGTTGGACACACCAGTTCTCGTGAGATCACTGAAGTTAAGCAATGCAAGCCCACGTTAGTACCAACATGAGTGGTTGGTAAACAACGTTGGGTGATGCAAATTTCCCCTCTCCTATACCCTCTACATACACCTACCTCCTCATCTCCCGCGAGCAGCCTCCTAAGGATTCAGCCTGTTATGGCTGCTTGGCTTACTCCCCAACCCGTTAGCATAACATAACATATAGCATAGCGGACCTAACCACTGCGTTATAATACTTCCCCTTCAACTTATCGGGACCCTCCTATCACACAGGACTCCACTTGCCTGTCTCCATTTCAACCATCCCCATTGATTCCATGGGTCATATCGGAGTCTATCTCCTCACTGCTTTGGAACGTTAATCCTAAGTACTTTACCTTTTGCACCTTCGTCATCCTCTGTCTTCCTCATGTTTATCCTGCCCTCCGTTTTCCATCGCCCATCTAATATATTGTTTGGGCCCTTCTCTACTTTTTCTCTGGAGTCGCTATGGGGTTTATGTGTAACAGATTTAAAATTTATTATTGGTAAAGACAACTCCTAAAAAGAGATGGGGAGGTTCCCAACACCCTGATGGGAAGTAAAGCCGTGGCCCCGTATGGTCTGTAAAATGTTACCTGCACCTAAAAGAACCCCTTATATATAGAATGTGCAATTCGGCAAAATTTCCAGGTGTAGGAATAGTCCCAGCATTAGGTTGGCAGCCGGCAGCTCGCACATGTGTTTCAATGGGCTAAAAATGGGCCCTACTCGACCTTTCAATAGATGGGGATTCTGATATTTTGTTTTTTTTTTTTTTTTAAATTCTGCACATTATCGAGCATAAATAGTAGTCGTGAATAAGTGACAAAAATGGTCCAGATATATTTCCAGCCCATTTCATGTTTCATAAATATATTGAACTAGTAAACATAACTTAGTAATCAAGCACATTCAAGTGTATTTTCATTTCATCCTTCATAAACAATGCGTAGAGCATCTTTAACTAAGAAAAAACAATCTGATGCTCAGCTTATACATTTAGGAGAAATGGCACTAATAACTTTTTTACTTAATAAATCTAAGAAAAGATAATGAAAACATTTTTCGGGTAAGTTCAGAGCCAACACAAATATCATCTCATGTCATTTAGACCTCAACAATGCCTGAAATATTTAGACAGCCTACTGAAATACATTAATTTTTTTCAACAATGTTTTAAGGATGCTACATAAATCTTGGAAAACATTCTAAATGGAGATTCTCATAGAAGTGTTACTTGTGCAAGTAAAAAAGAGCAATAATATCAAATAAATGAGTCAGTCCGAGTACTCATAAAAGTAATTTATGGGTTAACTACTGCGCATATCACCTGCATCATATTCTTTTAAAAAAAGAGTTGGTAATCAGGGCACAAAAGCACGATTTTGATTCCTAAAACTAGGTCTATAACTCAACCTTGATTACACTTGCAATAGTGCTCAAAATCACAAAAAAAAAAAAAAATAGCAGACCGCTAGAGCATCCACAATCTTTCAAAATATCAATCTGCAACCCCACCTAATACAACTCAATAGCAAAGCACCTTGTCCTTCTGAATGGACACAAGGGTGAAATATTGGACAATGTTTTTCAACAGCCGGTTGCCGACCAAAGCTGCAACCCCTATGCTTATTTATCGTCGGCCTTGTTTTCCTTGGGGAGTTCCACCGCCGCGGCCTGGCGTCGCGACGCCAGGAAGCCGAGCTTCTACACCTGGAAATTTAGCCTCCTCTACCCGTTGCATTGTAGAGAGGGTTCTTTTACATGCAAATGCCATTGTACACCTCAGAGAAGGGACACCTAGCCTGGCTACTCAGTGAGACTACAAATAATATACGGAAATAAATGCATTGAGGAACATAAGCAGGTGAGAAATTTCGAGTTCAAGATGAAGAATGAGACGTCCAATGTTCATATGAGCCATTATCCTACCATTAATTGGTAGTAATACTGTTATGCCTAACACAAAAAGGACCTCAACAAATGAAAAAGGTATCAGTAGCGAGCCCAGAGCCGGTCGGCGAAAAGTGCCAAGTTTCCGCGCGAAGCTCCTTCACTGAATTTCAATAGTCCGTCCATAGAACGACATCATTGTGGGGGTCTATAATTTTTGAATTGAACACTACATAGATCCACAGGCGGCTCATGGAGCAGGCAAACCTAGACGACTGCCTAGGGCAGGGAATTTCAAAGGGGCGGCTAATTTCAGAGGCACTTCCTTGCCATGCAATCTATCGGTCATTTAAAATGTTCATAGTCCTGGGGGTCCAAACTTTTCTGATTGGTGGGGGTCGTTTCTAAATGTTAACTTCTCGAGGCGTCTTGTTGCAGTCACAGCAATGCATTGTGAATGGGACAAATGCCAAGGGCGTGAGAGACGCTCGGATAATTTAGAGCTGAAATTCACGATCCGGGCCTGCATAGATCATGCAGAGGCTTGTACGGCTGCACCCTTCGTGCCAGTTCTGAGACAGCCAGTAAACCAGTGGAAGGGCTTGAGTGGAGCAAACCATCACACAGAAAAATAATTAATAGTTAAAATATATATAACCTTTTAAACAACCCGCGCCAAAATGTCCAGAACAGTTTCGAATGTAAACGTCTCCTCTCTGGAGTACAAAACTGCGTTAGACCAAGGTCAGTTGGTTTCTTATGTTAGTGTAGATGCAATTTCACATTCTGCATCTTTCAAAAGGTGCAGTGACACTAACGCCATTTCTGAAAGTCGTAAAATTTCGGTCACGAATTATCAGTGAAAAGAGTGGTCAGTCACCTTCCGTTAATCTGCGACCTTGGCCAAAATGAGACCAAGAAGTTTATTTAAAAGAAAATTGGGAATCTTTGAGTGGTGGCTGCTGGCAGTAGAGACCTATGGGCCTACCTATATTATTACAGTTTATTATATCAAGAAGATTAGCAATAAATTTGGTTGGTTATACATCAGCGTTTGCTACTCATATCATGTCATAGGAATTAAAACATTTTTTTCTGACTTGCATACCAGGAAAAAATGTGAATCATTTAATAAAAAGAGTCTGCTATACAAATGCCAAACTCCTTTGACAATGGTAGCAATTCATTTTATTTCATAAATTAGATCCTAGATGTTTCTCAAACTTGAAGCTTATGTGCCATTTTATTTGGGAGATGAAAAACCACGGTTGAAAAGTATAAATATTTAAAGAATGCCAGGGAAAACTCATTTCTTCCTGAGTTTTGTCGTAAACTCACTGAAGCGAGCAAATTAAATTACCATAAAAACCAAGTACAATTTAAGATTTTTCTTCGCTTCTCTTTCATTTACATGTGCCTCTGCTCTCAGAGAAATCATTATAACTCTTCAATCCCTGTAGGAATCTCCATTTAACTGCCGCGGTAAAATAAAAATCTTATAGTTTTATACATACATATATATATATATATAGCATATCTACATATAGCACCGTCTAGTCTACTACTATAAGGAAACATTGATGGTAAACCACATAAAAACCACTCATTAACTCAGCAATTATTATGAAAGTGCTTAAGTTTGTGTCGAAATTCAAGAAGAAAAGACAGCGAAAGATAGCGACTTGTGTTGTAAAGTCCTAAATATACGATAACTCGCTTCAAACTTTAGTGTAGTAATTAGTATATCCAACGACTACAACTGTGTATCATCATCATCTCTGTTAGTTTTGTATTAAATCAATGTTCATTTCTTAGAATTTTGGCAGCCTTGAAACGGGACATTTAAGATTTTTCCATTGATGAGCTTAGCACTAATGGTGAGCGAGCACTCATTTAATATATGGTCTTAGAGGTGGAATAAATATTATTAGTGACTATCAATATCATAACTATCAAGTCATAAAAATAACAAATTGGTTGGTCATTTTAATAGTTAGTCCCCCCATCCGATTATTTATACTTGCGGTATACACACACAAAACCATGGCGATAATTAAAATTAGGCATCTCATTTTCGCATCTTCATAAACATAGGCAATTTATAACTGCTTCAACCAATGAAATTATAGTCTCAAAAATATATATATAAAAAGAGTTCCCTTAAAATATCTTGCTTGCACTCTTGCACTTCGTACATACAGCTATGAAATATGCTTCATATGAATTCAGGAGAAGGGAGGGGGACCAAAAAAGAACTTTTAGGACACGATTTTTGTACTTCCCAACCACTTAACAATGAATTTGCAATATCAATATGGAAACTCTATACGTATGCAATAGCTTGAGTACTAAAAAAAGGTATTTTTAGCAATTTTCTGCTAAAAAATATAAAATGTTAACTGACGTCATAACTTTACTGACATAAGGTCCTCTGACAATTCACTCGCAATTAGAATTTCACTATCAGTCATCAACCCTAAAAAAAGGAGTCTCGGATAAAACAGGAAAAATATCATGTTAGTAGCCTGCGTTCAGAAATTTAATTTTTCATATATATACGGAAATTTTGCAACAATAATTTTTTTACGGCATCGTTATCTCAGTTTATTACACATTATAGGAAAACACGAGTTTTACTATCGGTCACGAGGAAGGTGAAGCGACAATAACGTAAAAAGAAAACCCTCCTACTCTTACCAGGGCATTGCCATAGAGAAACAACACTAAGCTACTTTTCCTTGAGTGATGAAGATACTTTTTATGATTCAAGCATTCAGAAGTTACAGGCCTATTAAGGATGACTTTCTAGATTGGCACACAGTTAGATGTTGGCCACCAATCTGCATTCCTTAGTAGCAGCACAGTCTTGATAGCAATCATCTTTATTCTGTGATTACATAATATACAATAAACCCTAGAGATATCAACTTGCTCAAACAGAATATGCAGATGACCAGCCAACGAGTATTCAAAAGTCGCATTAATGGTGTTTTAGAGCCCTTCAACATCAAGGTCATTAGAGCCCCGTCCACTGCGTAGTTCTAATGCAGAGCCTGCACAGACACTACACTAAGGCAAAGCGCAATATGAAACACAGGGTGGCGCCGGTGGCGTAGGTGACGCAGGGTGTAGCAGCCCTGCGAAATTCTGCTAGCAGGCAATCACCGCACATTGAAGCGCAGTTTTTCACCATACTTGCATCAAATAACAAGAGAACTTCTCTGCTTCGTACCAATTTTTGTTATTGTCACGCCAACTTCACGCAGCAAACTGCGGCATTGGCACTACGCTCCGCAGGATCACGTGGTGCAGGTACTGTCACGTCACCCTGCGACTTAACATGCGCAACTACATACTATCATGTTAGCCACAGAAATTTATAGTGAGTCACCTTGCGTCGCCTGCGGAGACTGCGTCTCATTTTGCGCTGGGCTTCATGCGACGATTTTTGAGCACTAGCAGTACCCAGTTTTCCCAAGTAGCCCCCCACGTCAGGACTAGCTGGGATTCCGTTGTTTAATTTCAGTGGTCAGACGAGAACTGGTGTGTCCAACGCAATAAGCCGCTCCCGGGGTGATGTGAAACTCACGAATACTATGCTATCAAGTTTCCAACTGCTTTATGACTAATAAAGTGGTTTTCTAATGGCAATGATATAAGATATATCTTTGCGGTTCCAATTCCTCAAGAAGCATACCCGACCGACCCCCTTTGTTGCAAGACTTGTTTTCTTATGTCTATCCATCCAAGCCAAACCTCTTTACGGTTGATCTGAGCTGCAGCTGAGTATGAAGAGGGAAAAAATGTGCAAAACCATGCAAGAGACAAAACCTAAGTCTAAAGATGATGTTCTTTCTGCAACATTTAATCTGATGCAGCTCTCTATCAGGGCTTAATAATGAGCAAGGCATGGGCAGGGCTTAGCTGGGTCTATTAGCCAGTACATCGGGCATCTCCCATTACTGGTCCTAACGAACAGAATTGTCTTCAAGAAACACTACCGCTCTTCCAGAGGAACGCTAAAAGGATTGTGCTTTTTTTCGGGTGAGATGTAAAATCATAACCTTATCCGATGTGAACAATGGCCAGAGAGCACACCATAATCCCAGAATCGGAAAACAGTTTTAAGAGATTGACTAATAATAATAATATGTTCAAAGTACAGCATAATGCGCAATAACCAACCAACTCAATTACTACTTTAGGTTGCCGTGTAGTAAATAACTTCTGGAGTGATGTTCTTGACAGATGTGACAACTTCAGTAGTCATACTGATGACTACACTTCTGACACTGGACGCTTAGAGCAACAATAGCAAAATTATGCAGTCGAAGCGCAATTGCCTCTCAGGTGAGTCAGTCTTTGCACTGCTGGTACTGACAGGGAGCATCATAGTCTCCCGGAAATCTAAGGTTAAAAAGCGACTATTTTTAGGTACCTATACCTTCCAGGGAGCGGATTACTGCGCTGGACACACCAGTTCTCGTCTGAGCACTGAAGTAAAACGACGCAAACTTAGCTAGTACTAACGTGGGTGGCCGCTTGGGAAAACTGGGTACCGCTAACACCCAAAAATATTCGTGTTGCTGTAGTGTCTGTGCAGTCTCTGCATTAGAACTACGTAGTGGACGGGGCTCTAATGACCTTGTAGTTGAAGGGCACTAAAACACCAACGAAACAAAAAAACCATACCCTCCAGTAAACATCTGAGTAAAAATATTAGGAAAGTAATGCAAAAGGTACAACTTGTAAACCAAAAAGCAACTCTTAACCCTTTTCCCGCCTATGGCAGGGTCAAATGCCCATCATGCCCCTCTGAATGGACATTGCGTGATCTATTGGACGGTATTGTTCTGCAGTTGGCTGTCGACCAAAGCTGCAACCCTTACGCATATTATCGTCGGTCTGCTGTTCGTTGGGACACTCCACCTAGCCAGGAGGTAAGCTCCTACATCTGGGAATTTTGCCTCATCTACCTGTTGCATAGTAAAGAGGGTTCTTTTACGTGCAAATGCCATCGCACACCACATTGGACCTCGGTTTTACTTCTCACCCTAAAGAAGGCACACTCGGTGCCTCTCTCTCGCCAGAAAGAAGGCAACGCACCTTGGTCCAGCATCGAACCTAGAATCATCACTGCGGTTACCGAGAACGCTGCCCACTACGCCTCCGAGGCAGGTCTAAAATGTATAACCTACGGTATCAAGTTGCGCCAAAATATTTCATAGGTTATAAAGCACCTAACCTTTGAAGCACAGACCTTGAATGAATAGTTAAGTACTATATATTAGTCCCCACAAATGAAACCAACTAAATTCCTTTAAAGTGTAGCTAAAGACGTTTTATAGGTTCACTGCTAGTTTAAATTGACGTCATGTTTTTTACGCCTGACTTTAGTGTTACTTAATATCCTGCACTAGACATTCAAACTATTGCAATACGATCAAAGGACTCGATAAAGTTGGATTCATATCGGAATTTATACTGTATATAGGGTGACGTTTCTAACACTCTTAAGCCACAAAATCTCATAAAATGTCACTAGTACTACGTGGTCAGTTCAAGGACCAACAGTCTCACATCAACGTCTACTCATTTATCTCAAGCCATCGTGAAAGAATCTTAAAACCACGAGACACAAAATTGAAAAAAAAAAATCTGAAAGTGTAGGCAGCTATAAAACATCAATTACAAACTGACAACAACAGTATTAACTCGAAAACAATAATTAATGGTTTACTCGTCTGGTGGACGTGTTTTAAATCGTCTCAAATGTTAAATACATTGTTGAATCAAATTTCTATCACAACTGGTTAAAGTCAAATGGAAATCAGATATCAAGTTTAGACTGCCCCATAAATCTTCGTCAGTCGTTTTTCAACATTGAAAGTAAGAGGAAGTGTACCGGTAAACTTGGAATGACAACAACTACTACTGCTAACTCTTTTCCCACCTATGGCAGGGTCGCATATCCATTTTTGTCCTATTGTGACATATGGATTTTCGTTTTTGCTTCGTTGCTGGTTTGGGGCCCTTCAACTACAAGGTCATTAGAGCCCCGTCCACTGCCTACTTCTATTGCAGAGACTGCACAGTCACTACACTAATGCGACGATGTTTGGATATTCGCGGTACCCAGTTTTCCCCAAGGGGCCACCCATGTTAGTACTAGCTGGGGTTGCTATCAGACGAGAACTGGTGTATCTAACGCAACATGAACGATATTTTTACTCAACCGGATGCCAATTAATGCATCAATTCCTTATGCTTATTTATCGTTGGCTGATTTTTCTTCACTGGGGCACATTTATTCCACCAACGCCAGACGAGGGGGCGAGATCCTAACCTGGAAATTTTGCCGATTGCCACTTTTACGTGGAGTGGTGACACTGTCCACACCACACAGGACTATGTTTTTACTTTCCATCACATTGGAAAAAAGCAGTGGGGAGCTTCTCCAGTGGCCAAAAAGAACCCAAACCACCTCGATCCAGTATTGAAGCTGAAACCGCTAGCGTAGTACTTCTGCTACATTTCCACCACCGAGGTGGGACAATTTATTATTTAAATTTATAATAAAATTAGTAGTATTTAAGTAGTTTGTATTTATAGCAATAAAAATAATAAGAATAAAAATACATAATAACAGAAATGAATAAAAATTACATATTGTACCTTCATGTTTTTATAAAAGTTTATACACTTCATGAAACTTTTATTTTTCTTTCAACCTTCTGACAAAATGCTGAATTTATTTTTATAACGAGATCAACCCGCCATGGGCTATTAATGCTTTAGATTGTTCTTTATTTGGCATTACAAAGAAATATCTTTTCGTTAAAAATGAGTAACGATAAAATAACAAACTTACAAGAGTAACAATATCTATTTTTATCAAGACTAGCCAGGAAATGTTCTTCTACCCGTTTCAATGTCCCATAGGTTTAAAGCGCATGAATGAATACATTTCACCCAGGAAACTTCCACGCAACTCTTTTCTCGCCTATGGCAGGGTCGGGTACCTATCTTGTCCCTCTGAATGGACATAAGGACGATATATTGGGACAGTGCTTTTCCACAGCTGGTTGCCTGCCAAAGCTGCAACCCTTCGAGTTCCTACACATGGGACCAGTAGAGAGGGGTCTTTTACGTGCAACTGCCATCATACACCACACTTTACAATCACTATTGCAGTTATTTTAGTTTGTGTGAAATACACATCGTAAATTAAGATCACTGTCAAAATGCAACCTTTAGTCAAAAGTTATTTTATAATCCTGCAAATGTGACAAACTTTAGTGAACTGCCGCCCGCACTTGAAAATGTCACTTCAAATTGATCAGGACCTAAGAACAGGATCGAAGTTCATTTAACCAAATCGGCGACTGGATAATGTCGACAAAAGTACGAAACTCAGTCAGTCTACTAAGAAAAACTTCCTTATTTCTATTGAATTTCAGTGACAGTACCCTATTAAGAAATGCCTTTGTCCCATGATCCTTGTGACCACCAATATTAAGTTCTAACGCAAACTCTCTCCCACTGCTTATGGAATGTAGTCAGGAGGTCAACACTAGATTGACAGATTCAAATATTTGTGCTGGACATAACATGGCAGTTACTAACCTTTCACGTCCCGTAGTGTCGTCTCCTTGGTGAATAGTATTAGAGAGGAAAAGAAAACGTGTTAAGATATCTACAAGAAGTCACAGGTTAGCAAAAGGCAATGATAGTATGTATTATACTTCACAAACTACGTTTCTGAATTATTGACGAGCCACATAATTTGATCGTTATAATATCAGATGGTCTACGAAATAAGAGTGATCTACATCTCTTGAAGCTACTCTTCAAGATAAAGACAGTTTACATCTCCTCCCCCGATAATATTTTAATTGGTAAAAATGCTTACCCTCTTCTTAAATGTTCCTCATTAGTCAAATAGGAAGTTTCATTAATAATGCATATGCTTAAACAATTTATTGGTCAATTTTTCATCATAATGAAGATATCGTTGCGTAGTATCCAACTCTAAAGGAATTAAGCCGGGGAAAAAAAATCTATTGCTTTTTTTTAAATCCTTTCTTTGGCAAAAATTCCTTGGCATCATTCTGAGGCTTCATTCCCCCACACCTCAGAAATCAATTATGGCACTTTGCATCCTCCTTAAATGTTGAGCCGATTTTTGTGCCGTTGGTGTTTTAGGGCCCTTTATCTACAAGAAGCCCCGTCCACTGCGTAGTTCTATTGCAGAGTCTGCACAGACACTATGGGGGAGCGGCTTATTGCGTTGAACACACCAGTTCTCGTCCGATCACTGAAGTTAAGCAACGTAACCCCAGCTAGTACTGACAGTGGTGACCGGTTGGGAAAACTGGGTACTGCTAATACCCAAAAGTCGTCACATTAGTGTAATGTCTGCGCAGTCTCTGCATAAGAACTACACTGTGGACGGGGCTCTAATGACCTTGTAGTTGAAGGGTCCTTAAATACCAACAAACAAACACAGACAGTATGCTGTTATGACGATTTGGGTATAGCAGTACCCAGTGTCCCCAAGCCATCACCCATGCTGAGTGTTGGGGTTGTGTTACTAAACTTCAGTGATCGAACGAGAACTGTTGTGTCTAACGCAATACAGCTGCTCCCAAGTTGAGCCCAACCACATCATTTCAGTTTCATTCAAACTATTGAGGCAACGCCTGAATTTTTGAGTGCAGCTGTCTACAAGCATTATGAGACCCGGAGTCTGATCTTTATTGGTCAGATCAGTTTCTACACCTTAAAAAGGTTTATTTCTAACTATCATCTCAACGCATAATTGGTTATTAGTTAAAAGTAGCCTGAATAAGCAGATGAGCTTCAGTGCAGAGCCTTAAAACTGCAACTAACCCATGTTTTGACAAACGAAATATTCCAGTTTCACCTGGAAACCACTGCATAACCTCAGAGAAATAATTTCACGAACCCATCCATTATGCAAACAAAACACAGGGATGAACATGTATTATCTGGCATCCAAGAGTCAGGTAGAAAGTGCCACATTTACACCAAACTGTAAATAAAGAGGTACTACCATTGACAGTCCCTGTATTTTTCCTAATGAATTCTCTAAGTAAAGAGGAAGGTCGTGGGATCAACAACATATTCAATGTGCGTGGCAAAATCTCATCAAAATGAAAGGTGAGCATCAGCTGTGCTTAGGTAGGTGTTTACTTATTTGTAGCAATTTTTAGATTTGTTTGGCACCACTTGCTAACTTTCTAATAACTAATAAATGAGTACAGACTTTAAAAGCTCATTTTTAAAATACAGAGTTGAGCAGCTATTGTGTTAGGACAGCTGTTAGAAATAATAGGAGGTGCATGAATGAATACAACTGACATCATCTACATTACATCAATCATTCAATTATGTCTTTTAAAAGTGGTGCACTTCTTTGTTGCTAGTTTGTAGCAAGGGAGTCTCAAAAAGTATTTTTTGTATGCTATGAAATGATAAAATTAATTAAATATATTACAACGAAGAAAAAGACAGGAGGGATTGGCTACCAAAACCTTCCTGCCAGTCCCCAGCAAAAAAAAAAAATTTAATTTCAGATTAAATCTGTAGTGACATTCAACGGAAATCACTACATTCTAGCATTTCAAATGTAGAGAAGTTGTAGGCGTTATTAACGCAGATTAAAGGTTAAAAAAGCAGTTCAGGATCTGCACTGAAAAAAGACTTTAGTAACTGAATAAGTAAGAAGAATTGAAACAGATAATGCAAGATCATCTTAACTAGGTCATACCATTAGTGGATTAATCGCAACTAACCGTCGAATTGAAGTCCCAGCTAAAACTTAACAGTCAGTGTTTTTCCACCTCACATCCCTGGAGATGAGGAGAGTAAGCACTAACGATGATGAAGTTTCATTTAGCTTTCAGTCATATCCTCAGGAGGAAACCCAATAACTCCACTGCCAAAAATAAGTACACAACAAATGCATGTTCTTCAATATACATTGACCACTGACTGCAATATTCATCGATAACTATTAATGATGTATAAATAGATTGCTTCTTTCTGCTTCAGACTCACTTAAGAGACCGGAGGGATACTGAAAACAACCTTGTACCTTTTTATCCTCAACTGATAAAGCAGTAGTGGATTAAGTTTAGAAAATGAACTAAATATATGACGAACCATGTCTCTCTCTCCCTCTCACCTGCAATATGTTTTGAGGACACACTAAGATGCATTTCCAACATATGATATTGGAAATGCATCAACCTGAAAAAAGCCCATTTTAGTACTTTGTAGTACTCTGTCTGTAAAGCATTGTATTATACAAATGTACACATTGTTTGATTTTGCATTTAATGGAAAGAGACATCAGAATTTCTTAAAAGCAAAGAAACAGTTGAAGTTCAAATGAACAAGGTCCCCGTTGTAACTGAAAATGACACAAAAGACATTTTCATAAACCTATCTTAATTAATAATTTATTGCACCGAAATGATTATTGTACGACAATCACTTTAGGCTGTTCAGAGAATGACCAAAAATAAACTACACTGACATCAAATATGACAAGCCTCCCACTACATGTCCAGTCTGAGTTTTACCTTGTCAAGTGGAGAAAAACTTGAGATACTGAAAGCCCTAAAAAACAGGCTATTCCACGATTGTATTTAGACAGCAATTCTATATCAGAAAATAGACAGCTGTACTTAATGCAAATCCTGATAACAAATACTTGTCTAAGAGTAAGCCTAGAAGAAAATTGCATATCTTAACGCACCTCTAGCACGGCTTACAACATTCTTATTCTAGCCATTTTCAGGTGCGACATATGCCTCCATTATTAAGCCAAGAGTTGAAGCAGAAGTGCAGAGGGAGATGGAGCGTGAAGCTCATACCAGACGTGAGGCCATGAATTGGGAGAAGGTACTGGGATCGGATTCCTGAAGGGACACGGGCACTCTTGCACCTACCTGAAAGAGGAGGGAGCAGCTGCATCGCGTTGGACACACCAGCTCACATCTGAAGCAACGCAACGCAACTTCAGCTAGTACTGGCAGTGACCGCTCCAGAACACTGCGTACTGCTAATACACAAATTCTAATTCTAATTCACTACACTGCAAGCAGCCTTATTTAACCAATATGGCAGTGGAGAGACCAACTCTCATTCCTACATATAATACCATAAAACTCCTAAAAGTGTCCCTCCCCCTACAATACTAGCAATGGTGGGCTTTCCTTTGAGGAAGCCATTGCTAGTAGGCTATTCCATTGCCGAATGGTCCTTGGTAAGAAAGACCAATAGTATGAGTCTATTTGTGCCCTAATCTCCTTCAATTTATATGAATGATCCTTTCTCCCCTTATACTCAGCCAGGGACACACTTCCAATTAGAGGTCCACTGCAGCCCAACAGCAGAACGGTTTTCTAAGGACAGTGAATTTTAAAAGGACATAGGTGCTGTGACATACGCAAAGTAGCTCACATACAAGCTGGAAATAATTTTATGGTACTTGAAGCCCCAGTAAATACTTGAGATTTGATGCATGACGTCAAACGCGAAGACGCTTTCCAGGCTTTCCAAGTAACACAAAAATTGCAGGCACCTTCTAATGCTATACACACTATGGCACTATTATTTTTACATGTTTTTTTCTTTTGTTCTTTTTTGGAAAGTTTCATTATTGGCCTTTTAACACGAGCACCGTCTTAAAGTCATCTTGCTTTATGCCCTAAGCTTTTTACTAATTTTCTTTCTTGGGATGTTATCTTTAGCGTTGAAAATAGGACACCGAATGAACGAAATAGAATTTCTGGACGAAAATTGCGGAGGCGACGACGATGGTATTACATTTCCCAGATCTAATATATACATACATCAAGTGTAATTCTTTCCATGTCCTGATTATAACCTAAAATTTTCACTTGGATCATTCCCTAACCATAGCTTCCTAGTTTTACAAAATCAATTTTGGCACCCCAGTTTTCTTGTCGCTTAATATCCTTACACTCACACATGGCCGTTGCAGTTTGCTAATAATTTATACTGCAGTTTCCAAAAAGTAACTTTCGGTGTCAGAATATTTGTTCCACACGACATGGGGCATAGGTTCGATCCTGATCAACACTTCGCCTTTTACTCGATCTTTGGAGGAAAACGCTTTCTCCGCTTATGAAAGTGGAGGACAGGGGCGTCAAACTGGAGGCCCTTGAAGCCTAGAGTTGCGGCCCTCACATTCGCTATCATGTAGTATACATATACAGTCTGCTACTTTGAGGTGTAACGAGAGGGGGACAGTTGCCCCTGGGCGTAGTTGGAATGAGGTGTCATGTGCCATATTTTGATTAAAACTGTATTATCAAATACCATTTCGGCAACTGTCAGGTCAAATAAACTCCACACCGTCAGGCGCCCGGACCTCTTGGTACTTTTTCAAAACAAATTACTAAAAAAAAAGTCAACACTGCATGGTCCTCATGACAACGTCCATTTTACCAATGTGGCCCACGGGGTACTACCAGTTTGACATGCCTGGTGTAGGGTACCTATTTCTGTCCCACTGGGAGACATGGGCGATTTGTTGGAAGGTATTTTAATGCAACTGGGTAAAGACCTAATGCTACAATCCCCTATGCTTACTTATCGTCAGTTTGTTTTTCTTCATTGGGGCACTTTTCCTCCACCGAGCTCCTATAGAAAGGGTTCTTTAACGAGCAAGTGACATCGTGTACACCCGACTGCTAAATTTCCTATACGGGTCTCTACGTCCCAACTGACAGAAGGCATATTGGAGGAGGTCTTCTCCCTCTCTCACTCTCACCCTAAATTTGCCAAGCCATGTCGATCCAGCACAGGACCTGGAACCACTAATGCAATAATCGACCACGCTACCGAGGTGGGTTAAAATCTGCTTATATAAGTGATCGAAATGTGTAGACCAAAATTTTGGTGCACAGTCATAAGGAATTGAATTATATGAGTTACCCTGGGTGAGGTCCACAGAAATAATGAGTTCTTGGACTAATCAATACCTAATGCTTGCCTCTAAATTTGTGTTAATGTGTTTCACTTGGCTGATTTATCCACATTAAATGACAATTGTCTGAATATGAGACTTAGTATTTTGCTACCCGTTATACAAAGTACATCTACCACTAATCATTTGCTGTATAAAAAAAGTGAGATGGTAACGAGGTCATTCGTAACCAACGCAATGGGCATGCCTTCAAAATATCTTCCTTCTCTTGCCGAAAATGTGCAGCAAGAGCATTTGTAAGTCGGCTATCCATCTTACTAATGACTTAACTAAAACTTGCTTTACTTTATAGCAAGGCAAAGCGGCTTCTTCACTACAATAAACCTGTATGAAGAAAACTTATCCATTAGACGTTTATAGACTTTTACAGATATCCGGAATAGGGCCATATATTCCAGGCTCATAAATAAAACTTATGGGCCACAAGTATATAGATATATAAATCTTGCAATAAATGATTAAGATACGATGCTATAAAACCAAGAATAACCTTAATTTTGTTAATAAGTTATTTCCTATAATACATCTTTTTTAATTCAGATAATTTATGATAAGGAAGGGATACAAGTCATTTTTTTTAAAGATAATGAACTTATCTCACTGCACCAGCTCCTTGGTACCTTTCCGCTCCCTCTCTAATTAAAAATCATCAACCATTTATTAAAGAAGTAATAGATTTCAATGAAATTATTGCCCGAGATCCTAAGCTGCACTATCGATAAAGGGGGAAAAACTCCTTTGCTTTTCATCTTCCTCTCACAATGGAAATACGTATCAAACATATTGTCCATCAAGTCAATCACTCTCTTGGGCGACTATAAACCCCCCAACGCTATTACTTTTGGTCAGGTGCACCGCAAATTTAATTCGGCTATACATTCAAACGCTGCACAACGCATGCATTCCTCTACGGACGAGCTCATGTTCCCTACGGAACCTTGTTAGCAAAACAAATTGCCTCATAATATCTCATTGCTTACGTCAGAGACTTGGACGCACTCGAGTGACCACTACAAATAAGTGCACTAATAAAAACAAATAGTGGATTCAACCAGGGATTAAATTATACCACGTTGTCATAAAATATGGGCCTTGCGACCCAAATAAAAATGATAACTTTTTACATTCCAGACCCATGGTCATTTAATTTCGTTATGTAAATGACGATATTAAATTTGTATAGTTGCTTAGAGATCATTCATTCAACAACTACTACTAATCCTTTTTTCCACCTATGGCAGCGTCGAATACCTACAGCAGTTGCCCCACTGGGACAACTTGGACGGTATTTAAAGCAGGCGGCTGCTAACCTAATGCTACAACCCATATGCTTATTTATCATCAGCCTAGTTGTCTTCATTGAAGTACTTTACTCCACCGGGGTGAGCTCCTATAGCTGGGACTCTTGCCAATCTACACATTCATGGGTTCTTTTACGTGCAAGTGACATTAGGGCGACGGAAGGCGCACTTGGGATTTCTCTCTAGTCCAAATGAAGCCAAACCACCTCGATCCAGTATCGAACGTGGTACCACTGACGTAGTAGCCCAGTACACTCACTCTACCTCTGCACCTTTCTCTATTTTAGATCGTCCCCTGTCTGAACATCCCGACGTCAACAATATCCCGCCTTTGCCCTGACAGAAAGTAATAATAATAGTTTAAGCGAAACACGAGGGAGAATTAACCAGGAAAAAATTAGTCACTCCACAGATGCACTTCAGCAACGAGCGTCCACCGACAAGGTCAAGTGCTTACTTCACGGGACAACTCACTACCACCTGGTACATTTAATTCATTAACGTACTTCTGAAGGTAATATACCGATACCAGGAGGCGACCTACAGGTATAACTTCATCTCTTTCCATCCGACGGATAGCGCACTGGGAGCTTCCTTCTCACCCGAAAGAAGCCTCTGGTCTTGGCTAGAGTCGATCCTGTAATCATGGACTCGCCAAGTAGACAGGCCACTGAGATCCAAACGCTATATATGGCTTCAAGTGGAATAAAGTATAACATAGTAAACACCCTGTAGACGTGAATAAAATGACAAAACCCAGACCACGAAATATTGGCTAACCCGAAACATCACATATATTAAAAATTTCCTCCTTATAATAATTATTTCGCCAACCATTTTCAACCACATACAAATATATAAAGCAGACAACTTATTGCTGCCGTTTGGTTGGCTGAAGTCGACAGTGTCATACTTTGCAAGGCGCCTCGCGTCAGTTACTAGCCATAAAACGCTTAAATATAAAACAGAGTGAACAAACGGGTCACTGTGGACCCTCAAATTTCTATCATTGCGCTGCAAACACAGGCAGTTTATTAACAGAAAGTAACTCAACAGCGAGACTAAAAGCGCAGTAGATTATTCATGGGCCTCTGGAATGAGAGTGGAATTCCTTCTCCTACACAAAAACGATCTGTATTTCTACAATGTCCAAATGAAATTTCATCTCAAAGCATGCAATTTAACTGCATACATTTCTTTCCGTCTCTTATGAAGTTACTATTCTGGATTGCAATTTAAACGATACCGTTCTTTTATTATAAACATCAAATTTAAACACATAGCATGCATGAGGAACTACTACTAATTACACTACAAAATCATGTCAAAAGGGCACCCTAATATACTTATATCAAAGACATGCACCAGTCCTTTACCATTTCACGAGAACTACAACAGTCAGACATTCAAATGAACGTTCAACTGTTACCCTGAAATATAGACGACTTTAGGCCAATCTCAGCAAAGCTCTCACGATAGTATCTGGTCCTCAAGTGTTTCATACGACGATTCTTACACACTCCATTGACAGAACACACTCCAGAGATGGAACCCGCCTCGGGTTTTTTTTTCGGAGCGGCGAATTGCGTTGGACACACCAGTTCTTGTCTGATCACTGAAGTTAAGCAGCGCAACCCCAGCTAATACTGACATGGGTGGCCGCTTGGGAAAACTGGGTACTGCCAATACCCAAAAATCGTCGCATTAGTGTAGTGTCTGTGCAGTCTCTGCATAAGAACTATGCTGTGGACGGGGCTCTAATGACCTTTGTAGTTGAAGGGCCCTAAAACACCAACAAACAATCAATTTCGTTTCGTTGGTGTTTTAGGGCTCTTCAACTACAAGGTCATTAGAGCCCCGTCCACTGCGCAGTTCTATTTCAGTCTGTACAAACACTACGCTGTTAAGACGAATTATGGATATTAGCAGTACTCACAGTTTCGAAGCGGTCACCCATGCCAGTACTAGATGGGGTTGCGTTGCTGAACTTCAGTGATCAGACGAGAACTGGTGTGTCCAACACAATACAGTCGCCAGTCGCTCCCCGTCTCGGTAGCTCTCTCTTCAGGACTAGACAGCGAGACTGAAAGAGAGACAGACAAAGGTCTCAGGTAGCATTTCAGGGATTTAAAATACTGTATGAAAAGTAAAACCGTGGCCCCTTTGCCAAGTTCCCCAAGTAAAGCAGTTCGTACATCCAGCTATTAGATTACCGCCGGGAGCAGACAAACTGGTGCTACTTCATAAAATGTGCCGGATGGTAGTGAGTTAATCCCCCCCCCCCAGCCAAATCTCAATAGGGAATTGATTTAAAAATAGGACGTAGTAATGCCTTAAACTAAAGTAGATGACTTCTAAATTGCGAGATTTCATCCATTTTTCGATCCCAAAACTCAATGTCAAAACCGGAACTCTAGTTCTAGTCTTGGGTGCAGGGCTCTTATACGAGCATCCGAAGAGCCTGAGGAACTTCCAAACCCCATAGATTAAATTCACTCTGCCTAGAAGTTAATTTCATTCGCTTCTTCGAATATAATATGGCGATTTATGGCCGACCCTTGAGGTACGAACTATGAAATTAATACAACAAAGTACTACAACTCGACATACTGCAAATAAATTTAGTGATTATTCTAAACAACAGACAAAATAAAATACACAGGAGAATGATTAAACCAGTCTGGAGATTTGTCTCACGGGACAAAGGAGTGACATAAAAAAATTGTGTAAATTCCAGGCTATTAATATTATTCACCTGCGAGCATCAACAACCTAAAGAGGAACCTTTGATCAACCTGCTTTAAATTATAGGTCGTCAACAGCATCATACCTCTTAATTGTTTATTTTTATTTGAAAGAGGTACGCGATGTTCTGAAGTTCACACTACTCCAATTAATTTTAATTTACATGATGTAACCAGGACTGGATTAAGGCAAAGTAATGCCTGAGCACTCCTAATCATAGTGCCCCTTCAGTTTGCAATACCAAATAAGTGCTGAAATCTACTGCAACCCATTTAATCGTTTAAATTAAACGTATTGCAAGAAGAAAGAAAAACAATGTGGTGACAATTTTTGGTAGGTTCTAATCACGTGGTGATTTGTGCTCGTCGATTAATCCCCTATCCTAAACTGTTTGAATTATACTTACAATCACCGGCTAGTATTTAGTCACCACCACTTGCTGATAGACCTGTCAACTACTCACGAAAGTAACTCATGGTAGAGCTTCATCTCTATATACCGATGAACGATGAATAGCATTTATTCAAAATAATTTCGGAAAAGTCAGGGAGATCTATCTCCTTTTCCCAGAATTCATTATAAGCAATCGCGTCACGGCGTTTTCGTTCGTTCGTTGGTGTTTTAGGGCCCCTCAAATACAAGGTCATAGAGCTCCGTCCACTGCGTAGTTCTAATGCAGAGACTGCACAGACAATACACTAATACGACAATTTTTGAGAACAGTAAAACCTCTCTATGGGTACACCCCTCTAAAGAGTACACCTCTCATATCGGTACAGATTTTTCAGGCACCGATTTTTGCCCATAGGCTTTATGCTATTACTACCCCTTTTAATGGTACACCTCTGTAATGGGTACACCCGTCTATTGGTACACCTAATACATGCCACCACTATTCAGAAAACCATCTCTGTAATGGCTATACTCCTTTATTGGTGCACCTAATATGCTTACATATCACCATTTTCAGAAAACCCCCTCTGTGACGGGTACACCCCTCTGATGGGTATACTTTGGCCAGGTCCCAGAGATGTACCAAATAGAGAACTTTTACTGTATTAGCAGTATCCAGTTTTCCAAATCGGTCCCCCATGTCAATATTAGCTGTAGTCGCGTTGCTTAACTTCAGTGTTCAGACGAAAACTGGTGTGTCCGACTGTGGTGCTTATCAGCGACGCGTACCCCCGCAGTTCGGTGTGTCGCCCCTTGCGGTTTGAAACGGTTGATAAGATCTGACCCGCCTAGGTAGCGTGTTCGATTTACTCCGCTAGTGGTTCCTGGTTCGATACTGGATGGAGGTGGGTTGATTTCTAACGGGCGAGACAGAAGCTCGGAATTCGCTTTCCTTCGGAGAGTAGTAAAACCGAAGCCCCGTGTGGTGTACGATGGCAATGGCACGTAAAAGAACCCTCTCTGCTATGCAACGGGTAGAGGAGGTAAAATTCTCAGGTGTAGGAGCTAGGTGGAGTGCCCCTCCAACAGTAGGCCAACGATCAATAAGTATAGGGGTTGCAACTTTGGTGGGCAGCCGGCTGCGGGAAAACACCGTCCAATATAGCACCCTTGTGCCCATTCAGTGAGACAAGATGGATACGTGATCCTGCAATAGGCAGGAAAAGGGTTAGAAGTTGCTTTGACACAGTTGATATGAGCTCATCGCTGTCGTTGAAATGATCTACCTCTAGGGTGAGCAAACTACGGGCCACTAGTCTAATTTTAGTTTTTTCTCTTTAAGGCCAGGCCGGAGTGATCATCCGCGATGACCACAACAGGAAAGTGGAGTCCTCAGGCCAGGCGCACACTAAGTCAAAACTGTCTCACGACAGTCTTTGTGCTCAGCTTGGGCAATGAAAGTCAATTGGTAGCCGCACACTTGAAACAAGGCGTCTAGCAGACAACACTCATTGACAACCACAGAGCACATAAGACTGTCGTGAGACAGTTTTGACTTAGTGTGCGCCTGGCCTGAGGACTCCACTTTCCTGTTGTGGTGATCGCGCATGATCACTAAAACGCACGCGCTATTCTAATGTTTATATTTTAATTCAGTTGCATTCGGCTTTTCTACAAACCAGTCCGTTACGTCGTTCTACAGCACGACACCACACGACAAAAATATCTTTCTGGGGGAACTCTGTAGTGCTGCGCAGTGTAGTGTCGTATCGTGCTGCAGCAGAGCGAATTGGGTCATTCAGATGCATGGTAAGTATATTTTGCTGCATCGCGAAGTGCAGTGGTAGTGATGTGCTGTTCCGCTCAAGTGCGGTTTTACCTTTAAGAGTGAAAGCACGCATTTTCACTTGCTCTTCCAAACGTTGGTGTAACTTAGATAATTTCATTATTATTGTTGTTCTTCATTAAATTTTCGTTGAATTTTATGACTCTCAACATTTAATTCATCAGACAAATTGCATAGCTACAATTTATATATAATTATCATTGTCATCTGTTCAGCAACGGATTTCAACAACTCAGGATAATATCGTTTAGCCTTCTGATTCCACAGGAGCAATACTAGTGTTGTGAAATCTAAATATCATACGCCAAAAATGTTGGGGATTTAGACCTTTGCAACACTGTCTCCACTTCATCCACCCTACACTGATCACAAAGGAATTTATATCTCTGTTGTTCTGGAACACTGATCCTTGTACACTACTTTTTCCACTACCTCGCGCCGACAGAGAACGTCACCATTATTTCCCCGTCCTTCCCAATTTAAAGCTACATATACTCTGTCTCAGAGCCGGAGCGAGCTTTTGCGGGGTCTTTTGTAGGAAAAAGGCATTTTACATTTTGTAATATAGAGGCCCGCGCGCGGAGCCGGTTTTGACGAATGTGGTGAACCCGCCTTCCGCCGGCCCTGCTTTGTCTTCTTCATGTTCGCCATCAGCCCCTCCCTATGGCTATCGTTAATATCGCTTAGGTCCCTTTTTCTTCTTCTTTCTTTGGGTTACCAAGGGAGCGGCAAATTGCGTTGGACACACCAGTTTTCGTCTGATCATTGAAGTTAAGCAACGCAACCCCAGTTAGTACTGACATGAGTGGCCGCTTGGGAAAACTGGGTACTACTAGTATCCAAAAATCGTCGCATTAGTGTAGTGTCTGTGCAGTCTCTGCATAAGAACTATGCTGTGGACGGGGCTCTAATGGCCTTGTAGTGGAAGGGCCCTAAAACATAAACACAACAACTGGAGTTACAAATATTTACGATACCATGCACTGAGGTCCCAATTTCCCTACTCCAGTCAGCAGCTCATCCATAACCAGAGTGAAAAGGTATGAACTTAGTGCTGAACAGTGGTGCACGTACACCCTTCATCTAGCGAGGTCAGAAATACAAATTTGTGTTTAGTTTCTATTGTCAATAATTGCCTTGCAATCTGTTAACGTTTATGCTAATATTTCAGCAGAAATCATTTGAATAGCATGTGCAGGAAGAACGGAATTACTTTACATTTATTTAAATATATGGATGAAATTCACGCAATTAAAAGCCAAACATAAACATGACAATCACGCTAAATGATGAACAAGATCCCGCGTATCGATATGTTTATACTAATGATACTACGTCTGCACAACTTTTTTTAAATACCCTATAGATCTGTAGGATCTTTAAGAAAGGATTGCTCCAACAAACTATCCAGTATGCATCTCGAACGTACTACTGAGACAAGGCTTAGGGACAGTCTGCTTTCAGTGTCTCAGCACTGGGTTAAAGCTAGAAGAAATATAGTGACCATCCTCCACCCATAACACACTACAAATCCCTCAACTGACATTTTTATCTCATTTCTTTCTCAATCTGTTTTGCTATTTCGGCTTTCATTTCCCTGATTTTAGGTTGGGAACTGATTTGTACCCAATCCTATGAAAGGCGGAAAAGGAACTAGCACCAAAAGTGCCAATCAGGTAAGTTATCAATATATTTACAGTAATTCTACAAAATATAAGGAAGGTGACAAAGAGGATGCTGACCAACTGGTAGGAGCGGTTGCATTACGTTGGATCACTGAAGTTAAGCAACGCAACCCCAGCTAGTACTAACATGGGCAGCTGCTTGGGAAAACTGGGGGAGCAGCGAATTACGTTGGACACACCCAAATTTGACCAAAAATGAAACGAATAACCAAGTGGGGTACGGATGGGACCCTCTCAAACATGGTTGGTCGCTTGGGAAAACTGGATACCGCTAGTACCCAAAAATCGTCGCATTAGTGTAGTGTCTGTGCAGTCCGTGCATTACAACTACGCCGTGGACGAGGTTCTAATGACCTTGCAGTTGACGGGCCCTAAAACACCAACGAACGACTAATGCACTGAATGACAGATGGATTCATTATTGCACTACAATGAACTACATGAAATTAGTTTAAATTCGACCAGTTCTACTGATTTCTACTGAGTCCATTGGGAACCCTCTACCTAGTCCAAACTCTCTAGTCCTAAAATGGATTGTTAGAACGTACTTCGCTAGACCGTCAACTTTGGCCTTGGATCCCGGACATATGTAAATTGAAATGATATTCCTGATACGAATACTTAGCATATGATTATTTTCCTGCCAATTAAGAGTCCACGCTAAACAACAACCTAATTGGAAGTAAATACGTCAGAACTGAAAACTGTCACCAGCTGGATTCCCGTCAGTTCATACAAATGTGTTCCTAGAATTTATGACAGCCATTCATGAAGTTAGGCACTACCATTCATCTCCTGACATTAATGATTAATTAGGGCAAGTTAGATTTGTATGTGCATCAGTCTGATTTTATTTTAAATCTGCAATTACTTTGAGTGATTAGATGCAGGTGACAAAAGAAATTGATGTATTCATTTATATTTTAATGCTGCCGTTACACTTTTGTAGTAATATTGAAAGATCGAGTCTACAAACTGCAGTACTCTTACCCCCAACCACACCCGAATCTCGACTGACCCAAAATCCATCCCTACCTATTATCTACAAGGATGCTTTGGACCTCTTAACCCTTTAATTATACCTAAAGGTTCGATCCTGTTCAACTGATTTTTTGGTGTTGTAGGGCATTTCAACTACAAAGGTCATTAGAGCCCCGTCCACTGCATAGTTTTAATGCAGAGTCTGCACAGACACTACGCTGTTAAAACGATTTTTGGGCATTAGCGGTACCCTATGTTCCCAAGCGGCCACCCATGTTAGTATTAACTGGGGTTGCGTTGCTTAACTTCAGTGATCAAACGAGAACTGGACACATCAGACTAGAATTGGTGTGTCTAACGCAATACAGCCGCTCGATCTTGTTGGACGCACATGGTTTATTTCAGGCAAGAAGGAGGTAAAGCCGTAGCCCCGGCAAAAGACAGGACACCCATAATGCAGTATCGAGGATACAAAGGGCACCCACGAAGAAAAGAGATCATTGTTAAGGAAGTCAGTTCTCTTGAATGAAGTCAGGGGAGATGAGGACATCGCCACCAATCCTCCTCCAGGTGGTGCTGTGGACCAAGTAACTGGGGAAGAAGTAGCCAGGGCACTTAGGAAGATGAAAGGGAGAAAAGCTGTAGGCCCAGACGGAATCCCCATTCAAGTTTGGCATAGCCTAGGGATGGCAGGTACTAAGTGGTTAGGGAAACTTTTCAATAAGATAGCTAGTGGAGATAGAATGCCATCTGCATGGCGAGAGAGTTGGATAGTACCACTCTACAAGGGTAAAGGGGATGTCCAAGATTGTGGCAACTACCGAGGTATAAAGCTAATGAGCCACTCCATGAAGCTCTGGGAGAGAGTAATGGAGCGTCGCCTCTGGGATAGAACTAGTGTCCGTGGAAATCAGTTTGGATTCATGCCAGGTAGGTCCACAATGGAGCCTATCTTCATTCTGAGGCAGATGGTAGAAAAGTATAGGGCAGCAAAGAAGGACCTCCATGCCATCTTTATTGACCTGGAGAAGGCCTATGACATTGTCCAACGACAGGTAGTTTGGGGAGTATTACGAAAAAGGGGGGTAGAAGAAGGGTTTATTAGATTAATTCAGGATATGTATAATGGCTCCACTGCCAAGGTAAGGACACCTTGGGGAAACAGTAGGGGCATTCCAGTGAAAGTTGGGGTGCACCAAGGTTCAGCACTTAGTCCATATCTTTTCATCCTGGTTCTAGATGAACTGCTGACAGGTGTAGGGGAATGGGCCCCTCAGTGCCTGGCATTTGCCGATGATATGGGGAAAGTTAGCGACACCAGAGAGCAGATAGAGAAGGGACTAAATGATATAAGAGGAGCATTGGAAAAGGGAGGGCTAAGGATTAACACAAAGAAGACAGAGTATTTAGCGTTCAATTGGGATGGTCAGGAAAACAGTGGGGACATACGCTCGAGGGGTGAACTGGTAAAAAAAGGTGCAGGAGGTAAAGTACTTAGGATCAACATTTCAAAGCAATGGGTAGATAGACTTGGACGTGACCCGTAGAATCAATGGGGGGGGTGGTTGAAATGGAAACAGGCAAGCGGAGTCCTGTGTGATAGGAGGGTCCCAATCAAGTTGAAAGGGAAGTTCTACAGGACAGTGGTTAGACCAGCGATGCTATATGGATCAGAGTGCTGGGCAGTAAAGAAAAGCCATGTAAATAGAATGCAAGTAGCCGAGATGCGAATGTTGCGGTACACGAGTGGTGTGTCAAGAGCAGATAGAATTAGGAATGCGTATATTAGAGGTAGCTTAGGGGTAGCGGACATTGCTGAAAAGATGAGGGAAAATAGGCTGAGGTGGTATGGTTACATAATGAGAAGAGGGGAGGAGAAGCTTGTTAGGGCCATACCAGGAATGCAGGTGGTTGGGAGCGCCCGGGGCAGATGGAGACCAAAGTTAACGTGGGAGCAGGTCGTCCGTAAGGATATGGCGGTGTGCGGAGTGGACAGGGATCTGCTGGGAGATAGACGGGAGTGGAGGGCTAGAACCCGCAGACCCGACCCCGCTGCAGTCGGGATAAGGGTGTGATGATGATGATGTTAGGGAAGTCAGTTCGTCCATGCAGTTCGACTTCCGATATGTCAAACAGGTACACGATCATGTCATAAACGGGAAAAGGGTTGGGGAAAATGACCACAAGTGTTCGACAGAGTATTTCGATTAGTAAGGAAGCACCCCCCCCCCCATGTGGAAGCTCTTGATGAACTTGTGGAAGCTATTGACTAACCACCACATGTTATTCCCAGTATCAGAAAATCATGTAGTTAAAGAGGATGCTGAATTCCAGGTATGATGGGCCAGAGTTAGGTGGGTGTCCGGTAGGGGTGGGGTTGGTAGGGGCACGTCCGCAAAAAAAAAAGAAACAGTTATGTTGCCACCTAACTTCTGACAAACGCACGGTATAACAAAAACAGGCTATAGCGTGAAAGGGATGTGAGAGCCCCCCCCCACTGCACCTGTGCACCCGGATGGGACGGAGCCGGGGGAGGGGGATTGAATGATTGTGCTATGCAACATTAGGTATAAATTCATGCAATAGCCGGGTCTCGATTAGTGCGAATTCAGAGAGAATTCTGAGCTCATAAATCTGATAACGCTTTTGTTTAGTTCATTATATGAAATTTAAACCTAGTATCAGATCAACCATGAAAGTTTCAATAATTTTAGCAATACTTTTAAGCCTGCAGATCCAACAAGGTGAGCATACTTTAACCTTTTTTTGACTACTTCACTGACAGGCCATGCAAATGAAGGCCATTTCATATATGGAAGGGTGTCAGTTATTTTCAAGATCGATTAGTTTGGATACTAGGTATAAGTTAGCTTGCAATGACCCAATTACTGACATATATTTAAGTGTCAACAACAGTAATTTCTGTAAAATTTTAGCCCACAGTCAGGATTCATGTAACGGCAATAGACAGTCACCAATCGACATCAACTCACAAGCGACAACACCAACTGACAGTGCAGTTCAATACACCAACTATGATGTCCCAACTGATTCACTAGAACTTTTCAATAACGGAAGAACTGGTAATGTCACAAATAACTTATTGATCACACTGGCCACTAGTTACATTTTTACCTTAGTATTCAACTCTTAGCTGAAGTTGCAGTTGGATCTGACAACAGACCAACCATTTCGAGCCCATTGATGGGTGAAAATATAGAGTATATCTTGGAACAAATGCATCTTCATTGGGGAAAAACGTCCGCTGATGGATCTGATCACCAAATTGATGGCAGCCCCTTTCCACTAGAGGTAAAAAAAAATTACTCTTACACCAAAGTAAAAAGGGAGCGGCTTATTACGTTGGATACACCAGTTCTCGTCTGATCACTGAAGTTAAGCAACGCAAACCCAGCTAGTACTAGCAAGGGTGGCCGCTTGGGAAAGCTGGGTACTGCTAAGACCTAAAAATCGTCGCATTAGTGTAGTGCCTGTGCAGTCTCTGCATTAGAACTACGCCCTGGATGGGCTCTAATGACCTTGTAGTTGACGGGCCCGAAAACACCAACTAAACGAAAAAAAAACCAAAGTGAAACCTGTGTGGGAACATTTTCACACATTAATAGCGATATTATTTATTTCGAACTGCACGATTATAGTTGCATTTAGTGCACCATAACAAAGCCTACAATAATATTGACGAGGCATCCGGTAAAGAAAATGGACTCGCTGTCATTGGAATTTTATTCAAAGTAAGCCTAACTATATTTTACCGAAATTTATCCTCTATAAAAACACTAATCCCTCTAATAATTATCAATTCTTCTCAAACGTAGGTTACCAACGATCAAAACTCAAATTTTACCCCGATAATAGACAATTTAAATAAGATAATAAATCCTGAAAATAGAATAGGAATTTCAAATATCATCATGGGCAATCTATTTCCGCAAAGCCGTTCTTATTATTACTACTCTGGATCGCTAACAACATCACCTTGTGATGAAAATGTTCATTGGATTGTGTTGGAATCCACCAATAGCATTAGTGAACAACAGGTAAGAGCTTTATGCTGACTGATTTTTCTTTTTAATAAACCCAATCCCCGTCTACGATACGAGTCGGGGGTATCCCTGAGCTCAGATGGACCAAAAGGAGACGAACGGGGATAGAAATGAGAGGAAATAGAAAGGTCCAATGGAAAAGGACAACCCTTTGGAGGATGGATTGTGGCCATCATGCCATCATCATGATGGCTGATCATGGATTGTGATGAAATCACATTTGATTTCTAGTTTTCAATGATTTCTAGTTAAGCAATGCCGGATCCACACCGGCCGTGAGGCGCTGCGCCAAGCGACCAATTTTGACGGAAACTGCGCAACACTGCAAAGTAGCGCACCTGTGAACGAGATCCACTTGTCGGTACATCAAAGGAAAGTGTTCGTTCGTGCGCAAGTTATTTGGACGGCTTTTAGACATTTTGAATGTAGTATTCGTACGCATTATATAGTTATATTGTCCTACTTTGTGTTGAGCCACAAGCAGGCCTGTCGAGAGCTAGGCAGGGGAGGAAGCGTCCCAGGGCCTGCGTGTGTTTGAAGGGGCCGCCAATTTCAATTTTGCATTTTCTTCCATTTCTCAAGAGTGAGGTCTCTCTCCACACTGATATCCCAGCTAGAGCATACGTTAATTTGGTAAAATTGTCCGTTTTAGATTTGTCCCGCTTTGGTGGCGCAGTAGGTAACGCGCTCAGTAACTGCGCCAGTCGTTCTAGGTTCAATACTGGACCGAGGTGGGTTGCTACATTCGGACGAGAGAGAGGTCCCGATTGCGCATTCCTTCGTATGAGAAGCAAATCCGAGGTCCCGTGTGGTGTACGATACTGTGTGCAACGGATAGGTGAGGCACAATTACCCTGACGTTGGTGGAGTGCATACTGACGATAAATAGGCACAGGGGTTGCAGCTTTGGTGTTCATTCAGAGGGACAAAATGGATCCCCAACCCTGTCATAAGCAGGATAAGGATTAGGAGGTGCTTTTTGCTTTGTTTTATATTTAATGCAGGGCGCCCGGAAAGATTGTTATCACTGGGGCCAATCCTAGTAGTCGGCGACCCTGACCGCAAGCGCAATGACCATCTAAGTATTGCATATGGAGAGAAAACATAATTGTGGAAACCCCAAAGACAATAATTACCACATGGTTGGCTTCAAATTGCAAGTTTGACGAACTTGCTCTGATGACCCTGCACGAGCTCCACATGGAACAGGACAAACACCTTGCTCTGCTCCGTGCTGTTTTGTGCAGTTATACTCCATTTTGATCACAGCACTGTTGCAGGGCACGGCGCGGCTGGTGTGGACGCGGCATTCGACTGTAAGCTCTAACTACTGATTTTTTTTCCTAGTTAAATGAATTCCGTCAATTACTAAATGAAAATGGAGATCCACTATCAGGAAATTTTAGATCTATACAGCCATTAAATGGACGAATAGTTCAAAAATATCTGCAACCAAATTCCTAGGCAGACAATGGAACCTTGCACCAGGACACCTGTAAATTGCACTAACAAATAACGATAGTCTGACAACTTTACAATGACTATATAAGTAAATTGAAAATATTATTAATGCAATACGCCTGATGATTTCCTTGTAAATATTATGCAATAAATATACCCGCTGAAAAACCTTGTTAGTCGTTAATATCCTTGAAAGAAGGGATTACAAATTAGTAAAACAGCCGAATGAAAGGGCAAAGACAGTTGTGCGATCTACTTCTGGGACGTGTACAAATCCCTTGTCTGGTCAGATTTTAAAGATGGACAGGTCACTTGCCGGTACATAATGGCTCAAGATCCTAAGCGAAGACGTTTGAATTTTCTGGAAAATCTCTTCTCTAAACTGCGATTAGACTCTGGAATTGCAAAGACGTTAGCAAACGTTCTCAAACATTGTGCTCCATCCCCATCTCCAACTCGACAAACGATCAGACTCCACTGTTTGTTGGTGAGCATTTGAATGAAGAACCATGTGCAATAAAAGGGTCCTCTACCAAATGTGCCCAGAATCCTCAAAAGCAAACGGTCTTTTATATCCTTGCAACGATTACAAAATAGACAAACATTTTCGAAATTTTGTTGGTGTCCTCGCGACTTCTCCATCAAAAACGCATTTGATATTTTTTAGGATTCACAAACTTTTGCACAGCTGGTAGAGACCCGACTTTACGACATCCCTGGTCTTGCAGCAGACTATCACTTAGTTCAATTGCAAAGGCATTCCTCTGGTTGGATCATTGGACAGAAAGGATTTTTCCTTTAGGTACTGATGACAGCATAACTTAAACTGAGTTTATGACCCAAAAGAAGTCGCCCAATATCGGCCAAAAAGACCATGGCGTTACACAAACCTTCACTTAACAGTCTCAACACCGCTAACCTAACGTGACCAGCGATCAGTTTTGAGGATTATAGGGAAGCAACAAAAAAAAGGTCCACTATAGTCCCATTCTGTAATGAGCAAGGATCTGGACAGTAGTCATTCGGTTTTTCAAACAGGAAACCATAAAGGATGCCATAAACGTTTCTAGACCGTGAACTGCCAAACTAGAATGTTGAGAAATCAATTGAAGTTCGGAGAAAACCCTTGTCCCTCATCAAGTCCAGTCTACAAACACATAATGCCTGTCTTTATGACACTATCGTTATTAACGTCTTCATACTACACATCAACCGGTCAACCGAATTGTGTGTTTATACGAGACGTTTAATATAAAGATGGTCACAATGATAACGTGTTTAGGAATCCTATAAGTAGATATAATGCCTGAGCCTTAATTACTGTCCGAGAGTTATTTCCATCGTCGCCATTACACACATTAAATACGTCTTTAGGGCATTTCATTTTAATGGATTATGGATAAAAAAATTTTCGCTCAACATTAAAAAATTGAATTTTTTTTCAAACGTCATCATCCACCTCCGGCATATAACAAAATATAAATTTATGCACAAGTCGGTATATGCATGACTGGTTTGCAACATGTTTACAATCGCCGCCAAACTCATCTTTGCCCTATGGCAGAAATGAACTTGATAAAACTGCCTATAGAAAAGAGACTTCTTGACAAACGTTAAGAAGTAAAATTAAAGGAAATGAGCATTTGACTGGATTATATAACTTCATATGAGAATCATAACTACCTATCTCCTCCTTTCTCATCTCAGCTAATATCCGGTTAGCCCTACTTGCAAAAGTCCTTAACCCACATCTTTTTTGAAAGGGCCTCTGTAGTTCTCGCACTACTGCTAAGTAAACAAATTGATGCTGCTAACTTATTTTTCTCTCTTTTTATTTGCACCATGCCCAATGTTTAATGTTGCGTTTGGTTTTACCACAACATCTCATCATTTTTCTAACACCAAAAGTTTCTGTTTACGACTTTTTCCTCACAATTTATGCAAACATCAAACAACTAAAATCTTGGCTCTACAACAATTGGCCAAATATCTCATGTGCAGTTATCTCAGTTCCGCTATCAAACTCAAGAGTCAGTCCTCAAACTCTTGCCAAAAACAGCATATAACGAGTTAGCCCATTTAGAAACTTGTTGAAATGTACATTTTTGCTCTCAATAATTCTCATGCAACACTTTTACCAGATTGAAAGCCTCCCTTCCCTCCACAACAAAACTTCAACTAGGTTTTAAGATTCCTGAAGCACTCGTTTGACAATGTTACAAACATATCATCTCCATTTCAGCAGTGATTTCAATTTTACTTATGAAACACATCACGTAGGGCATAATATACATTAGTCCTACAAGAAGCCCCACTGGAACTGAATTAGTGTCACCTAAACGTCAGGCGATGTCCTAATCTCCTATACAACCAGCAGAGGGTGGAGCTGTTGTACTACCTCTTCAAAATACTTTCAATCATCATTATCAGACCCTTATCCCGCCTTTGTCAGAGATAAGGCTTCATACGACCTGCTCCCACATCTGCTTTGGCCTTTCTATACCCTGGATGGTTCCAGTGACCTGCATTCCTGTAATGGACCAAACAGGGTTCACTATAGCAGGAAAAATGAGCTCCTACAATGCTTTGTCCGCCAAAATAAATGTGTATACCATTATAGAAACATATGGGGCGGCTTATTGCGTTGGACACACCAGATCTCGTATGATCACTGAAGTTAAGCAACGCAACGCTAGTTAGAACTGACATGAGTGGCCGCTTGGGAACACTAGATACAGTGTAGTGTCTGTGCGGACTCTGTACTACACCTATGCAGTGGACGGGGCTCTAATGACAATTGTAGTTTAAGGGCCCTAAACCCCAACAAATCAATAAAACAACCAGAAACATATAGCATTACGGCATGCAAATAAGGCTGAAGCTCCTATGTTGTACTTTCATTGTTAATGCCAGGTGTCCAACATCGTAAATCGACTAAAAAATTTATGTAACTGCACACACACTAAGATCTGTAATGTTGCTAGAATAAAATAAAGAATGAAACACTAGAAATAAATGCTAACTACTGAATTTCGGGCATCTACATCTCTCATCGATAGCATGATCTTCCTAGGAACTTACCCAATGCCCGTGTAACAACACTTTCTCAGAAAACATAACCCCTGTTTAACTAACCAGTAAGTAAAATGGAAATCTCGTGAAACAGCTGAGTTTGACCACTATGGACACTATTTCATGGTATTTGCAGCTTTAAGCAACAATCCTGCAAGGTATTTATAAAATTCAAAACGATAGTTTTAGGTTATATACTGAAATGGACATCAAACACTGAGACACACACCGTCTGAGCGTTTGTCGCGAATCGATGTAGCAGAAACAGTTTGATGATCGACAGACTTTCAGAAATTCGCAAAAGAAAAAAATGTATACCACTTTGTCGTATAGCACAGAAGAGGATTTCAAAGAATTAGTTTGGAATTCAAATTACAGAAGTTAACCTCAAGCCTTTTATGTTCATTCATTTGTTAAACACAAAAGTGAGTTGTTGATCATGTATAGTTAATGATCTAATCTTAATTTCATCTTTCCTGCATGAATAATGCATTTCATAAGACAAAACTGTTAAAATGTATTCCGTACATATAGCATTATAATTTAATCTCGGCATCTATTTACATACCAGACCTCATCAAATAAATTTCAATGTATAGTCTAAAACTTAATATCAGTGAACAGTTTACCACATTTCGTAACGTTAATTATGATGCTTAAAGAATAGTATACAAGTTCCCCAGTGCTGATTTCAGTAAATAAATGCTGAAAGGGTCTTTCGTGTTTTGGTGACAAAATGTTCACAATCAAATGAGCATATTTCTAAATGTAAGCGTTATTAAGTTTATATTGCTTCCAAACTCATAAATGCACTAATTTAAGAAATAAAGGCGATATACAGTAACTTAACTAGCAACTATTACCGGTAAATGTTGATGCCACATACTGTATACGGTACAGCTCTATTTGATGACAGTTCAACTTTCAAGCTTCCGAAGACATATACAGTTAACATGTATGTCAGTTAACAGTATAGGAGATTCGAAATTTCGTTGCAGTTGAAGACGAAAAAACCAAACAGCTCAAACTATGCATGCAAATATACTAGTTGTTTTGTCGTATGTAACAAAAGGACGCCGCCATTGTTAGATAATAAACAGAAAAGAGAACAAATTGACGCCATTCATGTCTCGCACACTTCTATTCTCTAAGAATAACCTCGAAGAGGGTGAAAAGAAGAAGGCGACAAATAGAGAAAAGATAGGATACGTATTCATCAATATGATACCCATAAAATAAAGTTTGGTGTCTTTTTTTTCTTTTCAACCAAGAGTAGTGAAGAAGACAAAAGAGGAAATTTAACTTGGCCTCAAATGCCACGCTGAGCTCATCAACTGTAACCATGACAACATGGAATGCACGCGTCTAAGAGACTTGTGGGATGTCGAACTGCACAGCTGCCCAGAACGTGCGTCGTGAGAAACCGAAGGCGTCGTCATGACAACGGCAATGGAAGCGCCCCAGAAGCCTCAACGGGTCATTTAGTCACCAAGCGGTTAAAGCTCACTTCTCCAAGTGCACCACGAATGCAACACAACAAAGATAACTCTTTTCAAAGATCAATTCAAATGTGTATTTCAATCTAGACCTCTGTCTGGTCCCCTAATCATAATAAAAAACACACTTTAAAATAGCCAGAGCTTTGTGTGCAAAATTTATCGAAATGGAACATTATTACTTGAAGACAAGTTTCAGGGGAAGTAAGATGATATTCTGTTATTATTTTGATAACATAATGACGTTATATACTTCAGAGTATTAGTAATCTTTGTAATTTGGTTAACTCCCAGAAACGGTTGTCAAGTTAACTGAGAAATATCGGTTGTTGAGCAGTAAGGGCTCAAAATTATAAATAAGATGTGAAATAGCCGTAGTAGGTCCTTAAGGTATTTAGGGTATCATCACAAGTGTCTCGAAATGCAACAGACACAACACAAATATACTTCAAGCTTTCAGTGCTATGATAAGTAGAAGTGGCAGTTGGAGAAAAAAAAACAACTTCCGGTCGTTCACCTCTCAGATACTGTATTAAGCCAATAATGCTAATAAAACCAAATTTACTGATATCCTTTTTATATCGACAACAGACTTCAACTTTAATACACTGTATAACGGCACCTACTAGCCTTGACAGGAAAGGGTACCCATTTATGCCCCTCTGAGACACGTGAGCGATTTGTTGGACGTTATTTTTACGCAGCTGGGTGCCAACATAATGCTGCAACCCCTATGCTTATTTATTGTCGGCCTATTTATTTTATTGGGACACCTTTCCTTTACCGACGTTAGGAGGAGCGTGTGATCCTACAACTTTGAATTCTACCGATCTACTCGTTGCATGTAGAAAGGGTCCTTTAACGAGAAAGTGACATCGCACACACCTTCGTCATCAGAAACGGAACGCCAGGATGAAGCCAATCCATTTCGATCCAGTATTGATTCTAGGCCCACCGACGCAGTAATCGAGCACACTACTTCTGCACCGCCTCTATAATTCAGTCCAAAAGCTGCACTACTAAAAATATAATGTGCCTAGCTTCATTATTTTTCTTCCATAGATTTGTTTTGTGGCGCTTTAGGGCCCTTCAAATACAATGGTCATTAGAGACCCGTCCACTGCGTAGTTCTAATGCAGAGTCTGCACTGACTCTGCACCGTTAAGGCAATTTGGGTACTAGCAGTATCCAGGGCTCCCAAGACGTCGCCCATTCTAGTACTATCTGGGGCTGCATTGCTTAACTTCAGTGATTAGACGAGCTGTTGCTGTTGGTGGTGCTGTTTGGCCCACAACTACTATGGTTATTACGGTCCAGAAAGTCAGTCATACTGTGGTGGGGGTGTAAAGTGCCATCCTACCATCGTGACATGTAATAAAAAGACAGAAGCGAAAATTGAATAATGATAAAACAAAAGGTCAATAAGACATAAATATAAAACGACAAAAAGGTAAACCAGACACAAAGACACAAAGGGCCAAAACAGACACAAAGATAAAAAGGCAATAGCCACCAAACGTCACCCATGCGCGTGCTATTTGGGCTTCCGCTGGTATCTAGGATCACCTGTCCAAATGAACGGCAACATAATCTTAATGAGACCCAGAGGATCAATGTACGATAATTTTTTTGTTTTTTTTTTCGTTGGCGCTTTAAGGCCTTCAACTGTATTCAACGGGCACTTCGACGTCTTAGGGCCCCTCAACTAGGGCACTTCAACGGATTTTTGGCCCGTCCACTGCGTAATTCTAGAGAGTGGCTTATTGCGTTGGACACACCAGTTCTCGTCTGATCACTGAAGTTAAGCAAGTTAGTATTGACATGAGTGGCAGCTTGGGAAAGCTGGGTACTGCTAATACCCAAGAATCGTCGCATTGGTGTAGTCCCTGTGCAGTCTCTGCATTAGAACTACGCAGTGGACGGGGCTTGTATACCTTGTAGTTGAAGGGCCCCAAAACACAAACAAACCAATGCACAGACACTATACTAATGCGACGATTTTTGGATATTAGCGGTATCCAGTTTTCCCAAGCGGCCTCACATGTTAGTACTAGCTGGTGCTGGGTTGCTTAACTTCAGTGATCAGACGAGAACTGGTGCGTCCAACGCAATGAGCCGCTCCCCAGTGGTGGGCCAGTAGTGTTGTCCAGCAGTGGTGGGCCAGTAGGTCTCAACAATAACTGGTATATGCCACACATTTGTCCCAGCATCACTTAGGAATGGTGACTTCGTTCCTATCACTGGTTATGGCAGATCAGGGGGCCGGTTATAAGAAGCAAGTGAAGGGCCGGGGCGCTTTTAGCCTGGTGCCTGTGTGCATTGAACACATTGCACACTGTGCTAGCACGCCTGTGCCGCTCCCCTTTTGCAATAATAAAGACAGGCACTCTGTATATAGGATATTTTAGTGTCTGCAAAGTTTTTAAGCTTTCAACTTGCTATTAGCACTGCCACAATTTTTGCACACTATGAGATGAAGTTGGAGAAAAATATTGATTTCAAATTAACCCATGAACCAATTATTAGAAAATTCTCAAAGGACATTAACTACTACCTCGTTTACTTTTTCATGTTTTCATTTTTTCATCCATTTATTTCGTCCCTGAATTTCAATTAAAAATGTTTTTAAATAAAGAGGCCAAGGTCAGGTACAGCATGTAATCATTTTTATATATATAATATTTTGTGCTTATTATGTACTTTCGGTAAGGTAATATAGTGAGTACATGAGCATCCTTAAGGTGTCTATAATTGAATTTTTTAAACGCATTAATGATAAAGAGTGACTGTTGTACCAACATAAAATTCTGATGTTTCCAATCTAAAAGTTAGTTATGACTTCATTCGTAGAAGAGTACTAAATGTAGCCTAAACAAAATCATAAATTCAGGAACTAGTTGAATTGCTACTTGAAAAACATCAAACTGTCTACTACATCCCGGTTACCAGACAGTGTGTACACTTGCCGAAAATAAAAATAAAAAATCGTCAGACTCACATATATTTTCTACAATGTTAATATCATTCATGTCAAAATTATATACTGGACATATGAATTTATGATCCTAACAATTACAGCCAACTAAATATCATTCTTTCCCTACATATTCAGAAAATATTTACCAGATTTGTATTACGGTTCCCGTTCATAAAATATGGTTAGCTAGGATTATTTATAGGATCACGATTTTATTCCGGATTATTAGCTTGCCAATAGCATATTTAATTGACAATATGATGACTATAATGTCCAGCTCTGAAGGTAATTTATATTTCTTGTGCAATTAATTCATGTATATCTCCTTGCTGTCATTATTATACAATAATAGCATACATATGAGTACTCTCTCTCTCTCTCTCTCTCTCTCTACATATAAGTGTTATTTTATAACTCATTATTCAGTGACGTCATTAGTTGAATGCAATTAGCAATTTAATGACACATGTTTATCGAGGATACATTAAGCCAGTCACAGAGGGGAATCTTTGTCAAATTACAATAACTCACGAATAGTGCTATAGGACCGAAGAGCGCACATATCAAAATAATGACCTCATAACTGTAAATTTGGTATAATCCTGATTTTCGGACATTGCATACAGTGACTAAAATGATGAGTAGTCTATCATGACACACACAACCAGACTTTCACTCCAAATGCTCACATATTATAAATATATGAAAATAATATCAACAAGATTACTGCTTATTTTTAATTAATTCCACATTACTTGCTTACTACTGAGTCACACAGACAAACACTTCAAATTCTGTCGTTTCAACTCATAAATAAATCTGATTCAGTTCTCAGCTCAGCATCATCCTCCACTATTTAATTTTTCATTTTATATTCACTGATTGTGTTACAAAAGTAATTATACCGAAACCTACAAATGACTTCCTAAAGATTTTTAAGCATGAAATTAGCTTCATCTGCAGTTGACATCATCCTGAAATGCACCGCATTAGTCGTTTCATCATCTGTCATTCAATGTAATAATCTCCTCTAGTGTGGCCATTAAGTAAAAAGGGATAAGCAGCTCTCTCAGGAACTAAGCTTTGTCTGTCAACTATCTGCTCTTCAACTGAATATCGACTACTATTTACTTTTAATTAGTTTTTAATAGTATATGACGACTTTTGATTTTGATTATTCAGAAATTGTAATTGTGTTGAATCGCTACTTGATCTGACCTAAAGGATAAGATTCTGTACATCAAATACTGACTGCTAAAGTGGGGTCATTATGTCAAACTTTGAAATAAATGTCCTGAGGTAAAAAAAATGTAAGTGCAAAGGGGTTGACCTGTTATGGCTGCCTGGCTGACACCCCAACTCACAAACTAATCCAATCCATATCAGATATTGATCTACTGTATTGATTTCATTGTGCTTCCCTTCACACAAACCTTACAATATCTTATAAGTCAGTTGGGAATATAAATTTTGTTTTGTTGGTGTTTTAGGGCCTTTCAACTACAACGGTCATTAGAGCCCCGTCCATTGAGTACTTCTAATGCAGTCTGCACAGTCACTACGCTGTTACGACGATTTTGCGTATTAGCAGCACCAAGTGTTCCCAAGCGGTCATCCATGCTAGTACTAGCTGGGGTTGCGGGGCTTAACTTGTGATCAGACGAGATCTGGTGTGCCCAACTCCATACAACCATACACCTGGCGCTCTGAAGGCGTGGGTTCAATTTTCAGTCACTTTCAGCATCTCTTCCTCTTCCTCATTGGCATTTTCATCCCGTGGCGCAGTGGATAACGTGCTCGGTAACTGCGTAAGCGGTTCTAGGTTTGATACTGGACAGAGTTGCATTGGCTTCTTTCGGGTGAGTGAGATGCCCTGAGTGCTCCTTTCTTCGGATAAGAAGTAAAACCGAGGTCTTGCGTGGTGTGAGGGAGTGGCTGTATTGCGATGGACACACTAGTTCTCCTCTGGTCACTGAAGTTAAGCAACGCAACCTCAGCTAGTACTAACATGGGTGGCCGCTTGGGAAAACAGGGTACCGCTAATACCCAAAAATCGTCGCATTAGCGTAGTCTGTGCAGCCCCTGCATTAGAACTATGCAGTGAACGGGGCTCTAATGACGTTGTAGTTGAAGGGCCCGTAAACGCCAATAAAACAAAAAAACGGATGGTGTACGATGGCATTTGCACGTAAAGGAACCCTCTCTAGGTCTACCATGCAATGGGTATATGAGGCAGAATTTCCAGGTGTAGAAGCTCGCCCCGGGAGGCCAGAGGGCGAAGCGTCGGTGGAATTCCCCAATGAACAGTCGACTGACGATAAATAAGCATAGGGGTTGCAGCTTTAGCCGGCAACCGACAGGGACAAGATGGGCATCCGACCCTGCCATAAGCAGGAAAAGGGGTGGTGGTTGCTTTAGAGTTGTTATTCCTCATTGGCACCTTGAAGGGTCACACTCAGTAGTGTCCAGTGTAATATTACGAGCTCACAAAGATACTTTTTAACTTGATTTGATGACGACCTTACATGATTCCAGACGACAAGCATCACGCATTTAATACAAAGCGCATACTTCAAATACCAGTTTTAAGAAAGTGTCATAAGGAAATAACGTGATTTTCCTGAAGCAACCATTACCTTCTTTCAGAAACAAGAACAGACATCATGTTGAATTTCGAGCGCGCACAGTTACCGTTGCGGTCAAATATTATCCTAACGTCTGCATGTAAGAAACATGACTATAACTTCAAATGGAGATTCTCAACAATATGATATCTCTTATTCCCATCCTTCCTTCTCCCTTCTGATGTTAATTATTCAGTAGTAAAACTATGACTACTAATGGCTTGCGAGTTATCTTTTCTCAGAAATAAGACTATCAATGTTGAAGGACGTGAGGGTGCTTTATAGGTTTCTTGTATGTTTCCAAGATGCAACATATGTTGGGGAAGAGCGTTATTAGTCAGTCCAAAATATCGATTTGTGCCACTGAGTAAATAGGCTTAAGAAAAGATAAAGAAAAGATGAGTACTGAAAAAAATTAACTCAGATGTTGCTAACAAGTGGCTATCATCAAGTTCGACATGAATGTGTAGCTAATTTTTTATTGAAATGTAGTTTTATCAGATTTGGTTGATTTTTCCTATTTATTGACAAACTATTTTATATTAGTCTACAGATAATGTCAAATGCCTTTCTCATATCTTTACAGTAAAAAAAAACATCATTGCAAAAGAAGGAAATGTAGTACAATACTATTCCCTGGAAAGCAATAATTGATATTAGTTTGTCATATGCATCATCAATACGAACGCCAACCATTTCCAAACAATTCATCAGATGGACAAGTGACCTAAATTTCAACTAGTACTGAAGAATAGCGGAATAACAAGAATCCCAAGTCGATTATGTCAAACCGTACATCAAACAACGAATAAAGGATGTAGACCGATACAAGATGAAGTCTAGTTTAGTGGTAGGAGACAAAGAAATACAGAAGCCTACAACAAGTATGATTCCTTACAAAGTTTAATCAAACTACGCATAAAGTAATATAGTCGACATTCAAAAGATATTTTTAGTAAAGATATAGTTTTCAAAATCCGTTTCCTAGGTTAGATATCTGGTTCCCAGCGTAGTCTTTCAAATGTCACTCTCTAGGGTTAATCGAATTCCAAATGAATAAAAAAACGTCATTTCCCTCAACAACTAACATCCTAGACTCCAAAGTCGATAGCCCTTTTTTCATAAAATAGAATAAACCACGTGTAAGATAGTGATAAAAACCCCTAAACGTGGAACACTCAGAGGTGCATATAGTCAAAATTTACGGAAATGTTATAAAACCTAATATGATTTTAGATGTGAATATAAAAAAATGTCTGACAAAATTGTCAACAGAATTCAGGCATGTGAAAATCAGAATTGGATATTTCTTAATAAGCATCAGAAATAGAAATTACTGCACTGACTTTTGTAGGTCGCCAAATAAGATGTTTACTGGTTAGCAACAACACCCAACCACTCATTACTATATTACCATTAACCAGTTCGTCCACTGCGTAGTTCTAATGCAGAGACTGCACAGACAATACACTAAAGCGAAGATTTTTGAGTACAGTAAAACCTCTCTATGGGTACACTCCTCTAACGGGTACACCTCTCTATAGACTTTATGCTATTACAACCCCTTTTAATAGTACACCTATGTAGTGGGTACACCCCTCTATTGGTACACCTAATACATACCACCACTTTTCAGAAGACTATCTCTGTAATGGCTATACTCCTTTATTGGTACACCTAATATGCTTACATATCACAATTTTCAGAAAACCCCCTCTGTGACGGGTACACCCCTCTGATGGGTATACTTTGGCCAGGTCCCAGAGATGTACCAAATAGAGAGGTTTCACTGTATTAGCAGTACCCAGTTTTCCCAAGCGACCATCCATGTCAGTACTAGCTGGGGTTGCGCTTCTTAACTTCAGTGATCAGAATGAGAACTGGTGTGTCCAACGCAATTGGTCGAGTATCCAATTGTCCCATCGACACTTGGAACATAAGGCGAACTACAATATTAGACATTATTTTAACGCAGTCGGCTGCTGACCTAATACAAAATGGACACACCAGTTCTCGTCTGATCACTGAAGTTAAGAAACGCAACCCTAGATAGTATTGGTATGGATGACCGCTTGGAAACACTGGGTACTGCTAATACCCGAATCGTCGTAACAGCGTAGTGTCTGTGCAGAATCTGCGTTAGAACTACGCAGTGGATGGGGGTTCTAATGACCCTGTAGTTCAAGGGTCCCAAAACACCAACAAAACCTAATGCAACAACTCTTCGCTTATACTCTTCGGCTTTTTTTGTGCTGTTTTAGAGCCCACGACGACGTCGGTCATTAGAGCCTAGAATAGAGTAGTAGTAATGTGGAGCTCGTATAGACACCACACTGTTAGAGGCGAGGCGCAAAATGAGGCCGCAGGGTGACGCAGCGTAACGCAGCCCTGCGAAATTCTGCTAGCAGGCAATCACCGCACATTGAATCGCAGTTTTTCAACATTCTGGTTTGCAATTTGCGTCAACTAAAATGGCTTTCAACGTAACAGTGATTGCCTGCTAGCAGAATTTCGCAGGGCTGCGTCATATTGCGTCACCCTGCGGCCTCATTTTGCGCCTTCCCTTACGACGTTTGGGCATCAGCAGTATCAGCAGTACTGCGTTGGCAGTAACCAGTATTCCCAAGCGACACTCATCCGAGTACTAAGTACTACCTCGGCTTGCATTGCTTAATTTTAATGATCGGGCGAGAACTGATGTGTCAAACGCAATACGGCTCCCCTAGTTTCTTCATGGAACCACTTTCGCTCACCAATGATGGGGGGTGTCGAGTTCCTACACCGGGAAAGTTAGTCGATATAAAATTACACCATATATCACTCATTTAGAAAGGGATCTCTCTACCGTGCAGGTGACATTGTATACATCCCCATGTGAAGTCAAGGCTATTCTTCCCATTCCAAAGGAAGGCGGATTTAGGGCTACCTGCCGCTCTTCTTCCCTAAAAAGGAGACCATCTGCCTCGGTCAGGATTTACCCTCCACGTAGTCAAGCATGCTAAACAGTAGTTCTAGTTGAATACACTGCAAGCAGCCATGATAGGCCAAATTGGCAGTGAAGAGAATAAACTCTCATTCCTAACAATTGACTTATTCAAAAACCCCAAGGAACCTGAAGCATAGCATCTATTCTGTTATACATAGCCTGCCCACTATAATGGCACCTTCTTTCAGAAATTTCTTCACCTATTCCTCATCAAGAGCATTCCAATTGCGAATGACCCTTGGAAAAAAGGACCAGTAGTATGAGTCTGTTCGGGCCCTGATCTCCTTCAATTTGGACAAATGAGCTATTGCCTGACGGTGAGATCTTGATATCAAATCCTACAGGAAGATTCACATTTTATGATAAAGACTTACTAATTATACATAAGTGGGGTAGGCCGACTCCCCCACTGACAATATTCCTACGGGTTACATTCTGGAGGCCGTCCAGTGGACCCGCAGACCCGACCTTGCCGCAGGCGGGATAAGGGTGTGATGATGATGATGATTTACTAATTATATATATATATGCTTAATGATTTTTACTACACTTATTATAAGGCACATGGGGATCAGCTTATTGCGTTGGACACACCAGTTGTCTGATCACTGAAATTAAGCAACGTAACCTCAGCTAGTACTAACATGGGTGGCCGGTTGGGAAAACTGAGTACCGCTAATCTCCAAAAATCGTCGCATTAGTGCAATGTCTGTACAGTATCTGCATTAGAGTTACGCAGTGGACAGGACTCTAATGGCCTCGTAATTGACGGGCCCTAAAACACCAACGAAACAAAGAAATGAAGCACATGCTGCATTCAAACCCAACTAATGCAAATGAGCGTTTGGCATCTGAAAATTCACGTTTAAAGACATAAACGTGTTACGATACACATGTATACAAAGCGCATTACGAGCATTAATAGCTGTAGACACAATGTTTACACATGATTCAGAAAATACAGTTTTATGTTAATACATATTTGTTAGTAATATTAAACCTGTAACAGAAGTCTATGGAGAATACATTAAAGCAAACAAGTTAGAAACTTGATGTTCCTACATTTCTTCTTTAAAAACTTTAAAATAAATGGGCACTGATTTCTTGAAGCTAAGATATCATTTGCAATTTTTATCTTGAGAAAATTTTAAGTCAATTAATTGCCATGGCAGCAAACCACACTTAAGTTTTATACCTTGTTGTAATCCAATGTGATTACTGTCAAGAAATAAAAGCAAATTAGTTTATCATTGGATTATGGTCCCGTGTTCGTTGAATATGAACGTACCCTCTTTTTTTTCAAAAAAAAGACAAGCTCAACAATTACAAAGCTTAATACCAATAAGAGAAAACTACTTTTAACACTCAATCATGGCATTACTTAAAATTATGTTTTCATACTTGCTTTTATTTGCTGCAGTAAAAATACGGAGACTAATGTGAGAACATAATGATTAAACAAAACTATCATTTTCACTTTAAGACAAAAGAAGCGCTTTACGGCTCAAATTTATGGAAAAGACGTAGTAGTATTCATGGGACAAATTCACAATTAAAAAAATAGCACCCCGATATAAAATCTGTGAGTTGTTGGCTGAGATTTAAGAGATGCCCAAATGATAACCGCTGCCAAGATGATCAAAGATAATAGACGTCTGATCTATTGTCAGCCTGTTAGTGCTGTGCAAGAGCTACAAGGCTTCTTCTTAAGTAATCCATTACTCACTTACGGCCAGGACAGATGCCCATGAATTCTGGAGGGCCAAACGCAAACAGGAATAATGAAAGAAATCTGAAGGATTGATAACGGATAGAAAAATACCAAGAGAAAAGAGGCTGTCGACCAAAGCCACAACCCTTTCAGTTACCTCTTAAGACATCCAAAAGCAACTCCTTACCCTTTTCTCCCCTATGGCAGGATAGGGTTCCCATCCTGCTCCTCTCGATGGACGCAAGGGTGATCTATTGGACGGTGTTTTTCCTGCAGCTGGTTGCCGATAAAAGCTGCAACCCCTATCCTTATTTGTCGTCAGTCTGCTATTGGTTGGGGCATTCCACCGACGCCAAGGGGCGAGTTCCTAGTCCTACACCTGGGAATTTTTGCCTCATCTACCCGTTGCATAGTACAGAGGGTTCTTTGACGTGCAAAAGCTATCGTACACCACATGGGGCCGCCGTTTTACTTCTCATTCGGAGGAAGGTCTCTCGGGGTCTCTCTCTCTCTCGCACGAAACCAGTATGGAAACCTCCCTCGGACCAGTATGGAACCTAAAACCACTGACGCAGTTACCGAGCACTCTACCTACTGCGCGTCCGAGGTGGGATCTCTAAAGTCATACAGGAATATAAATTCTGATATGCGTTACCTTGAATCGCAATCGATGTCTGGGCCGAAGGTTTCCTAAACACCAAAACTACTACGTTAGTGAAGGGCCTCACTTTAGCCAGTTTTATCCACTCTGACATAGTTCTGTTGCTAATATTCAGTAGTAGGCGTTTGCCATTTAATCGAAAAAGAAAATTAGGTTGCAGAGTATCAATCTCTACAGAAAGCCTAGCAACCCTTTGAATCCGTATTAAGTGCATGGGTTTTTTGACCGTGAGTAGGAACTTCACAAGACCTCAAAGGAGTTTTCAGTAATCTGCATTGTATGTTTGGAAAGCTCCTAGCCAGGATTACTGAGACTAATACTGAATATGAATATTTGAATCTCTCATGTTATATGCCTATCAATGCCAACCTAGTACACGTATAAGCAAGCAGTGATTTTGAAGATAAAAATAAATATTCCAGATTCTCATTAATTGATATGAGTAGGCATACTAATTGAATATGCAAACTGTACCTAAAATCAATATCCACCATACAGCATATAATATTCATTATGTTTGATTGGATAATCCAAAAAAAAGAATTAGGCAATCTTCAATGACGAATTTCAGACAGGAATAGAGTATAAACAGAAATTTGCAACAGTTAGTATATTACTCTGGTTTAATGATGGATTAATAACTGTTGTTATTGAAATATACGATTAGTAAGAGTTTAGTGATGTTGAATAGTTTAATTGACGTTTTTTAAACTTATTTTAAAAATTATTTTAGTAGCTTTACAAATGATGCGTATGATATTAGCAGATTTTCAACAAATGCACTGACTTTTAACGCGGTATATACAGGGTGTAATTTTTAAAGTAACCAATGCCTTTATGGATGATGGAGGGGAACATTCATTTCCTAAAACAGTTCGGAAATTTCGGCAGTAGTTTTTTTCAGGAAAAAAAAACAAAGTTAAATTTTTTAAACAGGTAGGGGCAATTTTAATTATCGCATTGCACAGCTCTATAAAAATGAGAAATTTTGATATATCATGTTCCTATACCTAAAATTAAAAATAGGCCTTCAAAACTGAGTATGTGTTAATGGCCTGTGGCTACAGGATTTTGTCTCAGGTATGCAGCTCAGCAAATTGCCGCTCTTAGACAGTTTCTACTACAGTCCACAAGTTACTTGAATCTCACGTTGTAATTTGAATAAAATCCATAAAAGCCATTCATTTATTAAATATAAAATCAGATCTAATTTACGATTTTTATAGTTTATTATCTGATAAACAAAAATATGAAAAATAATATACTAGAGCGACTTTTCGACTTGTAATTTTGAGATATTATCTTACCCTAGAGTCATTATTTTGGTCAATGATTCTTACTTATACTTTGGGGAAGAAAACCAACAAAATGCAAAACTGCCCCATTTATTCCAAATTTAAAGACAGAAGTCTCATTTGGGATTTTAAAATGAAAATATAAGAATATTCATTAAAATTTAACTCGTATACTCGAGTGTTTACCAATAAAAAAATATTTTATAGCCAAAATTCAAATATCTGGAATGATGCCGAAAGAGGCGAATGAAATGTTATAGCTTTCTGAGAGTAGACTTTTATTAAAAATGACAATAAACAGATCTCCAGTTGCATTTCTTGTCTATTCTTGGAAATTATTAAAATAATTTACATTCAATTCTTTTTTTGAAGTAGAAAATACAGTTTCTACCACATGTCTCATAAAGAATGCATTTCAAATTCGAGTCTATAAATTCAATGAAAGATTTGTATTAAAAGTATAATTTTGTCCTTTCGCATAATCAGATATAACTTCATATTTCAAAAAGCTTTCTACGCTTTGCAGTGTTTCGTAATGCTAATCAAACGAAATAAAATTACAAAATGACAGTTTATATGAATTCTGTGAAGAAAAATCGATGAAGCGTTATGAAACTATATTTACAGTATGGGACCAGAAAGAACATAATCATCACGTCTTCATAAAATGTATCTACACATAACATATTAAAATCATATTTTATGGTCTTCATTAAGAAGTAGTGCTACTACTATTGTGACGAAAGTAAAATTATGCTTTCTGTCCCGTTTCCGCTGTCAAGTCTTGTCTCAAACCCTCTGAATTCTATCAAACTTCAAGTGTTAAACACATGAAATCAAATTTAAAGTGTCGGATATATTGCAAGAACAATTTTATGACGTTTTAAAGCCATTAAGTTTGCAACACAAATAACAAAGCACCATCAAAAAGAGGGGAGCGGCCTAATGCGTAGGAAGAACCAGTTAGTATGTTACGCCAACAGGTTGGGAAGTCGGCCAAGCAGCCATAACGGGCTGCACCCTGTGGAGGCTGCTCGCGGGAGGTAGGAGTGGAGGATGTAGGAGATGGGAAATTAGTAGCACCCAATGTTCCCCACCAACCATCCATGTCAGTACTACCTTGGGTTGAGTTGCTTAACTTCAGCGATCTGACGAGAACTGGTGTGCCCAAAGCAATTCAGCCGGTTCTCGTCTGATCACTGAAGTTAAGCATTGCAACCCCAGCTAGTACTAACGTGGCTGGCCGTTTTGGAAACTGGATACTGCTAATACCCAATAATCGTCTCATTAGTGTAGTGTCTGTGTAGTCTCTGCATTAGAAATGCGCAGTGACCAGGGCTCTAATGACCTTGCAGTTGAAGGGCTCTAAAACACGAATAAAACAAAAAATCAAAACGAGATTCTGGCAGATGCTAAAATCAAGAATAAACAAATATGAAATGTCCAGACTTTTCCCAACATTAGTGGCCAGTAATTTCTAACAATAATAAGTTTAATAACTACAGAACCTGGAACCATTATGAAGATGATATAATGAAATTTAAGTGTCAAACGCGATTGCTACTTTAATTTCATACTAGTATTACACAGTAAGCATTTTCACACGAAGAATATTAATAGCAACATGTTTAGTTACTGTGAAGCTAACAGTAGTAATATTCACCATTATTACTACCATTCAAGTAATAACCAAGTATTACTATTAGTTATATTTCAGACATAGCAAAAATTTAACACTTCCTTCTCAGTTTTTATGAAACGCTAGTCTAGATATATAATAAAGAATTCAATTTCAAATGTGTTAAACACTCATTGTCATCGTGCACCACGAAGGTACATAAAAACTTATAATGGTATTAGACGTTTAATGACCGCTTAATCTACTTTACTGCCCCTAAGCTGTCATCTGTTTAGATGTCGATGATGACTAGGCGAATAATAGAGAAGCAAAACGCCATTCTCACCATTTACGTCCATTCAACATGAGGCCCGTTAAAGACACTGCGAAGGCGATATACATATCCCTCCAGCCAGGTCACTTAACTAATCCACATTCTGTCGCATCACCTATCTCTTTTGCATCTATTTCTCAAAACTACTCGGATTCCCGTAAAATGCCCATGCAATTAAAGAGTATCTCCTTCTTGATTACTTCGTTGTTGTTTTAGGACCCTTTAGCTACAAAGTCATTAGAGCCCCATCCACTGCATAGTTCTCATGCAGAGACTGCACAGACACTACACTAATGCAACGATTGTGGGTATTAGAGGTACCCAGTTTTCCCAAACGGCCACCCATGTTAGTACTAGTTTGCTGGGGTGACGTTGCTTAACTTCAGTGCCCAACGCAATAAAGCGGCTCAAAGAGAGGGGCGGACCCTTTCAAGCAACATCTAGTAATCAATCCCAGTTGGGTTCCAATAGTGACTTTACGATGTCTAGACCTGGGTCCAGGCCCAAACAGAAATTCCACTTGTTCTCCGATTCCAACGTACGTATTATACCAATGCTAACATTTTTAACAATTTAGATAACAAAATTCCATTTAAAATTCTGATCTACGTATGTATCAGATTTAGCACAACTCAAGGTTTGTTATTATGTTATTGAGTTGCTGCCGTGATAGGATGTCTAACTGAACCCTTTGACAGAGTCTGAAAGAGATCGATGAAGGAGATATATAACTTCCAACCTAAATCATCCGGAAGTGACTTTTTAAATTCAATGTATCTACCGCGCAGTTTTTCCTATGTGACTCAAACCTATAGTCAATTAAATACTGTACATCCCGAAAGCTCTGTATCGCCTGCATCACCAACTAAAGGATCACGATCTCTATTGAAAATCTGTTTATCCATCATTTAGTTTCAATTAAGTCAAATTTGTCGGTTAACGAATGTTAAATTGTTATTTTTTTGAAAATAATAAATCGGCGAAAATGAAGAATGGCAATCTAGCATTACACAGAGGTCATGTTAGGTTGCTCATTTACAAGGGGCACAATGGCACGCCGATTCCTTTGGTAAATACTGTGCTGTAGCACATTATCATCATTTCTAACCCATATATCACTTATGACAGAATCTGACACCAGTTTTTTAAGCTGGCACTGGAATTCCACCTATCGGTCTGCCGTCTAAAGCAACAATTCATTATCCCTATATACAATGGTGTTCAAAAATTAAGAAAATAAAGGAAATTATCAGAATTTCTGAAAAATACTGAACTCAAAACTGGAAATTATATCTTCAAATAATAATGCTATAGTGCCGGTATTGAATTTTTAATTACACTCCTACGTGTAAGTATATGAAAAATTGATTGGGAAGTCTGGGCGTGATTTCCGTTTGGATAGAAGAGTGCTGGGGGACAGCACAAAGAAAGTAAACGAAATTGCCTATTTTTTACTGGCAAGGCCAATTGTGGAGTACTGTAGTCCAATTCGGTTTTCCTTTAGGCAGAGTTCATCTTCGGGAAATTGAAATGATCCAAAGGAGGGCAGCAAGAATTTAGTGTCTCAAACATGATCAAAGAATTAGCGTGGGACTCACTTCGTCAGAGGCGGGTATCTGGCACAATTAAGCTTTTTCACAGACTGTTGAAAATAGGATACGAGGGTCCGCCAGTTAGCAGCTTATCCCTTGCAGAGTACAGGGGGAGAAATGACCATCGATTCAAATTGAAGGAGATCAGGGTATGAACAGACTCGTATTACTGATCTTTTTTCCAAGGCTCATTCGGCAATGGAATTCTTTCGGTGAGGATAATGTGTCAAAATTTCTGCAAGAAGGTGCCATTATAGCAGGTATGCGGTATATAGCAGAACAGGTTACTGGGGGATTTAATGGGTTAGAAATTAGGAATGAGAGTCATTCTCTTCACTGCCAATTTTGCCTATCAGGGCTGCTTGCAGTGTATTCCATTAGAATTAGGTGGTGGTGTGACCAGCCTCGGTGGCACATCAGATAGTGTGCTCGATTTACTGCGTCCGTGGTTCAGCTTCGATACTGGATGAGGTGGGTTGGCTTCTTTCGGGTGAGAGAGAAGCCCTGAGTGAACCTTTCTACGGATAAAAAGTAAAACCGGGATAAAGCCAAAACAGACAAAGCTAAAACGGGCAAAAGCCTAAGCAGACACTAAAATAAAAAGGCAAAAGCCAAAACGACACAGGAATAAAAGGCAAAGCTGCCAAAAAGTAAAATGCATCTAAATCAAATTTTGTGAAAGAGGCCCTTGGTGTCGGTGGAGTGGCCCAATGAGCAGTTGACCAATGATAATTAAACATAAGGGATGCAGCTTTTGTCGGCAGCCGGCTGAGTAGTTTTCTCAGTGTAGAAAGAGTGCAGTATGGCCACGGCGTCACTTTTCGGAAGGCGCATTTGGGACTGATTTTCGTTTCGTTGGTGTTTTTTGGGCCCTTTAAGCTACAATGGTCATTAGAGCACCGTCCATTGCGTCGTTCTAGTGCAGAGTCTGCACAGACACTACGCTGTTAAGACGATTTTGGGCATTAACAGTACCCAATGTTCTCAAGTGATTAGACAGGGCAGTACTAGCTAGGGTTGCGTTACTTAACTTCAGTGATCAAACGAGAATTGGTGTGTCCAACGCAATAGAGCCTGAAAAAAATCGGGACTGAAAAAAAGCCATCCATCTCGATCAGGATCGGACATAAATTCAAGGACTCACGATTCAAGCAAGCAGCTACTAAGCTACCGAGGAAGACTTTATGAGTTGTTCCAAGAATTAAATTTCTTTTATTTAATTTACAAGTAGTATATTAATAAAAGAGATTTGATTGTATTCGTAATATAGATACGTATTTCTAATCGCTTCAATTATTTAAGATGATCTGTAATGTCCTCACAATTTCACTGCTTAAGGAGGAACCTAATCACATTAATGTTAAATTTTTATTAGATATAAAGTATTTGAAATTTTTATGGCATCTACCGCTTTTTTTACAATCCAGTTTTATAAGTATACTATTGATAGCCAACGTTTATAGACGAATATAAATTTTTGGATCACAAAGACTATATAAAAAAATTACAAGATTAACCTGATTGTTAAAATTATGCTAGTAGTGAATCGTAACTTGGGCAAACCCCCCTTCAATGCATCTACAAACACGTTTTCATGTTTTATACGTGTCCTATAAACAAAATGCATACGTAGATGCAATGTTATATTGCACATGAGGGGTGATAAAATAAGTTTCACAGTTCCTGCCAAAACCAATTCAAATATTTTTACTACAATACCATTATAAATAAGAAAAATCAATTACTTCATCCCTTTCCTAAAAAGCATCTTTATTATGTTGCAGAAAAGAACTCAGTAGCTCAATCAAAGTGGACTGATTTTTACCTTTCAAATAAAATTTATCTGCGAGTTTAAGAAAGGGCAATATTACTACGGCAGTAGAAAAAACAGACATTTTAACATTGTCTGAAATTCATGCAGGTAACCAGCCTCGGTGGCGCAGGAAGTAGCGTGCCCGACTGGCTGCGCCATTGGATCCAGGGTTCGATACTGGATCAAGGTGGGCTGGCTTCTTTCTTGCGATAGAAATGCCCCGAGTGCGCCTTCCTTCGAATGAGCAGTAACACCGAGGTATCGTTTAGTGTACGATGGCTTGGGCACGTAAAAGAACCCTCTCTATTATTCAAAGGGTAGCAAAAGAAACTACTAACCATTTTCCCGCTTATGGCAGGTTCGGGTACCCATCTTGCCCCTCTGAATGGACACATCATCATCACACCCTTATCCCGCCAGGTCAGGGTCGGGTCTTCGGTTTCTAACCCTCCCACACAAGGGTAATATATTGAACAGTGATTTTCAGTAGCCGGTTGCCGACCAACGCTGCAACCGCTATGCTAATTTATCGTCGATCTACTGTTCTTTGGAGCACTCCACCAAAGTCAGGGGGCGAGCTCCTACAACTGAAAATTTGGCCTCATCGAACCGTTGCATAAGAATGAGGGCTCTTTGGCGTGCAAATGCCATCGTACACCACACGGGACCTCGGTTTTACTTCTCATCTGAAAGAAGGTGCACTCAAGGCCTCTCTCTCACGTCCGAAAGAAGTCAACTCACCTCGGTTGAGTATCGACCCTAGAACTCCTGACGCAGTTCGCGAGCGTAGTACCCCATGGCTGGAGGTTTAGCAACACCTCGTCGGCAATAAAACGCCATTTTAGTGTAGATGTGACTAGTGGAGCTAGACGAAAACAATTTTCAAAAACACACGACCATTTCGTTCAGATTAAATGCGGTGCAGAAATATTGGATATTGTCAAGGCATTCGACAGGCGCATACAGTACGTGGTTCAACCCTAACAAATATCTTAACAGTTAACGAAAACCAACAGTCAGAATTATTGTAATAAACTCTTTAAATGAGATTCTCTTATCAACACTAAAAATTTCAGGTAATATTGTTACACAGTAATGTTGAATGGTGTTATATCTCATATCACACTCATGAACAGTTCATTAAGTGTGCTCATAAGAAAAGATTATCGTGATAAGTACTTTTCTTTCTAAATTCCCCAATCAAATAACCAGTAGTCATCACACGATGATTTTATGGCAACAATTTTAAGAGGAATGAGATACTCCAAAGTAAAATAAAAAAAAATTGTATAAACATTAATGAATATCGTGGTGACTATCGCGACTACTTCTCCTCCTCCTCCTTTGACGAAATAATATATGCTATGCGCCTTTATTCAAGCTTTTCTTTTCATCTTGGTTATGAATATTCCCGCTCTCTATTCAATGATGGCTTGCTTTTACAGTTTTTAAGAAACTATAAGGAAATAGAGATGCGAGTACAAAAGAAAGAGAAATTGGATACCTTTATACTATGAGCTAAATCCCCTAAAGCATTTCTGAATAACATATGAAAGATTAAATCTAAATTTTTCATACAAACGTTTACATCTACTACGCTACAAGTATGAATATCCTACTAAGTTTTTAATTTCAGATACACTCAATAAATGTTGACGTTAGGGACACATTTTCAAAGAATTCTGAAAAGGTAGCAGCTAAAACAACCCTAAAAAGTTCATCATCATCACAATAGTATTATTCAATTAGGTTCTAGGGTTGTTTTATAAAATAAGTTTCAAGAATGAAACAAATCAAACATTTTAAAACCTATGTTTCCACACCATTATTTTAAAAAATTGATAACATTCAAGTCGGAAATGCTGAAAATTGTAAAATGCAGCGCATCTTTAATTCATTAAAAGAACCATAAGCAATCCCTTTTTAATTTTCGTTAGTTAACGTTAGGACCTACTGCAGCTCTAATTTACCGACGCCAGCAGCTGGATTCTACAGCTGGGAATTTTGCTGATCTTCACGTACATTTCATTCCACGTAGAAAGGGTTCTTTCTGTCTCAGTGTGATCGGGGAGGAGGAGCACTTCAAAAAAGTGCGCCCCAAATATTTTCCAATATTCGGAATCAAAGCAAAAAGCAACTCCTAATCCTTTTCCCACCTATGGCAGGGTCGGGTACCCATCTTGTCTCTCTGAATGGACACAAGGGCGATATATTAGTCACAGTTTTTTCTGCAACCGGTTGCCGGCCAAAGCTGCAATCCTTATGCTTATTTATCGTCGGTCTACTTGTTCATTTTTGGCGAGCTCCTACACCTGGAAATTTTGCCTCATCTACCCGTCTCGTCGCGTAGTAGACAGGGTTCTTTTACGTGCAAGTGACATCGTACACCAACATGGGACCTCGGTTTTACTTCTCATCCGAAAGAAGACGCACTCGCAGCCTCTCGTTCGAAAGAAGCCAACCCACCTCGGTCCAGTATAGAACCTAGAACTACTGCCACAGTTGCCGAGCGTGCTAACCATTATGCCACCGAGGCGGGTCAAATATTCCGAATCCCGTAGTATAAATCTAGCCAGGAATTACAATAGGTCTTCTGAGTCAGGGGCGGATGAGGGGGAGTACTTCGAAAAAAAGTGCGCTCCAAATAAAGGAATTACAATAGGTCCTCTACTGCCCCTTAGATTAGGTATTACCTTCAGCGGGAGGGGAAAGCCCCGTGCTGTTTTCTGTTAGATAGGAAGTAGAGCGTTGGCCCCATGTGGTGTGGAAGATGGCACTTGCACGTAAAAGAACCCTTTCTACTTGCAACTTCTAGATGGACAAATTTCTCAGGTGTAGGGGCTCGGCCCTTGGCGTCGGTGGAGTGCCCCAACGAACAGCAGGCCTAACATAATTAAGCATAGGGGATGCAGCTTAGGTTGTAGTCGGCTGCGTAAAAAATACCGTTCAACAGATCGCCCATGTGATCGCCATGTTTGTCCCTGTTGTCCCATAGAGACAATAGGGACAAAATGGATACCCCGGATAGCGGGGAAATGTTTTTGTAGTAGTAGTAGTAGTACAGTAGTGGTTTATAAATAAATTGGGGTGGAGCTGTAGGTTGGCAGCCGGCTGCGTGAAAATGTCATCCAACAGAATTCAGGGTACGCGAAACCTGCCTTAAGGGGGAAAAAACTTAGTAGTAGTAGAAAGGATTCACATGCAGTGATGACACCGTACGCATTACGAATGGGACCGCATCTTCTCTTTTATGCGAGAAAAGGTATACTTGGGGCTTGCCACCCGAGGAAGGCCATTTGACAGCTACATTCACGGATTCAAGAACGGTACCACTGAGCCATCTAGACGGGCCCTCAACCTGGTAAACACTTGTACAATTAGAATGATGGGATAGGAATTCGCCTGGCATTTAGGCGAGATCTAGCTATATAGAGAGGGTAGCGAGATGACACTCTTTGGCTCTTTAATGGTATGGAGTTAGGGGTTTCCACAGGATTTTCCTCAAGGAGACAAAACAGGAAGAAATTTCTAAAAATTATTCCAATACAAATAAAAATGAGGATACTGTGGCTTGTATTTCGTCGAAAAACAATGCGAAGATAATCCCTAACCTGTGTCAAACAAATTATGGATAATAGCTGAAAGCATTTAAAACCAGCGACCGTCGCAGCCAAATCTCAGGTGGGGCAACTGTTCCTCTGCCCACACCTGCGGACGCCTATGCCTGGAATCTGTTGCGTCCTAAGTAAAATGAACAGTCCGCTTACTAATTTGAAAATGTGACAGTTAAATCGTGCTTCAACGATCGCCATCAGACCCTAACAACGTCCAAATAAAGTGTGAGTGATTTTCAAGACCAGGTGGCATTGCACCAGTAGCATTACTACCGTGTCAAAGGAGTTACAGGGAAGGAACTGCTCTTGGAATTTCTACTTACGCAACTGCATGGCATCCTCACTTGGGACTGCGAGTTTACTTTTAATTCGACGAATGGCAAATTTGAATTTTTGTCTCTCATCAGAAAGAAACCACCGACTTCAGAGAGAAGCAAATCTGTTTACCTTGTCTCAAGAGGCAAGTATGCTAATTTTTTCTCGTTTCCTTTTTACGTCTTTCAAATGCTTGCGGTTTACTGCTTTTTAACCTCCTTTCCTTAAGGAGACTGTTGACAAGGTCTCATCTTAATCTCCAGAAAAGTGCTTCTAGCACTGGGTATTACAAAAGTGAAGAGCTGAATCGCGATCTTGTGGGCAGTGGTCAGTAGTTCTAGTCACTACTTGTGTCGGGTGGTGTTAAAATTAGCAAACTAATGCGTCAGCTATGTAAATTTCCCACCTCTGAATACACGTAATTTTCACGGAATATACCATCACATGTAGGAGTACCTTCTCCCTTTGGTTGACCTCAGGATACGGATCTTTAGATTGTTTGTTTCGTTGATGTTTTAGGGCCCTTCAACTACAATGGTCATTAAAGGCCTCGTCCACTGCGTAGTTCGAATGCGGAGTCTGCACAGACACTACGCTGTTACGACGATTTTTGGGCATTAGTACTGCATTAGTGTTCCCAAGCGGCCACCCATGCCAGTACTATGTAAGGGTTACTTTGTTTAACTTCAGTTGTTGTTGTTGTTTGTTGGTGTTTAAGGTCCCGTCAACTACAAGGTCCTTAGAGCCCCGTCCACTGCATAGTTCTAATGCATAAACTGCACAGACACTACACTAATGCGACGATTATTGCGTATTAGCAGTACCCAGCTTTCCCTAGCGATCACCCTGTCAGTACCATCTGGGCTTGCGTTGCTTAACTTCAGTGATCAGACGAGAACTGGTGTGTCCAACGCAATACTGCTGCTCCCATGACCTTCAGAAACCGACGTCAAATAACGAAATAAAAAAACCAAATAAAACTCTAAATGTTTCACAGTTCTGAATGCTAGAGACTAAACACTACAGGAACATTACAGTCACATGGGTACCATATTTAAGAAATATTTTCATGATGAGAAACGTTCTTTTTCAACTACCTCATGACGCCATCAAGTGAAATGTGTTGTAGAGCCTTTCGAAGATGTTCATGGAGGACACTGGTCTCCCTCATGATTTTATGTGGCCTCACATTTTGTTAAGGGCAACTAGTGTTCATTGATATTTCTTCTCACTAACATCACTTACGGATAAATGACGGAATTGTAGCAGAGGAATGCTTTCATGAACTGACTTACTGCATAAAGGACAGCATACTGTGACGTCATATCTACTGATGCCAAATATCTCTCATGGGGATTCATACATTCCGGTTGTACATTTTCATTATGGCTGCTTGGCTTACTCCCCAACCCATGAAACTAATCCAGTAATACTGGTTATTCCAAGCCCTCCAACCTATGGTAGGGGCAGGAACCTCTTTCTGCAACCACTCCTTCCGTAACCTACTACATCAGGAAATTTCATCGTCCTACATGGACATTCTTTACTACGTGTACAAAGGATTCCATATACCACACAGGGCCATGGCTTAGCTTCCCATCTGTCGGAAGGCACACGGGGGGGGGTTCCTTCTTGCCTGAAAGAATTTATGAACCAACTACAGGCTAACCTTTGAACCACAGCGACAAGAGGAGCGGCTTATTGTGTTGGACACACCAGTTCTCGTCTGATCAATGAAGTTAAGCAACGCAATTCCAGCTAGTACTAACATGGGCGACCTCTTGGGAAAACTGGGCACCGCTAATACCCAAAAACGTCGTTACAGCGTAGTGTCTGTGCAGTCTCTGCATTAGAACTACGCAGTGGACGGGGCTCTAATGACCTTTAGTTGAAGGGCCCTAAAACACCAACGAAACAAAGAAAGAAAAACTAAATTAGTGTATAAAGCATGCATGATGTGATATTCTGCCCTCCTCCCTTTCCCTTGCACAAAAAGTAGTAACTTAGAAAAATAAGACAAAATAGGTCTTTTTGTAATTATTTTTAACCAGATTTTATAGGACATTAACCATAAATGAAAAATATTATAAAGAAAGGAGCACTAAAATGGTTAAAAGTTGGGTGAAAATTACGTGAGCATCAATTCCGTTGTTGAAACCCACCACAACAGATAACAAATCATTAAAATTAAACCAGAGCAATAAAAGCGTTAACTTATAATTGTTTTCGTCTTTTTATAGTCCTAGTCAGTGCTCCAAGGTATCTAATTAAAAAACGTATTTCTGAAGATAGACAAAAACCCGGAAAGCATATGCAATTTGATAGAAAGCTAATGGCAAATAAAAATTAAAATAGTGGATTTCAGCGTCCAAGCTCAAAATTTCTGTCTGAAAATGATGGTTGTGTGTGTCTGATTCAATTGGAAAAAAACACTCAACAGCACAAAGGGGCATAGAAACATAAAAACCTTAAGCCAAGAATGGCTAAAGAGTTTAATTAGTGGACTTTTTTCTGATAGGAGAAATACTACAACTGAAATGCACCTTTCTTTAAGAGGACATCATCATCATCATCATACCCTTATCTCGCCTGTGGCAGGGTCGGGGCTGCCGGTTCTAGCCCTCCACTATCGCCTATCTCCCACCAGATCCCCGTTCACCCAACACACTAACATATCCCTGCAGACAACCTACTCCCACGTCTGCTTTGGTCTCCCCCTGCCACAAGTGCTTCCAATCACCGGCATTCTTTTAATGGACTAACGAGCTCCTCCTCCCCTCTTCTCATTACGTGTTCATACCACCTCAATCTACTCTCCCTCATTTTTTCGGCAATGTTCCTCACTTCCAAGCTACCTCTAATATACTCGTTCCTAATTCGACACCCCACTCATGTACCGCAGCATTTGCATCTCGGTTACTTGCATTCTATTTAGGTAGCTCTTCCTCACTGACCAACACTCTGATCCATATACTGTAGCATAGCGGGTCTAACCACTGCCCTGTAAAACTTCCTATTCAACTTAATTGGGGCCATGCTATCACACAGGACTCTACTTTCCGGTTCCCACTTCAACCATCCCCCATTGATTCTATGGGTCACATCCGAGTCTACTATAAGAGGACGGACAGGAAAATTCTTAAACACGAAAAATATATGTACTTAGTTTAAAGTACACTTCAAATTCTTTCGTAATGTCAGGGGCATCTGAGTTACAGAAGTAATTCCCAACCTGAGGTACGCGTTTTATCTAGTGGTAGGAGAAAATTTTGAATAATGGAGATACATGATAAGCATATTTTCATACTTCACGGGGTTCAATTCTAGGGTAGGCATAACTAAGGAAAATTTCTACCAAGTGGTAGGTAAGTCAAAAAAGGTTTGCAAGCGCTGGTTTAGACCGTCAAATTTTCTGATAAAAGGATGAAGAATAATTTTTGTTATTTATCCTTTTAGTTTATAAAATTCCTGGTAGTCCAAGTGGAAATTTCTATATCTCTTAAGTGGTCAGTCCACTCCTGGTACTGGTGCGGAATCTGCTGCATAATAAATTTCAAAACTTACATAATCAAAAGCAACAACAGCAATTTGTCAGTTGACTTCAAGAATAGGAAGTACCAACGTGTGCCATTTATCAAGCATGCAATTGCTTATGACATTTTCGCATTTGAATGAAATGTATAAAAATTATCTTTGAATTAATAACACAAAACTATCTCAGTACTCCACGAAGGAACCAAATTCAGAAAAATTATATCATCTATCATAAAGACCCGCCTTATCCATTTTCTCACTCCTTATGAGTCCACTCCAGCAAAGCAACTCCGAACCCTTTTCCCGTAAATGGCAGGGTCGGGTACCACGCAAGGGCGATATGTTGAACAGTGTTTTTCCACAGGCGGTTGCCGACCAAAGCTGCAACCCCAATGCTAATTTATCAACGGTCCACTGTTTGCTGGGACACTCCACCTCCAGCAGACGCTAGGAGAAGGTGAAGCGAGCTCCTACACTTGGAAATTTTGCCTCATCTACCCGTTGCATAGTAGAGAGAGTTCTTTGCGTGCAAATGCCATTGTACACCACACAAGACCTCGGTTTTACCTCTCGTCCGAAAGAAGGCGCACCCTGGGTCTCTCTCTCTCTTGACCGAAAGATTGTTGTTGTTTGTTGGTGTTTTAGGGTTGTTGTTTGTTGGAGTTTAAGGTCCCGTCAACTACAAGGTCATTAGAGACCCCTCCACTGTATAGTTCTAATGCATATACTGCACAGACACTACACTAATGGGACGATTATTGGGTATTAGCAGTACCCAGCTTTCCTGAGCGACCACCCATGTCAGTACTAACTGGGCTTGCGTTGCTTAACTTCAGTGATCAGACGAGAACTGGTGTGTCCAACGCAATTCGCCGTCCCCCTCGACCGAAAGAAGCCAACCCATCTCGGTCCAGTATCGAACCTAGAACTACTACTGACACAGTTACCGAGCATGGTATGCACTGCGCCACCGAAGGGGGTTAGCAGCCATTACACGATATTTTTTTTTATTTTATTATTCTTAATACAGTTCTGCTTACGGTATTTTGACGCACAACATGAAATTAGATATTTAAATAGTTGTAAGAGTAAAAAAAGGAAACAAGTTGTGAAATTTTTGGAACTTGAGTGAAATTACTTCAAAGAAATGCGTGCCCAACATGATATTAATAATAGCAGTCTTTCTTTTTCATTTCAAGCATCATTTAAATTCACAATAGATAAAAATAATATAGAGAATTTTATCACTACTGCAGTAAAAGAGAAAAAAAATAAGCAGCCTCCAAATGCGAGATGAGTTTCTAAGCATCTATGTATTTCAGGATGTATTATAATTGCATCTGCACCAAGATGCAGTCTTCAACTTAAGGCTGCTAAAGTTTGTAATCAATAGTAGATGAGAGAATGGAGGTGGAGATTAAATTATGTTTCTGCATTAAAAATAGTTGGAATTTAAATAGCATGTTAAATTCCTGTATTATGCGTCTATTCTTATCATTTCTTGTTCAAATACTCCATAATTTGTTGGGCGTCTATTTTATAATTTTTCTACCATCACATGCAGAATTATTAAAAGCACACAATTAATGTTACTACTCCTACTACTATTACTAAACCCCAGGTCTAATAAACTTCAACAATTGATAGGCCTACCAGAAATCCATTTTGAAAGGCAAAAGACTTCATTTTAGTAGATTAAAAGCATACTATGAATATCAATTTCAATCATCTCGTATACTGTTATCAGATTTTTAGATAAAACAATTACTGTAACTAGATGAATATTGAATACATTTAAAAATCAATACTGATATGGTGAGACTACTAGTTATGAAACCCTCCATAACATGCATTGATGATGTCACTGAATGAAAATTTTCATCTGACAAAGAGAAATATAATTCAAATTCTTATAAGTGTTCCTTGGGGCACTTTATATTTTCTCGATAAACTATTGTTTTTAACGTAAGTTTAAATATAACTTGAGGACGTCTGTTGCGATGCATTCATTTTGATATTTGTATTTAATTAATGCATCATCATTTAACAATGATCACATGTCATTAAAGAAACCGGTTTGAATATTATTTTTATTTTGCATAATTAAGTCTTCAGGGGAATTTTAAAAATGTACTACAGATTACAGACATGGTGGCATTGAGGTAGAAAATGCAGATATCTAACGAAGGGGGAGTGCAGATTGGTTTATTGTGTTATTTAAAGTCAGCCTGTCATCTTTCAAAGTCATATATGAGCTTCAACACCTACTGCAAACATAAAACAACTACTAACCCTTTTCCCGCCTGTGGCAGGGTCGGGTGCTAAAATTTTACCTCGCTGGGACACATAGGCAAGCTATTGCGCTGTTTTTGTTTTGTTGGTGTTTTAGGGCCCTTTAACTACAAGGGCATTAAAGCCCCGTGCACTGCGTAGTTCTCAAGAAGAGACTGCACCGATACTTGTTGGGTATTAGCGGTACCCAGTTTTACCAAGCGGCCACCCATGTAAGTATTAGCTAGGGCTGCGTTGCTTAACTTCAGCAATCAGACGAGAACTGGTGTGTCCAACGCAATAAGCTGTTCCCTTCTATTGCGCTGTAGTTTTATGCATTCAACAGCAGGGGATCAGTGTTGAAGATAAACGCCGCCAGGGGATCAGCTAAGGGGGACACGCTCCTGCACCTGGAAATGTTGTTGATCTACTCGACGCATGTGCAAAGGGTTCTTTTAAGTGCATATGACATCGAACACCACACGGGGCCACGGTTTTATTTCCCATCCGAAGGAGGGCCTCTCTCTCTCTCTCTTGCCTTTAAACTACCTCGATCTAGTATCGCAGTACTCGAGCACACTACATCTGTGCCACTAAATCGGATCTATTCTGTACCTATTGATCTACATGAAATACTTTCCGTCTATTAAAGGGTTCTAATGAGCAGGTAGGCGACACTGAACAACACACTATTCAGGGTCAGTCCTTCTCACCGCAAATAAACAATTGGCTTAGAATCAACTTGGGCACAACTAATGCAATTGGTACTGGATTAACTTCATGGGTTGGGGACTAAGCCAAGCAGCCATGACAGGACGAACCCTTAGGAGGCTGCTCACGGGAGATGAGGAGATAGGCGTGAAGGACGTAGGGGAAGGGAAATTTTCAGCACCCAACGTTCTTTACCAGCCACCCATGTTGGTACTAGCGTGGGCTTGCGCTGTCGAACTTCAGTGATCTCACGAGAACTGGTGTGCCCAACGCAACTTGGCTGCACTTCATGAAGTGAACTATCCAACAAGGAGGGTGACGGTGACAACAAAAGGGACTGACTGACTTTGACTGGGCGACGGGACAGGACACAAGAGGTGTTAAAGAGTAAACTCGAGATATAATTAATACTGAGCCCAACTCGAAAGATAGGATGAAGGGGTCCTAAGAGGTTTAGCTGCCCTCAAAACCAGTAATAAGAATCGATTGGTGCATAAATAGTAGTATTACTGTCGAAATTTTGAATGCGTGAATCGCAAAATGGATTGGTCCACTTAACATAATAATGCAACTTTTAGTTAGAAATGGGATATTATTATTTAATATCTAAAATAAAAGAAAAACATTTAATAGGCATGTTTTAAACGAAAATTGTGCAACCTCACTTCTTAGTTATTAAAAAGAAGTGTCACGTTTTTGAAAAAAAAAAGTGTATTTCAGAGGCTATTTAATATTATTCATCAAAATTTCATCTCTGTCATTATTCACTTAGAAAATAAAAGGAGACAAAAATGTGTCTTAACTATACCTGTGACATTTTTCACCAAGTTTCAAAATTAGACAATTGCTGACGAGGGGACAGTTTGCTTAATGAATTATTTAAACATTTAACACGTTGGAATATTTAATGAAGCTATTTCAATTTAATTTTATAAAACACTATTAAGATGCAGTTTTCTAAGCGAGTTTATGCACTTTATTGCATTAGGGTGGATGAGAAAAGAAGGTCACAACCTGAGAGGTAGAGTTTTTTTCCCCTTAAAATGATTTCCGCCCCACCTTTTTTTCAGACACTAATTTGTATATTTTTTTTCCTATGTCTTAAACGTCACTTTGACTTTTACTAACTCATTTCGCTTCACTTCTAAAAGTAATGCAAGAAACAGATGCAACATTTCTTATAACCAGTTATTGGTTCACCGCATTCACCACATAGGATACAGATGGAGCGCTTTCACTGCTTTTGTCGACAAGCGCATAAAAATATATTTAAGATATTCGCACATAAGACACTGTGCTCTAATTATCGACAAGGCGAGATGTAACAAAAATACATCAATCATAACAACTTCATTAACATTTTGCATTACTTTAAGTGTAACGACAGTAAGACATTCATTCCCTCTGCCTCTCTTTTGTGCAACATATTCAAATCTTTTGCAACCAGATTTTTCAGAGGATGAAAAAAGACGTGCCTTTTTTTCAGTCACTTTTACTGTACTTTGAACCATAATGACTTTGAAACAATAAAATATCATTCAATAAAGCTAACAATACATGTTTTCTTGTTGCATTTTTTAATAATAAAAATACTGCACTTAAGAAACCTAACATAACTTAAAAAGATCTGCGCAGAATAAGCAAAGTGGCACCCTGTTGTATATTTAGATTTGTTAATAATATTAAATAAGCAGTTACGCCCGTTTCGGTGGCACAGTGGGTCGCATACTCGGTAGCTGCGGAAGTGGTTCTAGGTTCCATACTGGACCAAGGTGAGATAGCTTCTTGAGAGAGAGAGAGAGAGATGCTCTGAGTGCGCCTTCCTTCAGATGACAAGTAAAATCGAGGTTTCGTGTGGTGCACGATGGCATTTCCACTTAAAACAACCCTCTCTACTATGCAACGGGTATATGAAGCAACATTTCCAGGTGTTGGAGCTCGCCTCCCCCCTAGTGTCGGTGGAATTCCCCGACGAACAGTAGACCGATGATAAATAACCATAGGGGTTGCAGGGTTGGCCGGCCAACCGGCTGCGGATAAACACAGTCCAATATACAATCACTCTTGTGTACCCAACCCTGTTCCTGGGCGGGGAATATTGCTTATTTAATAGCTGCCGGGCATTTGAGCAGCGACGCCAGGTTGACAAGATTTACCTGGACTTATCTAATGCCTTTGATCGCGTGCCTATTCCATTATTACTTTGGAAACTATCACAATATGGGATTGCAGGGAATCTGCTAGGCTTGCTGGAAAATTATTTGTGTATAAGGTACAACCATGTAAAAATTGGACGAGTAGTGAGCAAAGATAAGTACATTCAGGTAGTCGGTTTGCCGCAGGGCAGTTCACTTAGTCCAATACTGTTTAATATTTTTATAAATGACCTTTATTGTCATATTCCTAAGCAAGTAACAAATTTAGCATTTGCTGATGACTTGAAGCTTTCACAGATAATAGTTGATCTTCAGTCAGCAGTGCAATTAAATGAGTGTTTGAGCATGGTTGAAATTTGGCTAAAACATAATAACCTGGCACTAAATCATAGTAAGAATCTCATTATGTCTTTCTACCAGATACAATCATGTGTCCTGTTCCCATACACATTCTGTGATGGTTCCCCATTACACCGGAGCGAGGTGGTACGTGATCTAGGTGTAATGCTTGACTCCAAGCTGTCGTTTTCTAGTCATGTACATCACCTGTACTTAAAGGTAAGGCGTGCCTATAACGCAATTCGTTATATGAGGGGATTATGGAGTGTTCCTGCTCTACTGACCCTCCTTTTCAGCTCATTGATAAAGCCATCAATATCGTATTGCATAATTTGCTGGTCAGGTTGTAGCCCCTCCCATATGACAAAACTATGTAGGCTACATGATAAAGCTTTAGGATTGATGTCTGCAAATACAAGATATGTTGACAAGTCACATGTTGGAGTTCTGGCTCTGCCTTTGCAGAAATTTGCAGAATATTCAAGGATCATGTGGCTTCATCGCTTATTGGCCAATAAAATCGACAGCCCACATCTATTAAGCACCCTAAAGATTTTTGTCCCAAGTCGTTGCTTACGTCAGAGACATCTCTTTGCTACAGTTAATGATAAGCGGAATCCTGTGTACCAGGCCCAGTACGATTTTAATTCACTAGAGTTGACCCTAGATGACTTGCTATCAACAGCCAAAGTATTAAAATGTAAACTCCTTCATTGTCTAATAGCTAGAGCTGATAGTCTGTATAATAGATAGACGCTTCTGAACTTTCTGACATTTTTACTCTGTACTTTTATCATGACATGTACATTTATATACAAAGGAGTCAGTATTTTTAGTATTTTAAAATTTTGCAGTTTTAAAAGTATTTAAATGTTTAAATTTTACCTACTATTTAAGAAGTTCTATTTTTTATTGGATATCTGTTCCTTTAAAGAGCAGGTCACAATTTAGGAATTATATGCTTTGTCATTTCCCCTTAACTATCCATTGTCTTATTTTATTTATCTTAACATCAATTCCCTCCATATTCTATTTATTCACCCCCCCCCTTGTATGTGTCGTTAGTGTTTTACCCAATCATCATCCCCTACATAAGGGTTCGCCTGTTTAGGGGATGTATTCAAGAGATTAAATTAAATTAAAATATTGCTTGTGTCCATTCAAGTCGCGTTTTTAACAATCAGGTACTAGGTAATAAGTCAGCCTGTTAAGAAATCTAGAGGAGCTTATACTCCTTTAGGTTTCTTTCTTAGTACCTATTTAACAAATACAGAATTTTATATTCGTGCATAATAAATTCAAGTGATTTCATATCAAATAAAATAATCACTTTAAAATCTAATACTATTAAAACTAGGCTATTCAGATACTGAAAAGATCAAAATTCAAGATAGAAACTTATATTTTCGTGAGAGAAAGGTAGAGTAAAAGCAATTTAATTTTTTAACGTTATTAATATAAATAGGAGAATGATAAATAACCGTTTGATGAATGGTCGTCCAGAGTATTGAAACTGTACGAAGTTAAGGTAATATCGTATATCTAATACAACGTCTTTTAGCTGCTTCAGGGATAAAGATATACATCCGTTTAAAAATGTGAATTTCAAGGGCAAGCTATATATGCATCTATAAATATGTAGATGCCATATCTTTAAACAACCAAGATTCAGCCACACAGAAATGCACTACGATTTATGAAATAGGTACGTTTTATTTTTTGAAAAAAAAAAAGATCCTGAGTAGGAAAAAATTTTTTAAACAGTTGATCCAAATCATTCTTGGAAGATCCTAGCAACCTTCATAATACAGATACAAATGTAATTTGTATTTGGAAATGCTGAGGAAATGTAGGTCATACATATAACTTATTTCAACATTCGGAAGGCACCTCATAGAAGAAGATAGGAAAACCTAGGAAAATTATTGAGTGATAAACGACAATAAAACTCAAGAAAGAAAAATGTCATCATTTCTTAGATGACAAAAAAATTTATTTTGCCTTACATCAAATATATTGATTGTAAGCTTAGTGGATTTGGAGTAGTGATTGACTATAGGTCTGTCTACAGGTGAACTTTTCTCTCTCTGTTCACCTTCCACTGAAAAATAAAACAGACTGAATTTTGCATTTTTCCCCTCTCTCTTTTTTATCATTCTCTCGCAACTTCCAACTGAAATATACAAAATCGCATTCCAATGACAAATGTAATATGACTGTTTGTGCCCTCTTCATTTGGTTGAAAGCCCACTCAAATATCTTAAAAAACGATATTTTAGAGAGCTCTCTGGAGCATTGGCAGTGTGAATAGGTGAGGTCAACTGAAAGAGTGGATATCCAATAGGGAAATGAGACAGGTTATTGGAATAAAATGAATTCTTGAATGTCAATAAGGCAAATTGTGATATAAGGGAGGGGGGGGGGGGGGCTGGGAACGGAGATGCCATGATGGGTATTGAGTAAAGGGTAAGAAAGAAAATAACAGTCTAAAAGAGAGTAGATCAACTCTGAACTACTGAATTTGGAATAGTGTTTAGGTGCACCTTGTAATTCAGATCACACACGATAAAATGACACCTCATTTTGACATGCACTTTATTACAAACGTGTTCAAAATTAAAACGTTTTAACGAGGAAGCATTTAGGACACTTCATAAAATTATGAATCATAAAATAATTGCATTTCATACAAAATTATAAATACAAATGTCATGTCAACTGACGTATGAATATACTAAAACGTTTGCAACTATTTGACATGCTCACTATTTTGCTTAAATTTCCCATAGGTGCACTTTATTAATGAATATGCCAAGAATAATAAAAATATATCTAATTACCGTAGAAGTTTGTAGACACGACAACGAGCATATAACGAAGAGTTTATGCAAAAGTAGACATTTGGGACAAAAACACAACATTGGATAGAGGAAGCTCATTACAACTAAAAAGCTTATGCAACATCCTCCTTAAACATCTCTCATTTCGACAATATTAACAAGTAAATTATTTGCCGATATCATGTTTTTACAAGAGAAATATAGCATCCTTTACATTCCCTCGATTTCTAACTGAATGAGTTTGGGGTTTAATCCAAATATGTGCTATTCCTGTATTTTATAGTTTAGCGTCTAAACTATAAAATACAGGAGTCGTATAACTTGTGTGCTCAAGGTAAATCATACACATGTGCACAAACATCTATTTGAAAGATAGTTTATATACAATATTGACACATAAATAAAATACATAAGGTTTTTGTCAGCTTTCATTATGGGACGGAGAAGCACTTAAACATCACAAAATTCCAAGTCGACAACGATCATTTTCTGAAAATAGAGTTTCGTGAAATATATAATAGCACTTCGAGATCTAAATTGTTTCATCCTTATACTAGTTGGACCCGAGAAAGCTTTTTAAAAGGTATACTTCATAAATACAGATATGCATCGTATATTTTTTTTGGTGGTAGGTGCTAGGACGCTTTTTGTGATTGTGCTGCCTCCAAATCACACACTGACCTATTTTACAGAACGTAACTGGGACACCAAGTGACCCAGTAGACATCCATTAAACAGTTTTAAGTCCTGAAAACCTGATAAAAGCTTTAAGTGGGGTAAATGGTCCCGAGATTAAAATCTTGAGGCAGGGTCGCTGGGAGGTAATCTGCAACCTTTGTTAATAATTTGAATTCAAAAGGACTAATAAAATTGCTGCCACCTGGATGAGACACACTCTTTGCACCCACCATCCGGCAGCAATAATGAATTCGATAATAATATTTTTTTTTAAAGAAATTTGATCTCTCCAAGTACATTTCATTTCATGAAGTAACCCTTTCATATATAATGATCATCATCTTAAATGTTGTCACCCATTTCTGTTAAAAGTTAAATTCTTTTTCTTTGTAGAAAAATAAACGCTTGAAATATATTATTATACAGTTCCTAGAAGTGGATTGCCGCATTATCAATTTTTGAAATAATATTCTTATGTCAGTATTTGTGGGACATTTTAGGCTGCCATTCTGCGTCTGTGGTAAGTTTAAATTTTACGGTTTGTCAATAAAGATAAATTTAAAATGAATTGATAAAAACCTTTAACTATTTTATCGATAAAAAAAAAATAATATTCATTCCAAGTTTCTAAAATGTTTAAAAAATTTAGTACTGATTCTGAAAACTCTTCTATGCAAAGCTGAAATCTTTCTCAAGAGGAAATTTTCAAGAATACTGTCTCAGATCTGATTCAACTAAAGTAAATTTCAAGGAATTTCTTAAACTGCCAGTCATCTAAGAAGTAAAATTTCTTGCTCTTGCAAGAGATCTGCAGAAGAAAAACTACTGCTGCAGAGATATCAGAGTTCAAATATTTATATTATCTTGATTCGGAAAAAGGAATTTTATGTGTGTATGCTTTATTCAACTCTCAACAATTTAATTGTATAATAAAATATCCTTTACTGCTTTACTGCCATCAAGGTATTTTTTATTTGATGTAATTTCTGACATCACGTAGTCAACAGTGCAGAATTAAGTATGAAGCATTATAAATAAAGCTCTCCCGATTAAATTGTGCGTAGGTAGCTAAATAGGCATGATGAGGAAAATCAATATATTATAACATCCTTTAAAAAACTTAACATCACGGTGTAGTAAAGTGGTTTTGAAAAAAATTTCAACATTAATTATAAGAACTGCCCTCAAAATGTCTACAAAGTCATTAAGTGATATAGATTTTTGTTAGAGTTATCCACATTTTTGCTAGCACATTAATGTAATTTAAGCCATAAAGCCTTTGGAGCAAAAATAAAAAAAAATTTCGTGTAATTAACAATTTCAGAAATATATCTTATCTCATGTAATCTACATTTGTAAATTTTTGAGATAATCAGATGCATAAGGTTTTCACAAACATTTTCTTCTTGAAAAGAATTTGCTTTCACAGTAGCCTCTAGTTCAATATTTTAATATTTATAACACTAGAGAGAGAGGGAGAAAACTTTGTACACCAAGTCATTGGGATCCACAATGTTGTATAAATTACAAATTCAAAATTATTTTCTCAATTTTTTTTCCAAAATATCTAACATGATAAAGTTCAGTGTTGACAAGTTTGTCAGCAGATAATTATCCAATACGGAAAAGACACCAAAGGGTTAATAATAAATTATGTCGCAAATTATTCAGCTGAATAACTAGGAAACATTTTGGTGCACATTGACTTGCACCATAATGTATCCATTTTCGGAAATTACAGTAATTAGAAATGTATGAGCGAAAGAAACCCCGTTGAAAAACTTTTACTTTTAAGGAAAATTCCTAATGAAATCATGTTTGGTATCTTTTTTTCTTTTTTAGTTTAACTCCAAATACAAAATTCATGATCAATAGTGCAACAACATTAGTGGAATAACATAAAAAGAGGTTAACTGAATAACAAATCTGGAGCACCTTAAAAACCTCAGGGAATGTTTAAGATCACAGAACCTAGAAAAGCATAAATTGGAATTTGCTTTCCATCAAAACTGCCGGTTGGCTCTTGTTTTCAACATAGTTACTATATTATTAAACATCACTGCGTATTTAATCATTATTGGTAATGTCTGAAAAGATCTTTAAGGATTTTATTTTGTTAGGGAGTTTATTTTGGTATTTTATAGAATCACATATTTTATGAAACATAACATACAGCAAGATCTACACACCAATCATTTAAGTGATAACGGAAGAGATCATATTTTTTTATAATTTACAATCCATTTTAGGATCATGATAATTTTAAAAGACTTGGTACTAAAATGATTTATAGGTACACATCTAGAGCCACTTTCTACGTAGTTCTCATGACAGGAGGTCAAAATCACTTATCAAACGGCAGATTCACCCTCCATGGTCTGCTTTTATGCTTTACAGAGTTGCTATTGTCTAACTCTATATACTCTTTATGATCTGTTTCAAGTCAATAACAAGTTCAAACAAAGAACGATGTTAGATATTTCAAGTAAATTCTTTCTCCTACTTTGTGAAAAAAAAACACACACATTGATAAATCCTGCGTTACAGTAATACTATATTAGACCCGACCCTGCCACAGGCGGGAGAAGGGTATAGTGGTGATGATGATACCAGTAATATAGGCTACTGTATATATTTAGTTAAGGAAAGGATTATCGAATTAAATGCTTTCCTACAGAATTACAGTATTTATAATAATCAAAAGCAACCTACTACTTTTGCGTCTTGGGTGCAAGAATGTTGCTGGTATCATGTTGGATGTAATCCTTACTGAGTACAGGACTCGTTCTGTCAGTCGTATTTTAGAGATTTTGGTTTTTTAAAGCCCCAACTCACGGTTGACCCTTACCCATAGTTTTTATTCTCCCTCTAAAAAAAACAAACACTGTAAAGGAAAGTGACTCTATTGTTTTATCAATGTTTGTTTGTTTTGTTGGTGTTTTAGGACACTTCAACTACAAGGGCATTACAGCCCCGTCCACTGCGTAGCTCTAGTGCAGAGACTGCATAGACACTACACCACTGCACTACACTAATGCGACGACTATTGGGTATTAGCAGTACCCAGGTTTCCCAAGCGGCCACCCATGTTAGTACTAGCTGGGGTTGCGTTTCTTAACTTCAGTAATCAGACAGGAACTGGTGTGCCCAATGCAATAAGCCGCTCCCTTTGCTTTATTTAAGAAAGGGTCCTAAGAGAAGTTACAATTGGCGCAACAAGATGCTACACTGGTAGGGGCGATTGAGACTTTCCACCTACTTGTCACACCTTTTCCAAGCCACTGTCACTGTAAACAAGTTCCTAAAATAATTGAATAATTACTAGAAGTTGCAAGAACGATTACAGTACTTAAAAGCGAAATATATTTACAGTGTAGGCCAGCGCAGTAAATTTACTGTGCGTATTTACTGTGTAAGCAGCCCAGCGGACCCATATGCTAAGACGGCACTGTTGCAAGGACCACTCTAGATGTCCATTTTGCAATCATATTTCCCATCAAATTTTCCTATCGCAGATGAACTTGGTTGAATCAATAATGAATTAATTGTCCTGCCCTGCTTTCATGCAGGTGGTTGGCCCATTGGCATTTGTGGGTTAGTAGATCATTTTACTGATTGGTAAGTTGACCACCGGGGAATGAGACTTTCCCATCTAGAAACCAAGTCGACATTAGTCCACTGCTACATCTGTGGTTGGTTGCCCTTTCCATAAGCAAAATGGTCTCCTTATGACCACTGTTATCAACTCAGATCAAACCATCCTCAATCTTGAGTCCTACCTGAAACCCAATGTGTGCTCATTGCATGCGTATATTCCCCGAAAAATTATATGCAGCGAGGTAAGTATTATATCATTTTTGAAACATTTATCACATCCAACCATCAGTATAACGATTTTGAATAACTATACAAATGTGACTGCATGCTATGCCTTCATTAATCAAAACAGAGGTTTACGTGTAGTTTCATGCAATGTCTAAATAATTCTGAATTAAATTTTCTAAAGTAATTTTCAAATATAGTGAGGAAAAATATTCAATAAATATGTTATCAGAAATAATGCAAAGATAGGAATATATGAAATGTAATGCTACTTTAAGTGATAAACCTACTGGCTTTTAGTTCATTTTATATGACATGATTGTCATGTTAGTAAAATGTTATTTATCTGTTTACATTAAATATTTTTTCTTCTCACAAAAGAGACATAGCCATAGGGTTGAAAACTTCTCAACTATGTTCGTAAATATTTAGACAGGTAAAATTAGTTGAAAGAATGAATATGAGAGCTGAAAATCGAGAGGGATCGAAAGAGAGAGAGAATATCTGTAGGCTCTCTGAATTTTTTGTGGCTTCATTTTCTAGGATCATTAATCATGTTTTGGCTCAATATAAAACCAGACTCACAAATGCTGCTTTTTATGACGTGTCAAACAAATGATGGTTTCATGAATAAATACATGATTTTATGAAAATTGCTCAAATGAAACTAAGCAGATGATAAAGAATGGTTGTTAAAACACACGCATATACATGAATGTGTGTACATACACATGCAATATCGTTTAAGAGGACTTTGAAGAGGGGTTGGCAGTAAGAAAGGGTAAAGAAAAAAATATATCTAAGGTTTCAAGTAATCTGCATGAAAGGTAATTTTTGAAAGAGGCCAATGGATCCCAATGGATTTGACTCATTTAAGGAAAGATGCTATACAGCTTTGAGTTCAACCTTAATCAATCTAATCGATCGTGTAACAATTAATTTAACTATATGATACGCTATGTTGCACTCCAATTGCACACCCTCAAAAGGCCAAAAGGCAGATAAAAAGGGCTCTTAACCCTTTTCTGCAGCTTATCGAATATCACTTTTTTTTAAACTTTCCACTTCATTAAACATGAGTACGAGCAGCAGGTCGACTATCAAAGTTAAGCATCAATTTGTTAAAACACCATGAGTAGATAATGAATTACTCAATGCTACAATGCATGTAATTAGCAGATGATGTTAGTTGCATTTTGGAGGTACAAACTTGCTCAAACTTTCCCCTTCATGGAAACATAAACCTAACATTTAATACCTAGCCCCCCAAAAAAAACTGCAATGAGGATTATGTGCTTTCAAAACGACTATTACAAAATTCCCATCAATATATTGCCAGCTAATTTCGCATGATAAACACGGTCTGTCTACCTACGCAAATAATGGGAATATTAGTGTCTCATGCACTCAATTTCAACAGAAATATTTCTCGGTAACAGCCCATTAGTCCGTTTCAAATGTCCAATAGTAGTATCCTAATGGACTTCATCTGCATTTTCTATTTTGCACGCATAAACGATAAGGTCTCTTGAATTCAAACAGCTTACATAATCCGGACCATAACTGCTTGTCGATTTAAAAGAGGCCGTTCAATACAAAACCATTTTATTAATGTCGTTATAATTGAAAAAAGGATGAATGACATTCTTTATGTACCAGTGATAAAAGGAGTATTAAGCTAGTTTTGATATCTTAATGGCTAGCAAACGTGCCTCATAAGCTTACGAGTAGAGGACTCATGTGAATCAAAGGTGATGTGACTTTCCGAACGGTGAGAGCCTTAACTAGAGTGCTTCCACACGTACCAATGTTTACAGTGTTGATCCTGAAGGAGTAAGGTACTCAGTTCTGCTAACAGCCTCGTCTAGTTCTTGTCTGGTAGTTCACTTCCCCTTATCTAATTTCACTTGAACCTGACAGATTGATGTTAATGTCCCACTATTGGCCTGCCTAATATGTGAATGCGTTGCAGGCTCGATCCTGCCAGAGGTGAATGGTCTGTTTTTTTAAGTAAGACAGAGGCAGTCACGATGGCAACAGCAAGTGGCCTGAAAAATTCCCTGGTGTAAAAAAGTACTCTTAAGTTGAGTCAGCTCCTCAACCGCAAAAACTAAGATTACCAAACATATTTACAAATTAGAGGCCAAACTGCGAAGTTGGTGGACAGTCTTATAGCAATGATGAGTCTAAAAATGTACTCCTCCACTGCAAAAGAATCGCTTTGTACAAAATGAGGATTGTGGCCTGGAAAACTCCCTAGTGTAAAATGCACTCTTACGTTGAGAGTCTGACATCAGTAGTACAAGCGATCTCCTGACCTCTTTCCAGCCAATTACTCAGTCAAGACGTCTATTGTTTATACACCATCCCCAGCACATCCCTCACCAATTTCGACTTTATTCAGACAACCTCTTGTCTACAACATGCAGTTTTGCCATCCACTAAACTTGATTTCTGTTATTTTGCTGATTTTTGCTCCTTGCATATTCCCTAATCAATCTGTCACGTACAATTTCCCTCAGGGACCAGCAAGTCCACCGTCAATTTCACATAGCTCTTTACCTCTTCAACAGTAGTTCATCTTTTTATATATACAAGAGCAGTGTGCATATAACAAGACGAAAAGGTTAGAAAAATTTTAATGATAGTGATAAAAATCTATGTCAACTTTAAAGATAAACTCCATGAATATCTTAGGGAGTTCGAACAAACGTCAAGTTGGACTGAAGAAAATGCAACATGATGTCTATTGTGTACTCTGTTTTCTTTCAATGATTGAAGACAATGCCAGAAATAATTGAGAGCGACGCTCTAATGTAACATTCATCATTGTAGTTGAAAATATTTAAAGTTTATTAAGCGAAGAGATAAAGGGGAATATCTTGACAATGTTTGGTTACACTTGATATTATTTTTACATTTTAGTAAGACTAGGTTGTTAATTTATAATAATGTACTGTCTGAGGTTCAGCTCGATATTTTTATTTCTTAAAACGAGAGAGAAAGTGAGAGCAAGAGAGGGGGGAAAACAGTATGTGAGATGAAGAAAAACTTGAAGACTAACAACCACACTAGCACCAACTAGAGTAAATCAAATCTGTACCTCGAAATGCAATTCTCTTAAATATAAATTATGTTTGAAAGCATTCATATGTTATCTTCATCTGCAACTATCATATATTTAGTCCGCGCCTATTTTATAAAATATTAAAAGGCAATATTTTTTACCAAAGAAACAAAACCTAGTCTGAGTTTTTTTCTCTCTCTCGCTCTCCTTTTGCAACTACTGATGCTATATGCTATAATATATAAAAGCACATATCGTAAAGAACTTTTAACGTATATATTTTGCTTGATTTATCCACGGAGTATATTACTTGCAAAAACTATCGATATCAATGTTTAGATGATATAATTTCTGGAAGAGACAGAAGCCGCAAGTTTTTCTTTTGCATCCCGAGGACACATTGGATATGCGATACAAATTTGAAAGTCTTATTACAGTCTCCATTAAGCTAATTCAACTCTTAGGTTAACATCCCAATTGGGATTACATTAATTTCACTCGTAAGCGAAGAATTGCATCATTTTTTTCAATATTCGCCTGCAGTGATAAAACGAGAGAAGAATCTGCGAAGAGATACATAATGTACATGGTATCAGCAGTATTGCCTAAGTGTTTCATTTTCTTTAGGGAATCTCAGATTTCTGAAAATTTAGAGAGAAGCAGTTATCATCAGATAAGGAAAAAGTGATAAGAAAAATAATATTTGAAAGCTTGAACCAATAGGAAAATACAGAATCATTGTACAATATTTACATCTTAGAGTCATGAGATTTTAAATCAAATGAATAAATTTTGATTGCATAGTGAGATGGGGGAAAAAGAAAAGATCACTGTAGTGACAGCAGCATCAGAAATAGGAAATGTAAAGAATTATATTGACAAAGAGTTTCATTTTCTTGCATCTCACTACAAAAATTTGTTTCTATACAACTTATACGTCATCAGACTCACTTTAAATTAAGAAATGTCATTATTGATATATTTTTCTCTCAGCAAGAAATTACTGATACTAAGTCCCGTCTATTTTTCCTCTCCCCCTTCATCTCTCTCACTCTTAAGTTTCTCTCGTTCACTTCTAAGTTAGATCTTTACAAATCTAAGAACCTGATAGAGAAACTAGAAAAGGACTAATAATTTAGATAAACGTTAAACTTTAACGTCGGAAATTTATTGGACCCAACGAATACTTAAGTCTTTTATATATGAAGCTCATAAAGTTCACTTCTCAAAAATTTACTACTGCATGCTATACAAACAATCTGTAACCAAATATTTTTTCAACGAAGCCTTTTACCAAACATATATAAACTTCAGTACAATTTATATACAAGTCTCAAGATGGGGCAGGGTAGGGTAAGGGGGAATAGAGGAGGGTGGCACAAATTGAATTATAGGGAAAGGAACAGGAGGGTGCCTCTAAGAACTCAGGATCATTCATAAATAATATACAGATCCAGAGATACCTAACATATTTCTAGGTAAATGATAGATGAAGTTAAATAATAAAAACATCTTAAAAATTATATTTCATATCTTTCCAACATTTATTGGAACAAGTTACTAGTTAATTTTGGAATATACAAATTGTCACATATAAAATCTCTACAAAAATATTTTAAGATTATGCATTCAAAAGTAACGTAAAATAACGGTCCTACTCCGTGAACATCCAAGTCGAATTTTAGCCCTATATCGACTTAGAGAAAGCTTATGGTTGGATTAAACGGACGGGTTAAGAATGGAATGGGGAATTAGATAACAGACGGGTTAGGCTGAGGAAGACATAAACAGCAGTTGGATTTTGGTATCGGTGGTGTTTTAGGGCCCTTAAACTACAATTGCGCCGTGAAGAACCCCGTCCACTGTGTAGTTGTAATGCAGAGCCTGCACAGGCACTACTCTGTTACGACGATTTTGGGTATTAGCAATACCCAGTGTTCCCAAGCGGTCACCAATGCTAGTAATAGATGGGTGTTGGTTGCTTAACTTCAGACGGGACCTGCCGCGTCCAACGCAATACAGCCGCTTAGCAGTTGGACTATGTAACGTTATAAGGCGAAACGTGACAATTATTTTCAACAGGAAGCTAGTTGAAAATAAACAGGAATGAAGGGATATGGATACACATATGATGATGACGATGACGATGTTTAGTAGAGGGAAAAAAAGATGCAAACTTTATGAAACGTCCCAAGCTGGTGTTAAAATCATCTGCGTTAAACATTGTGCATCATAAACACATGGGAATCAACAGCAATATCACGTTGTGAATTTTAAGGACTATCAAATTTATTGATAGCCCTACAGCTCCAATCTGCAATAAACACCTTAGTTGCACCAATTTCCATACGGAGCAGACAACAAAAAAGGGGCAATTTCATTTTAGTGAAAAATAAAATTGAGCGTCTATAAGCAATACAGAGGGCCCAACCTATAACCCAGATTTAATACTATCAGCTTTTGTACAGTGGTGTTGCAGCAACTTATTGATTGGTTGACTGCAGCGTTTCATAAATAAAGCCAACTATTCTTGTCTGACAATCCTTCGGGACCCTGCAAAAACCTGTTAACAGCCTAAGCGCCTTATATCCACTTGCTCTACAGCTAGTGTTTATTTTATTTTGATGTTTATCGCTTAAAGAACATAGTGCTACAATGATTGTTCAGTTATTATATGCTTTTCACTTTCTTTAAACAACAATGCAAATTTAATGATACAAAAAAATTAATTACTTTTTTAAAGCTGCAACAACGTTTGAGAGTCAAAACTTTTACAACTATAATAACTCAATATCAATAGGCAATAAAATCGATTTTGGTAAACGCATGCGAGCACTTCTGAAATCAAAAGGGTGCCTACCTTGATATATTAGCTACATTACGTTTTTTAATATGTTGAAAGAAATAATTTAAATAATTCAAAATCAGAAAATGTCCGATAATTTTGGTAACTAATCTTAACACGCCAATTTGAAGTTTCACAATCTCAAAGTCCCGTTTTAACTCTAATGTTACCCCCTACGAAGAGTTGGTTGTTGTTTGTTTGTTGGTGTTTAAGGTCCCGTCAACTACAAGGTCATTAGAGACCCGTCCCCTGCATAGTTCTAATGCACTGACTGCACAGACACTACACTAATGCGACGATTATTGGGTATTAGCAGT
>JAAFCE010008833.1:35387276-35415697 GCA_013389805.1 Trigoniulus corallinus | reverse complement strand
CACTAATGCGACGATTATTGGGTATTAGCAGTACCCAGCTTTCCCGAGCGACCACCCATGTCAGTACTAACTGGGTTTGCGTTGCTTAACTTCAGTGATCAGACGAGAATCCTGCTGATCCAACCCAACTCACCGCTCCCCGAAAAGAGTTGGTAGTGGTCCAGGCAAAAAAATATAGAAAGAGGGAAGTAGAAATTGATAGCATCGTTTGATTAGTTGGTGTTTTAGGGCTCTTCAACTACAAAAGTCATTAGAGCAGTTCTAAGTAGTTCTAGTGAGTAGTTCTAATGCAGAGTCTGCACAGACACTACGCTGTTACGACGATTTTTGGGTATTAGCAGTACGCAGTGTTCCAAAGAAGACACCTATGTTAGTATTATCTAGGGTTGCGTTGCTTAACTTCAGTGATCAGACGAGAACTGGTATGTCCAATGCCCTACAGCCGTTCCCTAGAAATTGACAGAAGAGAGATACAAAGGGAGAGGAGTGGAAAGAGGACATCAGGATGAAACTAATGTCATGTAACAGTGAATAAGTGCGCAAAAGGATAGGATTTCAAAATCAATTTTATAATTTGTATTCGCCAGTTGTGAAGTGCAATATACAACGCGTTTCCTACACTACTATTTTATAAATCTTGTGTGGGATGCAGACAAATGTAATATTCTTATTGTCAACAGTATACAACTTACAAGTTGTTATTATTATTAGTTAGCTCTCAGACAATAGCATTTCATTCGTTTCTATTACTGCCAACAACACCCAATGGAGTGATGTAGACAACCATTCATCTCGTCAATAATCAGTCCGAATGCTTATTAACTTCACCGCAAAAAAACATGATGTTTCTAGAATACTGAGCCCGTGGGCCTACTTAACTTAAAGAGTCGGGAAGTGTAGAGAGTTGTTACGATTCTTGAATAAATAAACTAGGATATTGTGGCGTTTTCATCATAGTCATCCATCCATGTTATAACATAAAACGGAACAAATAAAATGTTTTCCCCTCTAAAAACTTTTCTTCTTCACTCATTCTTTGTTGTCAACATTTTAATTTAACGATCTTAATTTTTCTAACCCAGCTTAAAGGTTTACAGAATTGCAAAAGCAGCTTTTAGTAGCCTGATATATCATGTATGCTAATTCTCTACCAATCACTGATCCGTGTTACAACAACATGCAATCACCAAAAGTGACAAATATCACATAAGACAAGTCACAAATTTAATGTTTTAAATGTTATAAGACTTCTTCCAAAAACAAAAACATAACTTAAAATCTTCATTTTTCCACAGACATTAATAAATGTACTCTTTGTGCTCTCTTGAAACTAGTTGGCACATAAGGAAAACAAACTCTAATATTTATAGTAATTTAAAAGTTAAAAGATATTTTTTCCATTGTAACCAAAGTATAGCACATAGCTAGAGAACAGCTCAGTTATCTGCTATAGTCAAAACAGCACCATTCAGTAACTTAATTAAGACAACATTTCTTCTATGTGATACCCTTATACATGCATGAATAACAATGCAAATTGCTTAAGTGGTGCTTAGTTTTGAAAGATGAGTTTAATGCATACAGTTTCACTTCTTTTCAGTCAACATGACTCTATAATTGCCACACTAGAGCTTCCTAGAGTCACACGGAGAAGTTTCTAGAAAGCAAATTAAAACACATTCACAAATTTCTATGCAGATGCAAATTGCAACATTTTACACAGCAGGGCACTGCAACTTCCTAATTTTATGTACCATCACAAATATCTGAGCCTTTTTGGTAGGATTTTCTAGAATATGTTTTAAGTATCATCACTTCCTTCCAATATATTACTAGTAAGGATAACTAGTCATTTGCAAGATTAGTTCAGGTTGGGGTATCAGCGTAGTTTGTTAAGTCTATTCAACTTCAGTCCTCTAACCTGAACCAAAAGATTGTTTAAAAATGCTAGTTTCGGCTCAGACCGGAATTGAAATCGTGCCTATCAAATTGCGAGCAATAAAAATTAATTCCTTGAATATTACCACAAGAGGATTGAAGTAACTAAAGGTAATCTACAAGGTTTATACGTTCACTATGGTCTCACACTTGCAATTTGTTATGCAGATTTATTATGCAACATACTTAAGAGCCATATTTCAGCTGCTCACTCTAAGGACTGACTTCAATTCTAACAAAGGTGAACGTTGAAATATGTCAGTCAGGTCCTAAAAGTGTTTTCTTCAGCGTTCAATGGGTGTCCTTATAAAGGCTTATCTCAGAACAGAAATATAACTGTAAAAGTAAAACGCCAATGTTAGTACTTTGCAATATTTTTATAACCCCTTAAGGATGCAGGAAAACCTCTGCATTGGACAAGAGCCGTGATTGGACAACAGTCGATAGTCTCTGTCTAAAAACGTAAATTGGATGTGACTTCAAAAGCAAATATTTTAAAATCTCAGTTCAAAGTGGTTATAAAAATAATTTGCAGTGGCCATTCTAGGCGACAAGCTAAACTTCCTCTGAAAAATCCACCAAAATGAACCGTAACTATTAAGCAATCCAACTAGCCTGTTGGAATTATCGCATCTGCAGTGAAAATAAAATTGATTTTGACTAAAATATGATGCCATGTCTAGTCATATGCGAAACTATTCAACAGACTTGAAGAGACATTCAAAAGCAAATTACAAATTTGAATTCAGTACAATGATTCACAGTATAACGTAAGGAAGATATATTTAAAGAAAGAAAGTGGATACGTTTTTTTTTGGATCTGGATCTCTTAGACACCCTGTTGATTTCCTTCACAGTGCAGTTGCTCTTAAGTAGTGCTTAGCACCTATCACTGACAATGATTTCAGAATAAAATTTTATGCTATATAACGAGGTCAAGTGAATTTAGCTTCAGTTCATAGTCTTGTAATTAATCAGTCGTAAATTAAAAACAGTGGAATGGGAAAAAAAATCGTCAAATTAATGAAATTTGTGTAATTAAACGTATAAACTAGTGATATCATCTGCAAATACTATCAAAAACATGGATTTGAGAACAACGGTTAACAAGTCTTAATGAAAAGCATTTAGCACCACAAGAGCAACGATGCGGAATAGAGTTAAAAAAAAGCTTTAGTCTCCTCCTGCTTCCTATGGAGCAACATCGATCACCAACCATGCATCTGCAATATTTATCCACAAATGTACGCCACTATGAACACGGTTAAAATTGGCTACTATGGCTACAAAGCCTATTTGGCATTTTCTAAACAATCCCAAGAAAATCTCGGCATGTTTCAGGATATAGAATTTATTCTTGAAACGAAAATCGAATTCTACAAAATTCAAGTAAAGAAACATCAGTCAGTTGGCTCAATACAAATTTCATTTTCAACGATGATTTTGCAGCTATCTTTTTCTTTCCTTCAATGAAACACAGCTGAAATGAAATGTTTTCACTGACACTGTCAAAACATTAGCAAGACAACAGTATCACTTTGATTAAATCAATCAATAATGAAATTAATATGAAGTTAAGCAACGGAACCCCGCCTAGTACTAACGTGGTAACATGGGTGGCCACTTGGGAAAACTGGGTACCGCTAATAGCCGAAAATCGTCGCATTAGCGTAGTGTCTGTGACCCTAATGACCGTTGAGGTTGAAGAGCCCCAAAACCCCCATGACACTGTCAAAACATTAGCAAGAATAAATCAATTACGAAATTAATAGCTTATAAAGACAGGTAAAATATTTAAATACGACCTCAGGACGTAAATTCAAAAAGGAAATTTTACTGGAGAGCCAAAAAACTGCTTATAACTGTTACTGTTATCAGTAGGCAGGAATAATCAAATTGCCCTGCAGAGGGGTAGAGGTTGTAAATTCAAGGTCTGTAAATTCTAATTCCTCAGATTGTTTCACTAAGATTTCTTAATTAATATAAAAACCAAGGAAAATGGGACTTACGCGGCTTTTAAAGAAAGGTAACGATATATCGGGTAAAGCATTGCAGAATTTGACCGCAGGGTCCCAATAAAGTTGAAGGGCAAAGTTTACAGAACTGTCGTTAGGCCCGCTATGCTGTATGGCTCAGAGTGTCGGACAGTTAGGAAGAACCATGAAAGGCAAATGCAAGTGGCAGAGACGCGAATGCTGCGCTACATGTGTGGGGTGTCACGATCCGACAGAATCCGAAACAATTATGTTAGAGGTAGCTTGGCATTGCAGACATTGTAGACTTGGCATTGACATTGCAGAGAAGATGAGAGAAAAGCGTTTGAGGTGGTATGGGCATGTGATGAGGAGGGGAGAGGAGGAACTTATTAGGTCCATTGTGGGACTGCAGGTAGTTGGGGGCAGTAGGGGTAGAGGACGACCAAAACGGACGTGGGAACGGGTGGTGCAAAGGGACATGGAGGCGTGTGGGGTGGAGGGGGACTTGGTGGGGGATAGACGGGAGTGGAGGATTAGAACCCGCAGACCCGACGCTGCCTCGGGCGGGAGAAGGGTGAGATGATGATGATGATTTGCTTTAAAAAAAAACAACTGTCCTTATCATCATCACTAACTGTATCACCTCTTCACTACGAAAAACGACAGCAAATGGATCAATTTAATAACTCGCAAATAAATTATCACACGGGGCCTGTAGAATACTGCATTTTCTCAGATATCTCTGACGTGGTCCATCTTGAACATTTGCGTGAAATTAGGGAAGAATTAGTCATGAATTATTTTAGAAATTTCATTTAAACTTATTAACATGTAGCTTTTTGTTCAGCAAATGAATAATAAAACGTCCATAACACCTGTAAAACAACCTTTCAAAATAAATTCAAGTTCTCTTGATTACCACAAGTGTGCCAGTCCACCAGCGACATGGAGGGTACCTCTGTTAGGGGAAACTCCTTGTGGATGAAAACATTCACATGAAAATGACATGTCTAAGGTCTGATAAACAAAAATTATTTGTTTCAATAGGTATTAATGATCTCTTGAGGACCGATGATTGTTTTGGCATGAGCCTGACTCATGTTGCATTATAGTTATTGTGCAATTGGTCAGACACCATGCAATATTATAACCAACAAAGCATTGATTTATATACCTACCATAAATTTCTATTTTGGTTCTATAATGCGGTGTTGGAACAGTAGGGTAGGCCGGAATCCCTCTCAGACATTTCAGCCAATACTTTCCTGCGGGTTCCAGACGCCTGGCTGGAGTGCCCCCACTCAGAGCATGTTCAGTGGACCCGCAGACCCGACCCTGCCACAGGCGGGATAAGGGTATGATGACGAGGAGCGATGATAGTTCAGTGACACAACTGCTCTTGGCAATGGAGATACGAACACTGCAGTCATGACACATACCGTACATCATATTCACCACGTGTGAGAAAAATCAAATATCAAGAAAACTGTGTTCCAACAAGTCAGGTTTTAAGGAAAAATATTTTCGTCATCATTTTCAGATCAGTTTTCTCACTTCTCGTGTGCAAAATAGCGAATATGTATCTCCCCCTCCATATACAGTAATTGAAGATACACCAACCTTATCTAAGAGTGAGCATGCATGCTTAATAAAGGCAAAAGGCTTGTGGCTTCTGTCAGTGAAACTATCGAGGTCGGTCAAATACTTTCAAGCCTGAATAACTATCCACGACACTCTGGACAAATATCCCATTTCACAGTTTTAGCAGGGTAGCGCTTTGTCAGTTCGTCGCAATTGGAGTGCATATGCATTATTCTCCCCACTGCTAAGTCCTTCTTTTTAAAGCACTGATTGAATACCCTGGTACTCTATCCCGTTTAAACTTCAAACGGGACAGTTGTTAAAGATTCCATGTTGCAATTTCCTGAAAGCCATTCGTAATGGAAAATTCCAAACGACTACTTATATTTTAAAACAACCATTGAATGAACCAACTACAAAAAACTGTATGAACACTGTATGAACTCATAAAACTGAATGAAAACTGCAAAATAAAAGTATTAACTTTGTATTTTACCTTTCAAGATGAGACTGCAAATGTCACCTTTTAACACAAAACAACACTTATTCATAGTTTACATTACTATAAATATCATTTGACAAGCAATAGCCTATATTTAACACTCACGTTTCCACTTTATATCACTAATTAACTCCAATTTATAGAATTAACAAGTTGAAAACCAAGCCATTGCGGCAAAAACTGACGAAATTCTGAAATTCCGGAAGTTCACTAAGTGACAGTATCAGTTGCTCAACCGTCTAATTGTAATGGCGCTTGTAATGTCGTATTGAAATTTTTATTTCATTTTTAATATTGCACGTAAAATCCATTTAATTTTTTAATGAAAACTTCAATAAACATTCTAAATACATTTAAAACATGTCATTAAAATAGAAAACGTATCACAAAATCAATTGGTCAACGCCATCAGCAAGTGTTTTATCACTTGTGACTGTATCCTGCCGATGATTCTGAAAATGCTACAAAAGAGTAATAAGTATTAAATGATTAATAATAAAGAAGTTGTATCAAAAGTTCAAATTATATACAAACCTGATGTTTCTTAAATGCTAAATATAAAGAAAATAAAACATGAAGAGACTGAATTTTGGATTTATACACAGGAATATCTAGCAACACTGCAAAAATTATTTCTGTTAGCATTACATCATTCAAATAATTAATTAAAATTTCCTTTTCTAACTATTCTTACAGCACACAATGCTGGCGTAATTTGCCAAATCACAATCTAAGTCAGCACTCGGCAATTTGATCTGTGTAAAGAAATTACAAAATTACATTTTATATATTGTCTTTTTTGCAAATCTTAGTCTTCGAAATAGAGTACACATTAAAATACCGTTTTTAAGAGTTCCTCAAATTCGGGGTCCCATTCTTGCATCAGGTTATCAATACTTGGCATATTCCTAACAGACAACACATAAATTCACTACAAAGTGAAATCCCATTTGACAACTAATCACTAGTAAGATAAGAAATAGATACCTGGAATAATGAACTGCTGGAGGTGGTTTAGATCGATGCAAATCGCTGATGCTCTTTATCCAGCTATCAATTTCTTTCGCACTTTTCTCTCCATCTTCAATTGATTTCACTGCCTACATATATATTACGATAAAGTATGTTCAAAAAGTGTAGAAAATGAAAACTGCAAGACAATTATAGAAACTTAATTACCACTTGTTTCTTTGACGTTTCTTTCGATATAGCTCGTAACTGAAGATCTAGTACTGTTGGGTCTGACTGCTTAGCACTAGGTTCATCAATAACAGTTAATCCAACAGTGTCTGGTTGGCCATCTGGCCGCAAAACCTATGTATATAAATTATACATTCATAGACTGTGCATAAATATGAATGACACCTAAAAATGCACCTACTTTAATGAAAGCGTCAATATCCCCAACAGCTGGAATAAAATCTGGAATGAATGGTTTCAATTTGTGATCTAACTCAATCGACTGAGGAGTGTATCTGTCAACAACGATTGAAAGTCAACAAAAGTTGAGAAAAACATCTGTTGCAGAAAGCACAGTTTTAAAACTACTGTTTTCAGAATATCTTACTACCTAGTAATATACTGAAATAACTCCTTAATTTCTGGAGAGACATTCAAATGTTCATAGTCAGCAGCATTGTAGACGCTAAATTAATGCACAACTTCACTATGAATTAAAATTTAATTTAATTAAAGCGTTATATTGGCAATTGTACCAGCCATAACTCACCCTTCCACCGATAGATTTTGTGCTTCGTCTTCTTCGTCTTCTTCTTGGTCATCATCATCATCGCTTTCATCTGAGCCGATTTCGACTGCTTTGTTGACTTTAGAATGTGGGTGCGACTGTGGTCGATTTCGAGCAGACAGGTTTGCATTCAGACTTTTTGATGACTACAAAATAAAATTGAATGCATCACTTTATCCATTTCAAAGTCTCAAATATACAATCGCCACCTTTCTTTGAAAACCACGTAAGTCCGATTTTTCTTGGTTTTTACATTACGAAATCTTAGTGAGACAATCTGAGGAATATGAATTTACAGACATTGTAAGTCTGTCAGGGCAATGTTATTATTCCTACCTACTGATAACGGTTATTCTTTTCTTTTTCTTCTCTCCAGTAAATTTTGCTTTTTTGAACTAACGTGCTTTTAAAGAAAGGTGAAGATACAGCTACTGCGCAACGCCACACATACAGTACTATTAGACTAATGTAATAAATTACTAGAGTCTTACTTGTTCTTCCAATGATGGTATCTTTGATTCATCATCCATTATGCCAAACGTAATCTTTATTACAACTGCATTAACAACTTCCAAACAACAAAATGTCCGCCGAAGGTTTGTTGATCTGATCGTCAAGGCAACGAGCTACAGGAGCGTCCTCTTTAGGTGGTGGCTGAAATCAACCATCTCGTAATTTAAAATCCCTTTAATGTTAAGGCATGCACCAGGGCAAGGGAAGGATTGTTTGTTTGTTGGTGTTTTAGGGCCCTTCAACTACAGAGGTCATTAGAGCCCCGTCCACAGTATAGTTCTTATGCAGAGACTGCACAGACACTACACTAATGCGACGATTTTTGGGTATTAGCAGTACCCAGTTTTCCCAAGTGGCCACCCTTGTCAGTAATACCAGGGGTTGCGCTGCTTAACTTCAGTGATCAGACGAGAACTGGTATGTCCAACGCAATTCGCCACTCCCGGCAGACGTGGGAGCAGGTTGTATGTAGGGATATGGTAATGTACGGATTGGACGAGGACTTAGTGGGAGTGAAGGGCTAGAACCTGCAGGCCCGCTCCCGCCACAGGCGGGAGAAGGGTATGATGATGAACCCTATGGTATCCACTGTATGTGAGATTTCGGCTTGGCAAACTGAGGTTGAACTATGCGCCCATTTTTGCCGGTGGCTAAATCCTGACAGTAAAGAAATCACGACATACCCGACATAACAGATTATATAAATCTTATACAGTAGCTTCCAGGTATTTATTTTACTGTTTCACATATCTTCTACACTCCACTTATAAGCCTCAATTTCATCTGCTACTTTGCTTGTTAATCGCACAAATCTAGACTTTTCAAAACCATTGGATCGATCTACTCCATCCCATCTATAGCCCGGTAAGATTCGATATCTATTTGGTGGAGGTTCTGGCCCTTTGTACTTTGGCAATTCTGTTTAAAATAGGCAAAAAATTATTCATAAATTAATAAACTGGATAATAGTGAACAGATATATTCACGTGCGGACAAAAGACCACAGGAAAAATACTGCAGCCAAATGTAAAATGACCGCTGTCAAAGAGACAGCAAGTAATTAATTAAGGCCGACTAATTTTGGGTTCTTCAATGCGAGTGTTGTTCTTTGTTTTCATATGTGTCGGCTGCCGATGTGCCCAGGACATTTGATCATCCTGCAGTCTGTCACACGTGTGAATTATATAAAAAATTTTCGTGTGGTCTGCCTGCAGTCTTTTGTCATGAAACCAGACATATTACCCACCGCTTGTAGGATTCTTCAATGCCTTCTTTTTCTTGATAAAGGCCAACATTGGGTCCCCTTCTCTTTCTTGCTCTCGTAGTGCCTTATCAAGATCAACGTCATCTTCGTACCGAGCTAGTGGTTTGGAAATTTCATGAATATCTTGTTCAATCCTTGACTTCTGTAGCTCTATTTGTTTCAATCTAATTTCAAAGAGTCATGATATGACAAATATTGTTGTGAAACGTGACCACTTTATCATACTGCAATATACGTACCCTCTTCCCCATTTATTGTATTGAGCCTCACGTTCTGCCTTCACAGCCTCCTCTTCTAAAATCTTTTTCCTTTCTTCTTCTAGATTTCGCCTTTTTCCAGTTGCTCGATCTCTCACAATTACTTCAGCATTTTTACCAGATATTTCATCACTCATCTGAATGTTAATAACAACTTAGAATGTAATCAACGCACAATTTACAGATTTCATTCAAGCCAATAGATATACCGTTTCAAATAATTTCTTTTCTCTTCTCTTGGCTGCTTCATTTTCCAGTTTTAGAGTTTTCGAGTCTTGCAAGCCGGCTTTTTTCCCATCCAGAGTTTTACGCTGCAGTCCATCATCTTTTTTGCCTTTTAAGAAATTCATTAAACCATCGTTATAATTTCCAATAAAATTAACACAACGATGAGCTATTAAGTCATACCCTTCTTCAATGGCGGTGACGATTCGGAGTCAGAGTGTGATCTATTGTGAGATTTTCGTGAAAAATGTTTGGAATTTGTCTCGTCTTTCCTTTTGGAATGGTGCCTATCCCTGTGCTTATTTTCTGAACTTGCATGGTCATTCGGTCGCGATGATTCTCTTTTGCTTCTCGGAGGAGAAAGATCTAAATCCCTTGATGATCTCCTCTTTCTGTGGCTTCCTTGTGCTGTAGCGTTTTGTAAGGGTTTCTCATATGACTTTTGGCGTGGCGGAGACTGGTCAGAATCATATTTCTTAGATCGAGATGGGGACTGGTCAGAATCACATTTCTTAGATCGAGATGGGGACTGGTCAGAATCATACTTCTTGGACCGAGGTGGGGATTGGTCGGAACCAGACTTTGGTGACCGAGGTGACAACTGATTGGAACCGTCCTTACGAGACGTAGATCTAGATGGTGATTGATCAGAATCTGAATCATGACGACTCTTTCGTTTAGGAAGTGAATTATGTGAAGAGGTCGTATTGGCTTCTTTATGACGTCCAGGTGATTTACTGGAATCTGAAGAATCGTGACGTACTCTTTGAGATGAAGAATGATGTGATTCCCTTGGAGGTGATCTATCGGAGTCACTTGAATCGTGTCTCATTCTCTGGGAACTAGATTCGGGTCGATTTCTTCCTGAGTTGTCAGCATCATCATTAGGTTGTCCAATAAAAATCCCACTTTCGTCATCTGATGCATCAGGCTGCTTGTCACTACCGACTACACGCCACAAGTGAGCTTGATCTCGCATGTCGAAAGGTCTTTCGTCAATAACCCCAACTATCTGTGGAGCATCATCTCCAGTTTCCATATAATCATCATCATTGCAGGGTGGAAATGCTTTTAAATCAAGATCATCATCCACAATTTTTGATCTATATACAGAGAATTAAATATTACAAGATGTTAGCATTTTTGGATTTCTTTAGGATTACTTCATTATTCAGAAAACAAGCTTACCGTACAGCTGACGTTTTAACTGCAACTGCTGTTTCAACAATTCTCTTCTTACGCTTTTTCTTAGACGATGAATCCTTAGATAAATAACGTTTCAAGTACTCCGATTTACTACAGTCAATTCTAGTAGAATCTGTCATTTTCATAAATTCAAGATATGTTGAAAAGTTATTTTTGCCAAACAAAGTGTTCTTAAATACAGGACCCTTGGTTGCTGTAATCCAGTGGTGTAATAAATGATGAAATGCTCAACGTAGGAGCGCGGGCATCTCAAATTTATAAAAGATTATCAGCCAATCTTTTTATTAGCTTAAATCGTCTTGTTATAAGCGGTAAATTTAGTAAATACTACACATTACACTAAATTTTATAGACCTCTCACAAAGAGGACATGCCACAAAGAGTTACTTTCTTCTTTAACAGCACGTGGAATACAAAATACCTGCAGAATACTTCACAAAGTTCTTGTCAAACTTCATTAAAATTGACGTTTTCGTGGTATTATTACCATCAACGATGAGATGATCAGGTGTTCTTAGAATTACCGAACTTGAGCTTTAAAACCTAAATAATTTTAAAACGGTGGACTGTCCACACTAACAACGTATTTTTAGAGTAGCTTACTTTTAACACAAGAAATACACGGAACACGAAATACGTCATCAATACATATTCTACTTCCGGCATTTAAATAACAGCCATGGAAGGTGACTTGGAAGCTGGATTATCTGGAAATATAAATCGATCGGACAATTCAACTGGTTTTGATTTTAAAAATCGGTAATGTATACTGTTAAGCATTTCGTACTTCATTAATAAGCATATTAAGAGAGGGGTATTGTAGTGGGGGCATGTAGATGTGTCACTAATACGGGTAATCTTCCACTTTAATGGTTTTTATTATGGCGTCGTTGGAAGCAGACGCTTCCTTGCGTTCGCTAAGCACAGATGTTCGTTCGCTAAACAGAAATGCTCGTCCGGCGCCGATGTTGCACGATGTATAAACGATTTATTATTGCGACGATATATTATCAAGTACCTTTACAATGATCTCTACTTTCGGTCTTTCGGTTCTCCGGCCTTCTCGCCTTCGGCTCGAAGGCCTCCGCCCCGCGAACAAGATACATATCGATTCTGTGAATGATCTCGTGAAGCCAGGAATATCCCGTTTGTACGAATCTCGCTTTTCTAGGCCCAGAAAAATCTCTAAAGAATTGCTTTCTGCCCTGAAAATAATGTTTAGTCATAAAAATACTCGTTTATACATCGTTGATACACCCGTTTGTGCATCGTGCAACATCGGCCCCGAACGAGCATTTGTGTTTAGCAAACGCAAGGAAGCGTCTGCTTCCAACGACGCCATAATAAAAACCACTAAAGTGGAAGATTACCGGTTGGAAGCACCCGGGGTAGAGGGAGACGAAAGCAGACGTGGGAGCAGGTTGTCCGTAAAGGTATGGTAGTGTGTGGGGGTGAACAGGGGACCTGGTGGGATATACGAAGGAGTTGAGAGCTAAACCCGACCCTGCTACAGGCGGGATAAGGGTATTATGATGATGACTTTTATACACCTGTCATATGCATTATGAAGTACACTTTTTTAAACTGACTGCTGCTGGTTGTCTTTCATTATTCAGGTTGACGTCTTTAAACCTCAGCAATCCAGCGGCGTTGGCATGGATTAACACAAGACGTCAGAACGTACGGCCATGGGGAGCATTCATTAATACTACCAGATTTAAAGCACCTGCCGCGTTATCTCAGACCTCTCAAAGAATCATCAAAAATGTTGACTATTTTCAAAGCAATTACATATTTGTGTTTATGGGATTAGTAATTTATTGCTTGTAAGTAAAAATATTGTATTGTGTAAATTTTTTTTTTAATTTCACGGACGAACATTCGTTTTTCATTCATTAGGTTGACCTCCCCTCTTCTTCTTTTTGCCGTTGGTGCTTCAGGTGGTGCTTGTTACATTATAAAAAATGCTCAAAAGAAAATTTCAATCTTTGGTTAGTATCGTTTTTATTTGCGAAATCTTTTAAAGAATTTAGGAATAATTTAAATAATTTGAAATATAGGCCACGAATTGAGTCTAGCACAACAGTATGGTCTTGTGTCTCTTTTCTCTTTCCCACTTTTTTACCTGGCAGGAGCAGGGACAGCCGTTTTCTGGATAATTGGTAAGGAACTCCTTAGATGATATAGTTTTTGTGGTCGTCTTATCAGTCTGCAACCATTTAGCAACATTACTTTTTAGACCCACGAGGGTTTATATATAGTATACCGTAAAATCTCACGTAAAGTCCGGACCCGTCTATAGTCCGCACGTTAAAATTCCTACTGTAGCCAGTGGCGCAACTTGTACGGGCAATGGGATCAAATGAATTTCAACATGAAATGTCAATTGCTCTGACGATGAAATTGAAATGCGAAAGATTTTATATTGCATTATCATATAAAGAAGAACGTACTGTGTAAAGTCGTGTTGTCGTGTAATAAAATGTTCAGAAAATGAGGAGCAGTTGTCATTGAGAACCCTTGGTTTCATTTATAGTCCGCCCTCGCATATAGCCCGCACTAAATGACCCTATGTTTCGCGTATAATCCGCGGGCACTACGTGAGATTTTAAGGTATGCAAATTAACGTTATATTTTCTGCTTTTAGGTGCATCTTTTGTTCTTATTTTGGTACATGCTATATTTTACACAATTGAAGACGTCGAATCGGAGGATGGTTTTGAGTTAAAAATGGAAACTATATAGAGATTACATTTATGCACATACAATTATATTACGAGATGACATTAACCTTCAATAGTATGAACAGCTTAAAATTGATGAGTGAGCAGTCAGACAACTTGGAGAAAACTATTGAGGTTATCAAAGAACTACTGACTGGATGCAGGTCATTAATCTTTTAAAAGAGAGGATGCATAATCAAGGAGTTATAAGGAAGGTATTCACAGCAGTTCTATTTGGTGCCTTATTACACAAATTAAATATGGTCATTCTTATGTTCATGTGATAAATATAAATAAATTTACAGAATTGCATAATGGTCCACAATAATAATTACTTGAATTTCCAACATGGGCAGTGTTATCATATTTTAAATGTTTTGGAAGTGAAATTGCAAACTAGTGGAAGCAGTATTATTTTGGGAACGTTTTATTGACTTTATGCGGAGCAACGCTTGAAATGCCAAGAAGGAATTAGCGTTGTCACAGGTCACGTACACCCCGTGCCACTAGGAGCACACAATGGAGATCACTACGTCCAAATTCAAAATGACATAAAGCAGCTGGACGTAGAACAATCCAAATCTTAGAGAATAAATTCGTTGAGCTTCCTGTCCACATCTGGAATCCTATAAAACTCTTGGATGTTGGTTAAATTCTAGAAGGGAGCCAATAGTCCCTTTATGGTGGAAGTCGCACTTCAGGCATCTCTCGTTCGTTTCAACTGCGTCGTGGAGTTTTTATCATGTAGAGAAGGTAGACAACCATAGCCATACTTCAAATTAATAATCATAGTTATCCCGCCTGTGGCAGGGTCGGGTCTGTGTGTCCTAGCCCTCCACTTCCTCTTCATCTCCCGCCGGGTTGCCGTCAACCTTCCTTTAAAATAAAAGCAACTCCTAACCGTTTCCCACCTATGTCAAAACGGGTACCCATCTTGTCCTTCTGAATGGACAAAAAGGCGATATATTGAAATGATTTTCTGCAGCCTGTTGCCAGCCAAGGCTGCAACCCCCATGCATATTTAACGTCGGTATACTGTATTGGGGAATTCCAGTGACGCCAAGTGACGAGCTCCTACACTTCGAAATTTTGACTCATCTACCCGTTGCGTAGTAGAGAGGGTTCTTTCACGTGCATGTGCCATCGCACACCACACGGGATCTCGGTTCTACTTCTCTTCCGAAGGAAGGCGCACTTGGGGCATCTTTCTTGCATGTCTCTTCTAAATCATAAGTTGCTTGCTTCATCAGGAATACAATAGGTTAACGTACCGAGTTAACCTCTCAATATCAATGGCGTTTAGATCAACTATCTCCATTCTGAACTTGTCAGATATTGATTGAGACATTGCAGCTTAATAAATCAGAACTTCTCACCCGCCTCAACTAACCGCACAGAAGTAAGTGAAACCTTTCCTGTGACCATTTTTATGCTTACGCATGAGCCTTTTTGGGTAACGATGACACTCATCACTAACTATCAGTCGAATGTGTAAAGATTAGGATGCAAAGATGTTCGACAATGACACGGCACTATACTTTGTAGTATTTCTTCCCAAGAACCATTTGGCAATGGAATGCTATTGAAGGTGCATGGAAAGGAATGCAATGGAAAGGCCATTGTACCCTTATCTCGCCTGTGGCAGGGTCGGGTCTGCGGGTTCTAGCCCTGCACTCCCATCTATTTCCCACCAGGTCCCCATACACCCCACACACTGCCATGTCTTTACAGACAACCTGTTCCCACATCTGTTTTGGTCTCCTCCTACCCCAAGTGCTACCGACCACCTGCATTCCTGGGATACACCTAACGATCTCTTATGACGTGACCATACCACCCATGCCTATTTCCCCCTCATCTTTTCAGCGATGTCCACCACATGCCTAATTTATCAGCTCTCGACACCCCACTCATGTAGCGCAGCATACGCATCTCAGCTACTTGCATTTTATTTACATTGCTCTTCCTCACTGCCCAGCACTCTGATCCAGAAAGCATAGCTGACCTAACCACTGTCCTGTAGAACTTCCCTTTCAACTTGATTGGGACCCTCCTATACCACAGGACTCTGCTTGCCTGCCTCCATTTCAGCCACCCCCATTGATTGTATGCGTAACAATCTCCCCATCTGGGGGAGATAGACTTGGACCCCATATAGGTTTTTAGGAGTTTCCTGGTTTTACATTAAGGAATGAGAGTTAGTCTCTTCACTGCCAAATTGGCCTAATAAGGCTGCTTGCAGTGTCTTCAATTAAAATTAATAGTCAACAAGTTTACCAAGGGCTTGGAATCTAAGCTTATTAGTATAAAAATCCTTAAGATCTTACCCAAACGAATAAGCAGACAGTTTTATTATGATCTTAATTTAAAGAAAAACATCTTAATTGTGTGTTCTGAAGGATGAGCACAGTTACAACACGTCAATAAGTTGGCCAAACAAATAACACCACTATTCAACTGGAATGAAACAATTTGCCAAACGATATAAAATTACATGTTATTCGACCATGTTAGAGGTAGTCTGGGGGTGGGAGACATCGCGGAAAAGATGAGGGAAAACAGATTTAGGTGGTATGGGCATGTGATGCAAAGGGGGGAGGAGGAGCTGGTTAGGTCCATCATGGGACTGCAGGTGGTTGGGAGCGTCAGAGGGAGGGGAAGACCAAAGAGGATGTGGGAGCAGGTGGTACAAACGGACATGGGTGTGTGTGGGGTGGATGGGGGCCTGGTCGGGGATCGACGGGGGTGGAGGATTGGAACTCGCAGACCCGACCCAGTTTCGTGCTGGAGAAGGGTATGATGATGATGATGATGATGATGATGATATAAAATTACATGTTATTAGACATACAATTGATTATTTGCAGTTATAATTATTAAGGGTAAAAACTCTTGCCTCAACAAGAGATGCAAGATTTACCAGTTTTCATAACTGTGGTTAAGGTATGGGTGTGTGTATATACGTGTGTATGTGTGTACAGTAGAATCCCGTTATATAGAACACCTCAGGGGACTGTGAAAAATACTTCGATATATCCAATTCCAGAAATTATATAATCAAAATTTACGTTTTCACAAATGCAAATGTCCCGCTATTATACTATCTCCAATTTCAATTTTAGGATCAAATACAGTATTAAGGTCATATCATCATCGTCATCACCATACCCTTATCATGCCTGTGGCATGGTCGGGGCTGCCAGTTCTTGGTCCCCATCCACCCCTACACACTGCCTAAAATATTAAGATCAACAATGTTAAAAAAACAATAAGATCAACAATGTTAAAAAACAATAAGATCACAACATAAAGAAGTTCTATTCTAATACACTACACTGCAAGCAGCCTTATTTGGCAGTGGAGAGACTAACTCTCATTTCTACAAATGATTCCTTCAAACTCCTAAAACCAGAAAGTATAATTGTAGTGTCGCCCTACAACACATGCAATGGTGGCTTTTACTTTCAGGAAGCCTTCCACTTTATCCTCTCGAATGGTATTCCATTGCAAAATTGTCCTTGTCAAAAAAGACCAGTAGTATGAGTCTGTCTGTGCCCTTAACTCCCTCAATTTATACATATGATCCATTCTCACCTATACTCAGCCAGGGGTACATGGTACATGGGTACATCAGAGGCTTCATGTGTGGGCTGCCAATTCAATTGCACTGATGGGATAAAAACCTTTTAGTTCTAAGGGTGTCATGAGTGGACAAAGTTTGAAGACGTTGGTCTAGATCAGTGTTTTTCAACGTTTTTTTGGAACAGAACCCTTTGGAACATTTAGACTTCTCGTGGAACCCTTTGAAACATTTAGACCTTTTGCGGAACCCCCATAGTGACAGAAAAAAACATCACTTGATTCAGGTGTGTGTTAGCATAAGCAGTTGAATTCGTTGTCTAATGTTTGAGAGTTACACCTAAAGTTCATCTTCAACAGATAAAAGTCGTTCTCGTTTCTTGATTTCATTGTTATTTTTATATTTTACCTTGCCCTTTGGGCGGTCCTCATGGAACCCTGGTTGAAAAACACTGGTTTAGTTGGAGTTAGACCATATCTGTAGTTGCTGTTGACCAAAGTCAAATACTATATTTACGATAATTCGATATATCACTATTACTGTTGGTAGTCCAGGGTTGGGGAATCTTCCAATACACCATAACGGGACGAACCCAGCGGAGGTGATTGCGGGAAATTGGGAAAGGGTTATATGGCAAGCGGGAATGGGCAAGAGTGACTGGTTAAGATATGTACTTGTTGATTATTACTCATGTAAATGCATGGGGGGGGCAATAGTAGGTGATCCAAGGTGAGTTTCAAAGCGTTGAAATTCTCCTGTGCAATAAGGATAGCTGGATGTCGACTCGGCATCGCCACAAACAGATCAGTAGAACGTGTGCATCGGCCTGGAACCCTAAAATTAAGTTCCTTCAAAAGCAATGGACAGTCCAGTTTATTGTTGATGAGGCGATGGATGAGCTGAAGTCAAGCTAGCACAATCGTCTGCATTAGGGACAAACAATGATGTAGTGTCTGATGCACGGGAGGTTGAGAGCCATACTGAATTGGTTTGATTTGATGGGGAGAAGGACCAGCTACCACATGTTTATCATAAATATGAACTACCTTTAACAATAGTGATGGTGCACACACTGCCCAGCAATTGATGGCATAGAGAAGCTTTGGAATGACAAGAATCCTGAACAAATGCCAAAAACGATCCTTGGGTTGGCAGATCTCACTCAACCCACCTATAACTGCACATTGGCTCTTGACTGTTAGAAATAGATGGTGAATATGTTTTGTGAACGTGAGCTTGGGATCAAGGAACACACCTAGATCCTTTATGAGGGCAGTTCTAATGAGTGTTCCACCATTGTGAAGACTAAGTATATGTAAGTAGGGCCTGAATCCAGGCAAACGTCATAATATATGTCTTTTTAGGGTTGATTGACAAACAGTCACAGGCCATTTTTCAATGTCGAGCAGGCAGGCATGTAGATGCTGTGCATCAGCCAGTTCCCTAATGGCTTTGGAAACCTTCAGATCGTCAGCAAAAGCTAAACAATCAATTTCTGGGGAAATTATGGAAAATAAATCATTTAAATAAATTGCAAACAGCAGGGGACTAAGTGAACTCCCCTGAGGTACCCCCACTGGCTGATGGAAGGAGCACAATTTGTTGCACGCTTTATAAAATTTGTGCGATCTGTTAAGAAATTCTGAATAAATTCAACAATTGGAGGGGCAGCCCCATACATAAAAAGTTTATGCAATAATAAAGGAACCGACACAGTGTTGAAGGCCTTGGACAGGTCTAAATATATTGAGTCATATTGAACATGATGGGTAAAAGCCTTCTGAATTTCATGAATGTAGGAAAGGGGGATTGACTCTGTAGACCGGCTGGGAATAAACCCATGCTGCTGGGGATGGAGAAAATGTTTGGACCATAGCCACGTTCGCCTATGCAATATCCCTTCCAAGACCTTAATAGTTGGGGCCAATAAAGAGATAATTACCATAATTATTCTAATAAACAGCGCCCTCCAATAACCAGCACACCTTCCAGCTAAAAAAAGAATAATAAATGACATGCCATTTATTTCAAAACTGTCTGGAAGTGATTGTGCAAGTTAACTTGAATTTTTTTAATTGTTAACCCTTTAATGCTACACAGGGGTACTGGTATCATCATCATCATCACAACCTTCTCCAGCCTGTGGCAAGGTTGGGTCTGTGGGACCATTGAACATGGTATGACTGGGAACACCCCACCCAGGCATATGGAACCTGAAGGAATATTGGCTGGTTGTCTGTGGGGGATGCTGGGCTACCCCATTGTTCCAAAACCACATTTTACAACCAAAATATAAATTTTGGCAGATAAATTAATGCTTTGTCAGTTTTAATATTGCATAGTGTCTGACCTATTGCACAAGCCCCATTCAGGCTCATGCCTGAACAGAGGTAGTGGTGCACCCGAGTTTTTCTTCCTTCTCTCTGTTCTGTGGGTGACCCTGGTGCAATGCGATTCACAGTGTTTTCACATGATAGTTTGAACTTTCTAATAAGTCACATATGGAGTACTCCTGTACCCCTGTGTAAAGTTTAAATGGCCATCCGAATTGCAGGAAATGCCATAAGCAGTGCATAAAGAGCAAAACATTCATTTGCTTTAACCACCACATTAAAATTGTTAAAATTGCTCATAATGATATTTTTCTGTTTCTGAGCATTGCAAGCAAGCAATCACACTATCCACTATATGGTGTAAACATCAGTGCAATAATTTGCTGGCAAGTGCACTCCAGATAGTTTTTTCATACCCTACTTGCACACATTTTCACTACTCATGTAAATGCTTGCACAAGTTACCATCAGTAGTACTTACACAAGTTGTTTGCTTGTGTAAACTAAGCTTTAGTGCAGATATTGTTGAAAGAAAAGTTTCAAAGAGAAAGTATTCTTTAGCATTTAAATTTTTGGTAATTTCTGCAGCTGAGAATGATGGTAATCGTCCTGTGGCTAAACCTCTACAGTTATCTAAATCTAGGGTAAGGATTTAAATTTTAAATGAACCATTAATTATTTTTCTCAATTTCATTTTGCCAATAAATTCGGAATCAAGAGTGGCATCAGCAAAAATCAAAATTAATGAAATCAACTTGTCTGGCTAAAAGTTTCCTTTTATAAATTGAAAAAAATAATAAACGGCACCCTACGATAAACAGCACAACAAAAAGGCCTTTGAAAAAATAAATGGCGGGCCACTTATTAGAATAATTATGGTACTTGGGTTGGCAGTAGCCCTTACCTTGAAGATTGGAATGATGTGTGCAGTCTTCCATATTGAAGGAACTTCTGATGAACCAAGGCACCATGAGAATAGCCTCGCCAAGACTGGTACAAGTATTTCCCTGAAAGCTTTAAGCAAAACTGAGGGTATACCATCAGGGCCAGTAGAAAAATTGGGCTCAAGACGACAAATAGACCAGTTAACTTCTACAGGGGTAATGCAGCTGATGGCTAGTGGTTCTGAGGATTATGGAAGTCAGTAAAGAAAAGCGCTTTTATAAGAACCAGAAAGATGTGATACCATTGAAGATCGAAATGCTGAGGCAAAGGCCTCACAAACTTGCTCAGGTTGCACATGTTTGTTATTCACTATTGAGATAGGGTGGGAGGGCCATTGGGAGGTATAGCGTTTGTAGTTTTGCCAAAACCAATGGGGTGAATGCACCTTAGAGGATAGGGAGTATAGAAAGTGATTCCTGTCATGCTGGATTAGATATTTCACCCATGCCTGATACCAGGCAAAACTACAATAATTGTGGGTGGAAGACTTCCTTTTGCACTTGCCAAAGGCACATCTTTTTTGCATTATGGCCAGTTTAAGCCCCAGACTGAACCAAAAAGGCAAATTTATGTTGAACTTAGGTGAGGGCTTCAAAGAAATGAAATGAGCCTTGGCCTCACTGAATATTGCATAATAATGGTCCACAGCTAATGAGGCTGAATTACAGAGAAATAAGTCGTTCTCTTTCCTATTTGCTAAAAATTCATACATGCCCATATAATTTCCCTGCATCCAATCCAAAGAAGGTTTCAAATGGGGAATCACAATACTTAGTGGTAGGTAAAGATCAATGGCTAAACCTGGGTGATGTTTATCAAGCACTGAAATAGGATAGGTGTCTGAAACTGTGCACATAAAGTTTACAAATCATCCTATTGTGAATGTAGTTAACCTGGTGCAGCTTCTGTGATGTACCAAAAGCTGTAAGGGCCTGTACTTTGAGATGGCAAGTATAATCAAGATAAATGGAAGGGGAGAGAGACCAATCAAAGAGGGGCACATTAAAATCCCAACCACAAAAATCTGAGAATAATTCTGCAGTTGGGTTATGATATTATCCCATAGGCTTCTGATCAGAGGGACTGCAAATCACCTTCAATAAAAATAGATTTTGAAATAAACGAGTTTTGATATATGTCAGCGCATCTTTTGTATTGATTAACATTGTGTGGCAGGACCAGCACTTCAACTTCAATTTAGCCAGAATTTCAAAAAACGCGAGTTCGATATACCAAAGTTCTACTGTGTATATATATAGTGAGTGTAAAAAGTATTCATACACCATGACGTTTTTCAGATAATGCTTATAATAACATAAGAATAGGGATGAAATAGTGGAAAAAAGTGCAATATCACATTATGTAAGCTTTTCCACAATCATCGAAAAAAATTTACCAAACTAAAATATAATTTTCACAAGATAATATACAACAAAAAAAATACCCTCTTTTGGGGTGCAAAAAGTATTCATACACATGCTTTCAGGTGTGGTAATGCAATAGTAACAATATACAGATATTTGAAAATTAGTATTTTCTTGGAAGCCCTTTGGCATCTAGCACTGCCTGAAGTGGTGTAGGCATTGACTGAACAAGATCATTGGTAACAGATGATGGAATTTTCTCCCATTCTTCTTGTAGGGTTATGACCAAGTCATTTTTATTGCTGATGGGCCTCTTCCTGATTTGTTTGTCCAAAATACTCCACAGATGCTCAATAGGATTGAGATCTGGTGATTGAGGTGGAGAATGGAGCTGCCCAGGAGTGTTGCACAAGTATAGCAACCATTGTAATATATTTAGAGCTGTGTACCTTGTTGATGGTTCCCTCAAATATGTGGATATTATCAACCCCAGTAGCACTCATGCACCCCCACACCATCACTGATCCACCATGTTTTATTGTTGGGACTTAATTTTCAGGATGAAACAACATTCTTCATATGCTATAAAGTACATTGCCCATGAGGGCCAAAAATGTTGAATTTGCTCTCATCAGAAAACATAACTGATTTCCAGACCTCATCACCCTTGTCTTTATGCATTTTGGCAAACTCAATATGTTTCCTTTGATTCACCTTGCTCACCCAAAACGTTTTTCAAGGAACTCAAACATGGTAGCCCTCTCTTCTGCATACATTTCACACAACACTTATTGAAACTATTGTGCCATGCCTTGACAGTTCATTTGTGATGGAAGGTGCACTAGTAGAAGAGTTAATCTTTATTTGTCTTATAATAAACATCTTGTCCCTCTCAGAGTGAGTGTGAGCACCCAGAACGTGGCAGGCCATTGGTTGATTTTGAGTTTACATGATTGATGATGGATTGGACCATTGGTCTAGGTCATACAATAATCTTGGCCATCTCCCCCAGTAATTTCCTTTCATTAAAGAGTAGCATCACATGCTTTCTCTCAGCCTCTGTGGTATCTTTTCCTTTCCATCCCACCTTCAGCCAAGATCACAGCCTTACTTTAAAACTGGTAAACAAAACATGGTCAATAAATAGTCATTATGGGTGCAAAATTTAAATAGAGTAGGAATCGCATCATAAGCAGGCCTACACTGGTGAAAAAATTCAAAACAGTGTTGGTGTATAAATGCTTTTTGCACCCAAAAAAGAGCGACTTTTTTTGTTATATAATATTTAAAAACTACAATATTTTGTTTTCATTTGGGTTTTTTCTTATTAAAATAAAATGCATTGTGTGATACATTTAAATTCCACTTTTTATTTTTTTATGATTTCTTTACATCACTACAGTCAATTATTCATTAAATGTCATAGTGTATGAATACTTTTTACACTCACTGTACAGTAGAATATTGTTATATCGAATCTCAGGGGACCATGAAAAACAGTTTGATATATCCAAATCTGGAATTATTTGTAAAGCAAACATTTACCTGGGGCAGCACCAGTGCTCAAGCTTTGATATAAGTGGGAATAAGCAGGATTTTGATGTAAGTGCGTTCGATATACCGAAGTTCTACTGTGTATATATATTCAGCAAAGATGTTTTTCCATTTGGGGATGACAGATTCAAGTACAGGATATCATAAAATGCAGTATAAAATCAAGCAACGAATTCATTTGATGAAATTGAAAGAAGAAAATTTGAAAGCAATTGCAGCATCTTGCCACATACAGTCCTGATTAAAGTGATAAATGTTAAATATGGTCCCTGTCTGTGGCAGAAGGTGATTGATAACAGGCCCTCTTCTATCCCCATTTGGTGGTATTATTGATTCTTAGAAGCTGCAAAGCTTTTGAAGAAAAAAAGGTAAGGTTGATTCACATTATTTTAAATTTAGCACAATATTTGGCAAATAGAAGTTATACTTGCCTGGATTTTCCACTGTTGGTGAACCAATACATTAATTTTAGGTTTATTTCCCTAAAGTTCCTCACCAAATTCCCCCCCCCTTAGGTTCATTGCCAAAGTGGGCAGAATAGAAAACTTCACAAAACTTCTTAGGCCTTTTTCCTTCTTAACAATAATATTTTTATTTTTCATAAGAAAATAATATGTGATGGAATAGCATTTACAATTTTATTTCTAACACTACAGATCAATTATCACCTGAGGTTACAATTGCTGGAGACTAAGATTTTTTTAAATCCACTAAATACAACTTTCAAGAATTCCAAAATTGTTGACCATCAAAAACTAACTAAACATATTAAGAGATGCCATGCACAGTCTAAACACATTTGACATAAAGTGTACATCCATCAACTAAAGACTAAAAGGCCTGACTGATCTAAAATGAATAGATCACAAATGGTTCATTCAAAAAATGCTACAATCTAACTAGAAAATATTCAATGCTAACATACATGTTCTAAACACAATTGCTTCTGCTAAGCAGAAACCCTATATAAAAATCAATATGTTTCCTTATCTGCCTGTTGGTTTTCTTGGCTGTTGGTGCCATTGGTTCCAGGGTTGTCCTGTTTAATCTTGCTTCCTATGGTAAACTTCCAGGGTTGGTGCAGATGGTCCTCTTCCAGATCTTCTGTTGTGGCATCCTCCTAGGGCAGGAACTTTATGTGGATCACTTATCAGGGGAGGACAACAGTTTTTTTTCTAAGCTTGAGTTAATGTTCAGTGTTCTTCAGCATGTTGGCATCACTTCTGGCATTGGATCCTCACTCTCTCAGCATTTCCTGACAAACATTTGTCCTTTCTCCTGCTCTCACTTTCTGCATTTGTTATTATACTCCCTGTATTCCTCTTCTATTGGTTTCAAGGAGGGGGTTTGTTTATTAGCAGTGGTTTATTAAAGGTTTTTAACCCTCCTCAATTGAATTTAATCAGGGTGGCTATTGATCATTGAAACCTCTCTAATTGGTACACCTGTGGGACCTAGCCAAACTGTACCCATCTGAGGGGTGTACCCATAAGAGGGGTATGGGAATATAAATTAATTAAAACAATATATTGTTTTATATTCATTTTTTAACTGAAAAAATGCATTGTATAATATAATATTTCCCAAACTTATTGAAGTACACACAATTTAATTTTTCCAAACAAATCACTCAAGGGACGTTTGTCTACAATCAAGCTACCTTCGTATTTGCTGCCTATGGCAGGGTCAGGTACCCATCTTGCCCATCTGAATACATGAAAAGGGTGATCTTTTGGACTGCGTTTTTCCACAGCCAGATGCAGACTAAAGCTGCAACCCCTGTGCATATTTATTGTAGGTTTACCATTCTTTGAGGTATTCCACTGATACCAGGTGGGAAGCTCCAACACCTGGAAATGTTGCCTCACCTATCCATTGCATAGTAGAAAGTTCTTTTATGTATAAATGCTATTGAACGTCACATGGGACTATGGTTTTACTTCTAATCCAAAGGAAGGTCCACTCAGGGCATCTCTCTTGCAGAAAAGAAGGCAACCTGCCTTGGTCCAGTATCAAACCTAGAACCACTACTGCAGTTATGAAGCACCCTGTCACAGAGGCAGGATGTACCCATTACAGAGGGGGTTTTCTGAAAATGGTGACATGTATGAGGTGTACCAACAGAGGGGTGAACCCATTAGAGAGGTGTACCATTAAGAGGGGTAGTAATAGCATTAACCCTATGGGCAAAAACTCTGTGGCTGAAAAATCAGTACTGATATGAGGGGAGTACCCTTTAGAGGGGTGTACCCATAGAGAGGTTTCACTGTATTATAAACTATAATTTGCTTTGGACAAAAAATATTGGGCTTTGCATAAAATATGGCTGCTACATAAAATAGGGCAGCTGCTTTGTATAAGAGATTTTTAACAATCCTCAATTGATTTTAATCAGGGTGTCGATTTATCTTGCATAAAAGTATGGAAAACTATCATTTTACTTTCACTTGTACAGACTAGGGTTCATCTGGGGCAATAATTGTAACTTTTGAGGGGTAATTATGGGCTTGACATTCTGGTTGAGTGAAATTGATAATTCCCATAATTTTGGCCTTTGTTTTCAAGTGTTCCTAATTGCTTAATATTTATGACTTTTTATTTGGGGTAAGTTATAGAGTGTAGGGTTAGTCAATTTATTTATTAAGATGTAGGGTTTGGTGGGGAATTCTTTAGGGAAAGCTATGGGGGTAGATGATTTTTCTGATACTCAATGGAGGTTGAGGGGGATACTTGCGGAAGTCACAGGGGGTAGTTGACACATGCACCTATTTTAAACACACATGACTCAACATAATGAATCTCAATATAGCAAACTGTTCAATATACCTCAAAGGGTAGCTGGTCCCAGCCAAAATGCCAATACCTCCCATGTATTAGCTACTTGATATAATAAACGTGATATAACGAAACTGCCCACTATAAAGAATGGTTTGGCTGGTCCATTCATAATCCCACAGTGCTAAATGACTCTTTATAATGGCATTTGTCCTTTTATTTTGCAGTGGCTCTCAGGGATTATTAATTACTTGATGGAAATATTTAAAAAGTCGATGGACACTGGCATGGTTCCCTCATCATGGAAACTGGGTAACATAGTACCAATTTTCAACTCGGAGGACACACTGGAACAAGTGTTATAGACCAGTTTCCTTAAAAGGAAAGTGTATGCAAGATTTTTGAACATATCTTAATCTCATCTATAATAGGATATTTAGAAAATAATGGCATGCTTAGCAATAATAAGCATGGGTTTAGGAAAGGGAGGTCATGTGACACCCAAATGGCTTGCTTGATGGATTATATTCAAAAGGCTTTAGACAACAGAAAGCAGGTTGATATCATACTCTTGCACTTTGAACAGTCTTTTGTCATGGTACCCCATGATAAATTGATCTCAAAAATGTCCAGCTTGGGGATACATTTTAAGGTGACTCAGTGGATAAGGTCCTATCTCCTGGATAGACAACAGAGGGTCCTGTTGAAGGGTAGTGCATCTGAATGGAAACCAGCAACATCTGGGGTTCCTCAGGGGAAGTGCATTGGGTCCTTTGCTGTACATTCTCTATGCAAATGACAGAGCTTGAAATTAGCTCCTTTCTTGAGCTATTTGCTGATGATACATGTATTGCTCTGGTATTGGATGAGGGGATATCATCATGTACAAAATTACAGCAGGATCTAGATAAAAGTTATGACTGGTGCATTAGATGGGAATTGCCTTTGAACCTCCATAAGTGTAGATTTCTTAGGATATCCAGATCAAGTAACCCTGTCAATTTTGATTACCAAATTGGTGGTGAGTTGGTGGAGAGGGTAGCTACTCCTAAACACCTTAGGATTATTTTAAATAGTAAAGGTAACTGGAAGGATAATCTTGACAAATTGATTGGGAGGGCTGGGCAATTTCTCAGTTTGATTAGTAGGGTTCTTGGGGACAGCACAAAGGAGGTTAAAGAAACATCCTATACTTCAACCAATTTTAGAGTATTTTAGCCCAATTTGGTCTCCCTTCAGGCAGGACTTATCATGGGAAGTTAAAAAAATCCAAAGGAGGGCAGCAAGAATTGTGTTCCACAGGTTTTCAAGCAGGGAAAGTGTGTCTCATTGTTTGTTTTGTTTTGTTGTTGCTTTAGGGCCCATCAACTACAAAGGTCATTAGGGCCCAGAAAGACACATCACCATGGTGGGGGTGTAAATGGCCATCCCACCATGATGGAAATAAAAAGGGCAAAAGGCCAATAAAAGTAATAACAATAAAAACGCAATAGCCTAATAATTACTCAGAAAAGAAATACAGGCAAAAGCCAAAACAGACATATAAATAAAGGCAAAAGCCAAAACAGACATATAAAAAGGCAAAAGCCAAAACATACATAACAATAAAAGTGGCAAAAGCCAAAACAGAGAGAAGAATAAATGTGGCAAAAGCCAAAACAGAGAGAAGAATAAATGTGGCAAAAGCCAAAACAGAGAGAAGAATAAATGTGGCAAAAGCCAAGACAAACACAGAGATAAAAAGGCAAAAGCCGAAACAGACATTACAATAAATGTGGCAAAAGCCAAAAAGAATACAGAAACAAAAAGGCAAAATCCATATAATTCAAAAATAATTACAAAAGGTGTCTAAAAGAAATGTCATAGAATTCAAATTTTGTGAAAGAGGCCAGCCTCTTTTTTCAGACAAAAAGGTGCCTCTTTTTTCAGACAAAAAGG